>CM068747.1:23680264-24140264 GCA_035084275.1 Hydrolagus colliei | reverse complement strand
CAATGGGACAATGAGGACGTGGCGTTTTTTTTTGTTGCAAAATCACTTCAGATAACGAAAACCGCATTAATCCCATACATTGTATGCGCCGTGAACAATGTTTTATGTATCAAGTCTCTTATCTATCTCTTCTAATGACTTCCCTTAGCGGGTTGTTAGTATTTGACAGCAGGTCTCTGTGCAGGGAACTTTTTTTCTGCAATTCGACATTCAAAGGAGGTCCATCAAGGTACATGATTGGCAATTTTCGTCATAATCTGCACATTATTAGCATCGGAATTGACATGGCGGTAACATTGGCGGGGTCTGATGTGTCTTCCTCGAACTTTGTCAAAGTCCTCTAGGAGCTGTCACTGGCAGAGGACAATTGTCAGTAACCCCGGTGGTGTCACTCCCGGGCCAAGCCAGTAGGCATGTGTGTGCCCAGAATCACAGAAAGGGGGGTTGTATTATAAAGATATGTGGTGTGTGTGTGTGAGTGTATATATATAATATATATAGATTTTTTTAAAAAACGAATAAAGTGGCGATCTTCTCAAAGTGACCTTCCAGTACAGTATATGCAATATTTTAAAAGAGACGGTGTCATTTTGTGTGTAATAAGTCAATTTCAGTGTTTGTGTATGTGTGTTTGTGAGAGAGAGTTTGGGGTGTGAGTGTGTGTGTGTGTGTGTGTGTGTGTGTGTCAAAAAAAACTGTTTCGAAACGATTCACACAACAGTCTCTCGAATTTTGCCTCAATAGTCTGATCAGAAGAAAAATAAGAAAAGCCCAGTGGTTTCCAATAAGTTACTATCGGCAGACAATAATTGTCGAAAGAGTTGAAATTCCTTTTCCTGTACAAACCGGTTAGAATTGAAGGAAGGACGTGGGGGCTGGGGTGGTGGGGGCCTGCTAAAATGAAACTTAAAACCTTTCGAAAAAGTTCAAACCAGGCAAATGGGCATGAGGGATGATGTATTATTTGCGGGTGGGAGGAGGAGAGGGTGCGGGGTGGAGGGGACGAGGGAAGAAGGGGTGGGAAAGTAGGCTAAAAGGTCCTAAACCAGAGGGATAGACGCCACACCCACCCCTTCACTCTTTGAAATGCCACTCCATCAAAAAGGAAAGTCTTGAAGAGTGGCTGGATGGGGGCACATGGGATGCAGATGAACTGAATTGAGCAATTGGCATTTTAGTGCGTGTGTTGTGAGTGTGTGAGAGAGAGAGAGAGAGTGTGTGTGAGTATGAATAAGTGTGTGAATGAGTGTGAGAGGTGAGCGAGTGTTAGAGTGAGTGAGTGTGAGAATGAGTGAGTGTGTGAGAGTGAGTGTAAGAGTGAGCGAGGTGTAGAGTGAGTGAGTGAGTGAGTGAGTGTGAGAATGAGTGATGAGTGTAGTGTGTGAGAGTGAGTGTAAGAGTGAGTGAGTATTAGAGTGAGTGAGTGTGTGTGTGTGAGAAGTGTGTGTGTGTGTTTGTGTGTGGTCTGTATTGGCCGGGTCCCCACTTCCCTCCCCTTACCCTACTCCCATCCATCCCCTCCTCCCTCCCCCACTATTCCCCCACAGGAGAGAAGCACCGTTGAAGGATGTTAGTTATCTGTGTCAGTTGAGGCTTCCTCCCGCTGGTCAGGCGGTGACACGGCCGCTGATTTGCTGAGCACGGCGGCTGTGTAGGGCAGGAAGCCGCTCTCTGATCTCTGCGCAGCTGCCGTGCAGGTGAAGTCAGAGCTGGAGCCCACTGGGTGCCAGGGATGCGCTTTGGTTACTGTGGCAATTCAGGCACGAACAGGGAGCGCCCACCCACGCCCGGTGTCGAGACAGCCGCCGCCGCCGCAGCCGCCGCCGCCGCCGCCGCCGAAGCCGCGCTGCTGCTACCGACTCCGCCCGCCGTTCAAGCCGTGATGGGGCGACTGGTACAGACCCGGGTGGCGGAATCCGCACAGCAGCTCCGGCCGGGAGTAAGGGTGGGACAGGGCGCGGAAGGTGTCGAGCGGGCGGATGGAAGTGGGGGAAGGCGGTGGCACCCGAAGCGGCGGCGGCGGCGGCGGCGGCGGCTGCAGTCACCCCGACATGCGGGTAGTAATGTAGGGGCACGTGTGAGTGGAAAGGGTAGGGCAGGCTGCCCGTGGCCGCCGCGTGGGTCATCATATAGGTGTAGAAACTCGGGTCTGCCGGGTGAGGCCAAGACATGGCCAGTCGCTGCCTCTTATCTTTCATCCGTCGGTTCTGGAACCAAACTGGGAATATACATGTGTATAAGTGTGTGTGTGGGGGGGGGATAGGGAGTGGAAGGGGTGGTGTAGGGAGTGGGGGGGGGGGGGGGGGTGGGGGGAGGGGGGGAGGGAGGGGAGGAAGAAAAGGAAAGGAACAAAAATAATTATTTTCATCATCATCAACATAACCATAATAATAAAAAAAAAGGGAAATCTACAGCGTCAACAGTTGACTATCGCCACCTCTCCTCTTTCCATTCGCACAACCCAACCCCCAGGTTATTAATAATCCGTAATAACATACAAACATTATTACTGTTCTACAATTATTATTATTTAACATTCCCCCCCCCCCCCCCCCTCTTCACGTTAAAGCAATGAACTCCCCCCGCCCTCCCCACACCCCCCGCCCAACCCACTCCCTCCACCCAACCCCTCTCCCCCCCACCCCTCCCTCCCCCCCCCCCCCCTCTCCTGTTTGTGTGCTTCTTGCAAATACAACCATTGAGATCCAAACATTTTCTTTGCAGAAACACTGAACTAACTATCTCACTAACTAACTTTCCACGTTCTGAAATGTATTTACAAGCTGCACTGTCGTTTCCAAGTCAGGTGAATTATTGTGGGTGTACATTAAATAATTCACCTCTTCGCAACAATTCATGAATTAACGTAACTGATGAACTTAAAAAAAACGGGGTGGTGGGGGGGGGGGGGGGAAGAAATACATGTCGAATTCAAAGTCGATATTTGTTTGTGGGGAGGGTGGGTGGGGGTGGGGGGGGGGGAGGCAACAAAAAGAAAAGAAAACACATGAAAATCGAAAATCATAATGGACTTATCTACCAAAGATGATTATAAGGCAGTAGCAGTGAGCGGTAGGAGTAGTCAAACATGGTATGCACCTTGATAGTAGTTTCGGGGAGGTTTAAAGCGGCTGCCAGTTCACATCGTCTTGGTCTGGAAACATAATTTTCTCTGTAAAACTCTTTCTCCAGTCTACCAATCTGTTCTCGGGTGAATGCTGTTCGATACCTTCTCACCTGGTCGGGACCAGAACCCGAATTGCCTATTGAGTTGGAGTTGCCGTTTAGATTCGTAACATTCGACACACTTGATGAGCTATTAGTTGAGCCATTGTTATCAGAATACACTAAAGAATAAAGAGGGAAAAAAATATATCAAGGATCGGTAAACCACGGGTGTAGATTAATAAGCCTACTTTGATGCCGTGTAATTAATGCTAGCTGTCATTATTACAAATGGAGACCGTTAATAGAGTCAATAAAGTTCTACGAGTCTCTGCATAACCAAATAATTCTCGTTAATTTGAGGTAAGTTTGGATAATTATGTATAAATAATGCTTCTGATGTGTTCATCCATTAGATATTTGAATGTTGCTGTAATGAATAATACACACCCAATGCCCACGCAACTCTGTTTCATCCTCAGAAGCATTTTGGCTTACTTAAATGTTTTATTTTAGAATACTTTGAAACATTAACCAGGCGATCCACAGAACTAGGAAGTTATTTTAGAGGCGATGTCTTTTGTTAAGAACACAAAGGCCGACTTTTAAACCTCTTAAAATCTATATTCCAAAGCAAAATAACACACAGCTCAATTTAGCTTTGACAAATAAATCATTGCAGGCATCATGTTGTATTTATTTCCAGAATACTTCAAACGAATACTTGCATAATATTGTCCAACTCAGAGTTATACAATTACTAAAACATAATATTTACATACATTTTGTCTTTTTTATAAATTAATAAGGAGTTAGATCATTTCTAAATCAATAATGGTGTCTTTAACTCATCCTTAATTATTATACAAAATGTGTTTATTCTTCGCAATAACAATTTCCATATTCTTGTTTTAAATCTATAATCGTTTTGCTTCTCAACTTCTAAGGGAACGACATCGGTTTTCATGGGCCTGTGATACTTTATGGGCAAATAAAATACTTACTAGCAATAAACACAGTTACTCTGAAAAATGTACACTAATGGTTTATTTACATCCTATGCAATCCAGACTATTTTCTAAATGCAAAAAAAATCATGTGTGCAAGAAACGCATAGGAAATCGTTGATGCCAACACAAACACAACCTACTTCACAAAGACTGTGACATGTACTTTCCATGCTTTCAACAGTCACACGAATTTTGACAGTGGAAATGTAAGCCAGTTTCAATTATTTTTTTCGGCGAGGTGTTCTTTTTCCCCCAAAACAAAAACACGAATAAATATTTACCTTTGTTTGCGTTTTCTTTGAGCTGTGTTGCATTGACGCTGGCAGGAGAGCGGAGAGCCGAACAGCCCACATCAACATCACTGTTCATATCTGCCTCTTTCTCCCGACTAGCAAGTTCTGAGTAAAGGGAGAATTTTTTCCTGGTTTCCGAGGAGGAAATTTCAGACGAGGACGTGCTGTCGTTGGAGTGTTGATGGTGGAATAAATTGTCTATTTCGAATTTCCCGTTTGTTGGAGGGTCCCCAACAGTGTTGTGAAGGGAGGCGGAAGTTGATCTGGGACTCAGGCGACCAGTGTGATGAGAATTTTCAAGGGCCTCCTCCACATTTCCAGCTGAGTCTGACAAATTCGACACCCTCTTGCCAGTAGGACTGTGCAGACCCCGTTCCATCAGAATTATTTCCTTCCTTATCCTCTCCATGCTTTACAGCCTGAGAGCAGGTTGCAGACTTGACTGATCCTACACTAATGATGATCTTAGTGCAGCTGCCTTGCCTGGGCTAATTCACATTCAGCCCCTCGCCAAGTGTCTCTCTCTCTCTCTCTCACTCTCACTCACTCTCCCTCTCTATCTCTATCTCTATCTCGCTTTCTCTCTCCCGAAATATTATCTCTTTTTTTTTCTTTTCGCATGCAAAAAAAAAGAGAAAGAATTAAAAAAAAGTGTGTTATGTCAATGCGAGGGACCGACTGGTCAAAATGACCCGAGCTTCCTTTCCTCCCGATGTGTCATTCATCAAACTAGTCCTCGTCATTAAGGTACGAATGACGCTGTTGGAATAATCATTTATTGTAACAGGTTTATAAGCAAATAAATACAAGCGTCTGTCAGTGGATGATGAAGGCGGCCTAAGCGACGGGCAAATACATCCAGGTAGAGAAGACTTGGGAAGGACAGCCCCTGTCCTTAGCCGATCATTGCATGCCCGGATGCTCTATGCTTCGGCCTCTGGGATGAATTTGACAGTCTGATTAATAAAACCAGCATTACAGCATTTCCCTGTACATTTAGCGAGATCATTATGTTCTGATTTTGTTTTGCTGTCCTTATCGGCTTATCTGATAATAGCATTTTCCTCACCTCCCCCCCCTCCCTCCCATTCCTCCCCCCCACTTCCCCCCCCCCCCCCTTTCCTCTTGCTCTCGACCACTTTTGTCGGTTGTGAACGAGAGGGAGGGCGAGCTTTCTAGATGACTAAGACAGTGTGAAGTTTTTAACAATCGCTTTTTTCGAGAACGGATGATGAGTTCATTGTTTTTTTGGGGGGAGGGGTTTTTGTTTGAGCCAGTTGGGGGGTGGGGGGGGGGGGGGCGGCTGGAAAAATCGGATTTGTTGTCCATGTACAGACCATGTTCTTTCGGTCACACTTTATGTTCTGTTTCGTGGCGTTTATTATTTTCTTTGTCTCTTTAACTATCGCTACCTTCCCTCTTAGCCTCTCTCTTTGTCATCGCTTCTTTTATCTCTCGTGTATACACAGGAATACAAATAAATGTCCTTCAAGCTTTAGTGCCTGTTTCCCACCCCTATTTCTCTGTCTATGTGAGGTGCACATAGTTATGTATAGTATATATGTTTGTGTATGTATGCGTAACACAAATAGTCTTTTGTGTTATGTTCTCTTTTGTCGTACTGTAATCAACCTACGAGGCATATTAATATTGAAACACATCTTTAACTTGTAATACGCATCACAAATTCTCAACACAGGGGCGAAATCGTTTTCAATGGAATAAATAAAGTTATTAAATATATATATATCTATATGAAACCTTTTCCCTTATTGAATGATTCGAATATATATTAAACCATATTTCGGATAATAATCTGTTTTATGTTTGAGACTGTTTCCTTTATATGTCTGTATGTGTGTGTGTGTGTGTGAGAGAGAGAGAGAGAGAGAAAAAGAGAGAGAGAGCTATGTGTGTATCTATACGTCTGTCTTATGTTTATCTTACGGATTCGACTGATTCCTGCGCGCACATCAACATACTATGATCATAGTCGTCGGATTATTACCTGAAGACTAAAAGTAGTTATCGAAACATATTTTTCTTCCATGCATTAAAACACAACTCCCATTTGTACACGATTCGATTTGATTTGCTCATCTTTATTTAAATCCTCAATTGGAACTTTCTACCGCAGGAAACAAGCCTCGGTGTGTTTCTTCTTTCCTTTCACAAAAAGAAAGGAGTTTTAGTTAGTTAGTTAGTTAGTTAGTTGGTTAGTCCGAGTTAAAGTTGCCTGTAGCTATTAATAATAATGCCATTATGTCCGAGGTCAGGTAGAAAGCTAGGCACAGCAATGTCAGAAGTTCAATATCCCAGAGAGGATTTGAGAGATGGAGTGTAGCTGTGTGGACAGCTACACTATTGGTGTTAATAGTGGCAGTAATGATGACGCTGATGGCCATGATGATAATGATGATGAATTTGTTGTTGTTGTCATCATCGCCGCAGTTCCTTTGATTTCCAAAAATCAATGCAAAACATTAGTTCCAAACCACAAACGAAACGTGCAAGCAGCTCTTACGAAATAAACGCGTGAAGTGTGAAATTAAAGCTTTATTTGGGTGCTGAACGGGGTTTTAACCGAGTCCAAAATGATTAAAATAATCCGACATAAAACACTTAATTAATATTAAATATACATAGACAGAGGCTAACGTGTGATTTGGATGAAACTGTTTCAGTGGCCATTCCTTCTCTACAATACGATAAAATTATCAATGGTGAATTGTCAACAAGTATTAGTAATAATGTGTTTTTTATTATGAGTAATAATGTGGTTGGAGATTTCACCTTATTGTTATTTATTATAAAAATGGACAATAAAGGGATTCCCAAACTATGTCTTTCTTTCATAATCTGGAATAAATGATCAAGTAGATCGATTGACAACTTTTGATGGGATATTTTCAGCGCCGGAACAAAATATAGCCAACACCATTCGCTATTTCAATAATATTGAAAGGAATGGTGTTAACAAATTTGTAAGAACATATCAATCGATTTTGTGCGGAGTGGAATTGAAGCGCTTAATTACACTGCGTGTAAGAAGAAAAATATATTTCAAGGTGATATTAAAAGTTTCACATTAAATATAAATATGTTTTGTTCCACATATTGGTTTTACCCCGATGCCTTCTGTAAAATGCTGGAGAAAACTACGTTAATTTTACAGTCGTCTCATAGAAGAATGAGTACAACTTACAAAGCATAGTCAGCGATAAATTGTTGTTGTAGGAAATACGATCATTAGGACTAAACGGCAATGCTAATTTAATCCGAAAAATGGCTTGACCATAAGTATTGGCAAACCGGTTGTCAATCAAACATGCAACATTTCGCATCAGCCAAACCGCATGCATTTTGCCCAACATTGTCCACAAATTAAAATGCTTCTCGGTATCAGATTTACGAAATGCCATCATCCTGGAAACACGGATATTGCAAAATACTACAACATAAATCTTTTTAAAAATTATTTTAAAAAATATCATCTGTGTTTGAATGGACAATAAAGGACCATATAAATAAATGAATGTTATAATAAATTGATCATGGAACATTGCAGCAATGTTTTTTTGGAGGGGTTGGTACAGTGTTGAATAACAAAGCTGAAGAAAATTGAGTTTATACCAGCACTTGCTCAAAATAACTGTCTTCTGGCGCCCTCAACTGTTTAGCTCTGGTTATCACGCCATTAGTCGCTTTACTTTGGCTTTAAATTTATTAATTTCAATAACAGCCAAGTCTTCGGAAATTAAACCTTTTAAGACGCACAGTAAAACAGATCTATATTTACTCAATTAATTTATAGCACCGTTTTGTAGATGTTTGTTCCAGAGGATAGGCATGATTATCTTTTAACACTTAATTTCTTAATAATAATATCAATTTAATGGTTAAACACTATCGTTATGTTTTTTTTTGGCCTGTTACATTGAATTAACCGGGATATTGTCAAGCGAGTCAAACGTGTAGACCTTAAACTTTGTATTCTCGCCCAATGGTCAGAAACAACAATAAAGTAAAACATATTTGCATTTAGTATAGCACCCATAATGCCAAAGTCCACCGCTGTTTTCTGTGAGGTGTGCATTTGCAGGTCAGAATGCCAGCTAATTTGTATACAGTCACGGTTCACAAACAGTCATGGACTGAATTATATATTTTTTAATCCGGATGATTGTTTGGTGAATGCAGCAGGAGAGATTGCCTGCTCTTTTGAAATAATGCCATGGGACCTAACCCACCAGATGGGATTTCAGTTTAATATGTCATCCAATTAACTGTACCCCCACCAATGCAACCCGCCCCAACATAGCGTTGGAATGCCGATCTAGTCTCAACAGTTCCCATATGGGGACTGTTGAACTCATAACCCTGTGACTCAGAGGTGAGAGTGCTTCCAACTGTATCAGACTGACACCTGGGGGGAAATAAAGCTTGAATTTAACATTGCTGTTCAATACATTTGTTAATATTTAGCCGACTGAAATCTCCTTTCAATGTACGACGTGAATTGAATCGGCGTGTGGAAGGTTGGAGGTTAATTACTGACAGATTTCAAACTTCAGAATGATATCAGTCCTCGAGTCTATGACATTGCCAAGGGTATCGAATAATGAAGGCGAACAAGCTTTTATTGATGCAAACAAATCGGTGGCGGGAAGTCTGGAAAAAAATACGTTGTAGTGTTTTCAAATGTAAACTTTCAGTCATTCCAATATTTAATTACCTATAATACCTCTGGAAAGCTTTGATTAGACCGAGTAGTCACAAAGCTGGTTTTAAAAAACAGGGTAAATGGCCGGATTAAACTAGGTTTCATTGCATGGCAGTCGTTCACTTTACCCAGCTCAAAGAAGGTTTACTGCAATAGACTAAATATTTGTTCGATCGTCTAATGTATGTGCCGCGAGGTGTAATTCTGAAGCATTAAGGGTTATAGCAGGCAATAAAAGCTCCTTAAATGCTTTTTGTCTGACGCAAGTTACAATGTCATGAAGAAGGTTTATGCCAGTTTCCAGTTCACGATTCTTATCCAAATTAGCATGTTCCAGGCGCAGAGGCTGAACTCAAACATCTTGTCTGTAAATGTATGCGCTGAACAATTAAAACACGAATTAAAATCACCCGGGGGGGAAAAAAAAAGCAAAGTCACTCGAGGAACTCAAAGTGCAAATGGATATGAAATTAACTCAGAAGCCAAGAATTGACCTTGAACCAAGAGTATAACAGCTACAGTACAACTGTGCCATTCTGCAACGCAATTCGTGTCCTTGACGTTTGTTCACCAAAGTTTAATTTGCAAAGAGTCTACAATGTGCTCTATTTACCAACTGTAGTAGAGTTACGGCAATAAAATGATCAGGTAGTTTGGACCAGGGCGAGTAGTGAGTGTGTACACTTTAATGGAAAGCCCAGCGCCATTTCTCGGTGGTTGCAGTGTTTGCTCAGCGGCTGGACACGCATTTGCTTCTCGAAATTCGGAACAAAGGGGAATTTTACGCCGACAAGTAAAGACGGGAGAGATTTCAGGGGGGGAAAAAACAGGAGTCTTTTGCTTTCACAGCGGCCGGGGTAAAATAAAAGCGTTTTCAGTTCACTTTGTGGGATGGATTCTACGGCTCTGCAGTACAGGCTGACATTAGAGACATCTAGCGATAAAAATGGGACACTCCAGGATGGGATTCGGCCTATGGACATGATCCCAGTCCTTTCTACTAATTTTGGATTTTCTCCTTCTGTGATGCCCCCGTCTTTTAAAGCCGCAGCGAGCGGCAGGTGCCACGGCCTATACCCCGAGGATATCGCCGCCTGCGGATCGTACGGGGGCGCGGAGAGGGAGCTAGTTACCCTGTCACCTGAGGCAGGTCGATTCGCTCCAAACCAGTTTCAAAGTGACAGTCATATATCTTCGTTTGTCGGCCACCGGCACAGCCCGTGCACCAGAGGTGAATACGCCACAGGCGCGCAGATATATCAGCCCTGGCCCTTGGAATATCCCCGGGCGACACCTGTGCAAAACCAAACAGATCACCACAGTCTGGGAATGCCTGCCTTCAGCCACTCTCAGTACTATGGACCATCTATTTCGGGAGGAGCATTCAACACCGCCATGCCCAGTGTTCCGAGGGCTTTAGGTCGGTCTGACAGCACATTCTCACACGTTACTATTGTCAGTTCAGGAGACTTGAATCATCTGTGTGTAATACGTATCCGCGTATCAAACAATATCAGCGTTTTCATTAAGTAGGTCTGACAACATCCTGGGCAATGTGGCACCTTTGCTTGTATCTTACATATCTTAAATATTTATTTATTTTGGGGGGGGGGGGGGAGTTTCTAGAGACTATTGTTGTGATTGTTGTACGAAAAAGTCCCAGGAATCTGTCTCCTAAAAAGAATTACAGTTCTGACCAAGCCTACCGACTAAACAAGACCAGTTTATTTTTAAAGTGCGACACCATTGATTAATCTACATAATTCGTATCAAATATATTTTCAATACGTTACATTTTTCAGCACACAAAAAAAGGTCATGTGTTTATTCAGAAAAAAATGTATAAAGTATGATACTGGATAAAGTATCAACATTAATTGCGCATCCTATCCGTCTCCATATTTTTTTAATACTTTGGAGATGATTGACAATATTAATCACTGCCACGTCAGATGTAATTGAAGATTGATTTGTCAATGTAATTTTCTTTTTACAAATCGTCAACGATATTATTTCTTTAACAAAAATACGTATTGAATATGGGAGACAAATTCTGTATATACATATACAAGTACAGATTGGGGGTGAATTTCATTTTTGTTTTAGCCGAGGTTAAATAAGATGTGATCTTATGTTTCCTCAGCATTGGGATTCGCATCTCAATGGTCGACTTCGCAGAACCAGGTAAACAGACAAAGAAAAAAGCGGATTCCTTACAGCAAACTGCAAATCACCGAACTGGAAAAGGCCTTCGAAAAGAATCGATTCCTCACCCCTGAAATTCGATTGAACATTTCGTTGAAGTTAAGCTTAACAGAAAGGCAGGTAAGGGAGCTTTCATATTAGGTTTGCAGCAGTAATTTTTTTGTTTAATAACATATATATATTTAAAAACTGTGTCTGCCAGTTACCAACTGGTGGTTGTAATAATTTGAAAGGCAAAATCTGTCGTATTATTGTTACATGAGAGTCAATGTTTTAAAGGATCCTGTCTTCTCCCCAGGTGAAAATATGGTTCCAAAACCAGCGGCAAAAAGAGAAGAAGCTTCTCCGTGTTCAACAACCGGTAAACCCGGGTTGTTCTGGACTGTGAACTGGAACGTTTTCACCCCAAAATAAATCTTATTTCACTGATAGAAACTAGGGAATCGTCCCATTGTTTTGGGACAAGCAGGAAGACTTCTCGCCTTGTCTACTGTATTTCTTTAAAACTTAAAAAAAAAGAAAACAGTTGAATAAATCCAAATGTTTTATCTTATTGTGCTGTGTAATCTAGATTTGTTTTGAAGACTCCACGTTGGACCTATTGATTATGCTACATGTGGCCAATAATTAACTTGCAAACTGTGAAATTAGTTTGATTCTCAAGAGAAAATTCAAGCTTGATTTTTGATACCCGCAGATCATTCGGTAGACGTGAATAATTGAGACATCAAATAATTTATAAAGTTAGTCTCATTGTTTATACAGAAATGACATTCTGTGTGGGTTTTCCTACCCAATGCCTTTGCGAAATTGAAAGTGATTTTATATATGTTGTAAAAAAAATCATGTTATATTTTAATAAAAATTTTCAATTTATTAAGCGAGCAATTAGATTTATATATTCCCTAACATTTGGACACGAAGAAACGTTTTCAAGCCGTAAAGAATTTTCAAAACACTGTAATATTTTTACCTCAGGTAAATAACTGTACATAGTGAGGTGAAACTAAACTTAGACTTGATGACATAATTAAATTAACGACGACGAAAGAAAAACAGAAACTAGTCAGTTATACTTACTTGTACAAAAGTCAACATTTTAACCAAACATGCTTACATATATGACAGTATACGTATTCCATAGATAGCCCCGTAAATGTTTCTATGCTATACCTGCTGCTGTCCTGATAATTACATATTATTTGTACTAAGGTAAGCACGGATTGCATTTGAGCAGACGCCATAATAAGAGATTCACTATAATGGAGCTTCTGAACGCTTCACCTCCAATACTGGATGTTGACTGTGAGGACATTAATACCACAAATCTACCACCAGAGTTTTTGGTAGTGAAATTTTACCGGATTTACTCTGTGCCTATCTGAGATATTCAAATCAACTTTTCTACAATACTTTCATGGTATTATTTGTCTTTGAAATATATTTTAATTGTATTCTATTAGGACATAAGAACATAAGAAATAGGAGCAGGAGTAGGCCATTCGGCCCCTCAAGCCTGTCCCGCCATTGAATAAGATCATGGCTGATTTTCTCACCTAGTTCCATTTAGGCGCCCTATCCCCATATCCTTTAATCCCTCTATCGATTAGAAATCGATCAATCGCAGTATTGTAAACTTATTACCAATGTGTGTGATTTTCAGTAGAATTACTGGTCTGCCTGTCTGTCTATCTTTCTGTTTGATTGTTTTTTTGTTTATTTATTTAGTTGGTTAGTTAGTTAATTAGTTAGTTATTGCTAAATGTGTGACAGACCCGCAGCAAGTATCTGTAAACAGTAACAGTTTAGTCTTGATCACTGTACAGCAATAATCAGTATTTGTGTTTGTTACCATTGGACTGTAGCTGTTACCAGCTCTTGCTAACCAGTTAATTTCTCTTCCCCCTTCGCTATCCTAGAGGCGATTCATTGCTTCCATTTGTCGGAAACTCTCTTAGCCTGTTCTAGACACTTGGTGGAAGGCGTAAAGTTGTGAGGCGTCAGTTTCGCCTCCACTGGGTGAACAAAAGATGAAAGTAAAGACACAAGAAAGCCATCAATCCGGTTTGGGCCAAATCCATTGTCCCTGGAAAGGCTTTCACCATCCCTTACCGTATTGGAACTTCATCCGTGTAACGTGACTGTAAAAGGTATAAGGATCAGTTATATGTCAGTGATTGTTGATGACCAGTCAAACTCCTCTTGCGATGAATATATATATATCTACACATGTTGGGAGAACAATACTTGAAAATCACACACACGGGTAATGCAGTCTTGATCATACATGTCATATGGAATAGTGTACGGTATTGTACTTCGACGTATTATAGTCAAGACTTGGCATTTCTCTTACAGTTTTTATTGAGTAGTTTGAAAATCACAGCCGATAATAAATTCGATTGAAATCGTGTGCCCGTTTGATGAAAAACGGTTTTAGGGGAAATCAATTCTTCCACATTTTGAATGGCCCGATGGGAAAATAATGTATCAATGTTTTTCGACAATTCGATGGTATCTGCACGTAGCTCGTCTGTGTTTGATCCACAAGCGTTTGGCAATATAGTTTTGGGGGAGTGAGGGTATTTGAAAGGTAATGGAGGCAGCAATTGTAACATTTTGGACAGCGTTTAGCAATAAACAAAAATAAAGATTGCGATGAAATCGCGCCAGAGGCTGGAGGGACGCTTATCGTTGAGATGTATTCTTGGATGAGAGTTTGCCAAACCTTACTGACGACTTTCTAGAAAACTGCAGATGCCATCACTTTGTGGAGTCCTGTAGCTCAGTGGTCAGAGCACTCGCCAGCGTGAGACGTGTGTTCGAATCCAGGCAGGTCAGGGCGAAACCTTGGGCAAGTTTCCTGACTCCACACACACGCCTAATAATAATCCCTCCAAAAAAAACACAACAATAAAAATTGATTATTTCAAACCACGACTGTTTGTGGGAGCGCTGCTGTGCGCAATTGGCTGCCGCGTTTCGCCCTCAAATATATACAATCAATTCACTTTACAGTATATTCTGTGAAGCGCTTTGAGACGTCTAGAAGACGTGAAAAACGTCAAACACAAGGGTTATTATTAATATTACTATTATTATTACTTTTCAACCTGCTGAAGTCCAATTACAATTGCACAGTAGAAATTCATATGCACCAAGTCTAACGATAACATTATACAGTGATCCACCGTTATTTAATTTGTGCATATACCACAAAAAGACCACACCGTGTTAAATAAACCTATGGCAGTGCATTTGGCTGCTCTTTGACAGTTTTCAACGATTGCTTGTATAATTTCCTTAATGGCTTCACCTACCATAAATCAACCCACCATAATTAATATAATATCATATTAGCATTTGATATAGCACCTCATCACGTCGTCGAGATGTCTCAAAACGTTTCACATGATTTACTGCAGTAAAACAAGTGGTTTGACGGTGTATTTTGTGAGCGAGCTGTGGTTGGATGCTAATGCTCTTTTCAAACATCCCCAAAGTTCTACAGGTGAATTAATTCTCCTTGATTTGTTGCTTTATTTAAGCACCTGGTCCTCCCACCTTGACAGTCCATCAGACAATATGATGTATTGATAATACAGTCAGGGAATCTACATTATATTTTAAGAACATTTCACAACTTTTGACTTTTCAAACGTATTATAAACATGGGTTTACTGTAGTTTCGTTCCAAGTCGCTTTTAAAAAAAATAAATCGGAAGGAACTATTGAACAGCTTTTGAAATTCTGCAACAGATCAGATCCGAGCAAAATACCGCCTTGTGTCTAAAGGACAGTTCTATTTATTTCTCGTGGAGGCGTTCGCCTGATGGGTGAGATCAGACTAACCTTATTAATCCCGGTATTCGCAAAATCATATTATTAATCAATTAATTATCAAATGAAATCCATATTTCGTTCCTTCTCACTAACCTCGACTGCACACTTTACCCAGTGCCTTGCAGGTCGGTTTCAGGATATTTTTACTGTAAGTAAAAATTTATTTAATGTTAGCTACTGTTTCAGACTTTTTGTCATGGATTACGAATTATGTTCAGTATAATTTTCTAATACTTAATTATTCAAGGTTCATGAGGATATATCTGCACGTAATCAATCAAAAAGGTACTTTCACCTGCACAAAATTTAAATCCAGTTATGTGTAATCTGGTTTCATTCAGGTATTAATATTATGCATTACATTTGACAAAAATGACATGTTTATGATTCGTGTAATTTCAACGAAGCTAATATAGCATGTAACCGTCAATTCAAATTTAGCGAATAATTGTTAAATGAATAATTTAACTGATACATTTGATTAAGTAACCTAACTGCGATTTTAAAAATTTTAAATCGATTGATTTTGCAGTAAAATGTCTTTTAAGTTAATACGATTCCGCCCTGCCAATGTAAACGTATCGGGTTTGCAACTTCACCGCAATAAATTGCTTTGTACATAACGTGTACCATAAATTTTTTAACCTTCATAACTTCAAACTGCGTTCAAAGTAATAACAATATATTTCAGATTTAGTTGAAATAATCTTAATTAAAAGTACGCAAAGGATAACTCCAACACATGTTTCGCTGTGAATATTTCTGATAAAATAGTTTTAAAAATTGGCAAACATTTCTTCGATTAATAGCATCAACTTTTCTGGGCACTGTTATATTCATGAGGCAAACATCATTTCGGATCAGACTTTTTGAGGTCTTCCTGTTGGTATACATTTTGAAACTGTAAACCTTTTGATATCGTATTCATCTGCAGTTTAAGTAATCCGATTTTTAAAAGGTTAAGGAATTAAAATAAACACCCGCATAGAACAAAATAAGGAAAACAATTCAACGACGTGCTTCATGACACAAGCGGGAATGATCCTTACAAACGGGGAATTTCTCCAAACAATTCATAAATCGACCAAAGCACGTGTGCACTGAAATCGGATAATCGAACAGTTTTGAAGAAAACGTGAACGAATATAACTTTACATGTATAAGTACATCAAAACTGCCCGACCAGTGTAAATATGAAGCCACAATCTTTAGGAAAAGTTACACCAACTATTTAGCCTTTTGCAAATAAAACATCTTCAAAAGTTGATCTGCTCATCTATCTCAGATGTGATTGTGTTATATGTAATCTTCCATTTTCAATGGAAACTGTTTTTCCTTCCAGTTTAATTAAACAAGAGGTTTGGTGATCAACGACATCGGAATTGAGTGTTTACTTTCAAGAAACAATTGTGTTATGGCAGCACATCGATGAAAAAAACCCAATGAATCAATTGATCAATAATTTTCAAATTCGTGTTGTAAATCTCAGCTACCTCCAGTCACTGAAATTCTCATATAAATCCCACGGAGCTGTTGAGTTGCTTTAAAACCGCTGTTTTCTATCTCCCTTTCTCTCTCTCTCACCCCCCCCACCCCCCACCTCTCCCTCTCTCTCCACGCCCCCCTTCCCCTTCCCCTTCCCCTCCCCTCTCTTCCTCCCCCCCCTCCCCCTTTCTGTCTCTCTACCTTGACCTTGGCCTTCGTCTGCTTCCGGCAAAGACCCCTTTGTCTACATACCAATGATGAAGGCAACTTGAAACAACAGTATCGTTTGAACCCTGTTCTTGGGTTGAAGACTGAACCCAATGGCTGGGCTCTCTTGTTGTCAGGGAGCAGTCAGGACCAGTTGACTTTTACACTGTGTGTGTGTGTTTTTTTTCTTTAAAAAGAAAGCAGCGATGCCATCTGTCGGAGCTTTACTTTAAATAAAATTCTGCGTGCCATTAGATACTAATGGAGAGAAAGAGAGAGAGAAAAACAATTCTGCTCCCCCTTATTAACACCCAAACCAATATGATCGAATAGAAAACAAAAAAAGCACAGACGTTAAATTCTCTTTTTCCCAAAACAAACATATTTTGAGGGACGGTCGCGTGTGTGTGTGTGTGTATAACATATATATTTGAACTGTTCTGACAAAAGACATGGCTTAAATGTGGTGAAATGTTAACAACAATGTACAGAGGGTAAAATAACGCCATGTTCTTTGAGGGGAGGGGGGTGGGAGTGGAGGTGAGGGGGGGGGGGTGGGGGGGGGGGGTGAAGACAATGAAACGGGAGATTGAAAGAATTGATCCATATATGATTTAAATGCAGAAAAAAACTGTAGTGTACCTGGGCTGTAAAATCGAGGAGATTTGCTGGTTGTTCAAGTGAAGTGACGGCTCATCTCGCGGGTTTCCTGATTGTGATTTGGGGGTGGGGGTGGGGGGGGGTGGGGGGGGGATTCTTAACAGGATTTCGAAAACATTTATAATCCATGTTCCTTTAATTGTGTCTCCCTGGGCTTATTTTGCTCCAATAGAATCCATTGATTTCTGGTAACTTGATGATTTGCCCGATGATCCCATCGTGTAAAGCCCAATAACTTGTCAGCCCTCGCGACGCATTTATTTACTCTGTGTACAGAAACCATTTGAACGTTCAGGGTAACAGTGAAACTATTTGGATCAGATCCTTAACTTTGTCACAACTGTTCACATTGACAGTTGTTGTGCACGTACATTTAACCCCAGAAGCGGTTAATGACTGCTACTGACTAGATCTAGGAGGCGAACAATATACCCAACCAAATGCGATATGCTCGACACATTTAGTGTAATAAATACTTGGTATTAAAAGTATGAAGCTCTTTCATAAACAATCTCGGCCTTATCCCACAGCAACCCTTGTTTATTGTAAACGATTCAATTTCTCCCATCGGAATTTAAAAAAAAACTCGTGTTATTTTGTCAAAGTACATCATAATAATGTTAAATACCTTAAATATCGGAAGGATATTGCCAACAGTGTGTATGTTGGCCGAAGATATATATTGGTTCTGTGATCACTGATGCCCGTAGAGTTAATTCAATATGTAATTCTACACACGGATTGTATACTGTATCTCCCCCCCACACCCCCACCCCCACCCCTCCACCATAATAATCAGCTAAAGTTCCCGATTGAACTTCACATGGACTATGAGAATAAGCATCGTTTATTAATGTCTTCAGAAACTGCATTTGTTTCTCTAATATCATAGTATCTTCATTGTAGTAATACAGTTGAACGTCTCATTGCGGCTAGAATAAATTTAAAGATATGCTTAATGTTGGAATACTATACAGTACTGTCTTTGAACGCGAAATGTAAACCGATGATCGCAGCCCGATGTCGTATGTTGGTACTGTACGTTGTGTTTTGTGCAGAATTCAAACTAACACGTCGAAGTAGACCTCGGACTAACTCTGAGTTCTACTTTCTTATAAAAGAAACGCTGAATTTGAGCAAAATTACGCAAACATGAAATCGATTTAATGACGGAGCAGTACACGTTAATGAAATGTCCCAAACTGTCCTTTCTTGGGTAGGGGCCCGATAAATGCCCGCCTAGAATAGTGAATACACGGTATATCGAATTGAGAATGATCTAGGTATCATTATAATGGGCAATGAATAAATCTGCATTGTCTTATTAAACAACAAATACACAAAAACGATCAGAACACTGTTTATATTTGTACAGAAAATGCAGCATTGTCCCGGAAATGGGCATTTGGTGTAAAACGAGATGCTCGTGAAGGTTTTAAAAGATAAAAAAATTTGCAAAGCAAAAAAATGACGGTAATTCTAACGCTATTTTCCTAGTTAGTTCAGGTTTAGTAGCTAAACTCGAAATGATTCGTTCCCCCCCCCTCCTCCACCCCAATCCTCATCTACAAAACTCATTTCCGTCAGGGAGGAAAGGAGAGAGAGAAAAAAGTGACTCGAGTATATTTCATGTGCAGCTTTTAATAACCCGAAATGCAGTTATCCCATATCTTATTTTTGCAAACAAATCTATCTGATATTAATTAAAATCATAAAACATAGCGTTGTGAGACTTGTCCCGAGCAGATGCATGCTGTCCAACAGGGAGGGATTAGATTCTACGTCTTTTGCAAATATTTAATGATAAATTAATATTGGGAAACCATAGGGGGGAGGGTGGGGGGGGGCTAGGATGACTGCTGAATAATTCTCCATCTTTTGCATATCATGTGACCAGGCTCGACCTACCAGCTCTGTGTTGGTCAGTGCAACTCTTAATCAGTGAAAATAAGCACCTCTTTTCACTCCCGGGGCTGCTTTTATAAAGCAGGATATAGTTTGGAGTGGATCGTGATATGACAGCTTCACTTCTCTCGGCTCCTTGGAGGACTGATGCAATCAGGTACCTGCACAACAAAAGCAGCGCAGCTCACTCGGAGATGGAAGGACTGGGGGGCAACATCCCTTCGAATCAATGCAGGAATTTTCTTCCTCCCTCCGCCTTTGGGTCACATCACCACAACGCTTTATCTTCGGGTTCCTCTTACACCGTCGGGGATCGAACGCACTCTGTCATTTCGGAATCCGCCAAGCCCTGTCCGGCTCCCACCAGCCCTCCCAGCCCGGCGATCAGCTATGGCTATCATTTCGGAAGCAGCTACTACAGTTGTCGCAATGTTGGCATTCAACAGACTGCTCTGAAACCTGGTGCTCACGCATCTCTGGGCGGCTACCCGGTGGACAAATACATGGATGTTTCGGGTCTGACCAACTCGTCTGTTCCCAGTGACGAGGTGTCATCCAGGGCCAAAGAGTTTGCTTTCTATCAGAGTTACCCCAACCCGTACCAGCGAGTCTCTGGTTACTTAGATGTCCCAGTGGTCCCTGCAATAAGCGGTCACGGGGAGCCAAGGCATGAAGCCTTAATACCCATGGAGGGTTATCAGCCTTGGACATTTGCTAATGGCTGGAACGGTCAGGTTTATTGCCCTAAAGATCAGACGCAGGCTTCACATTTTTGGAAATCGCCTCTTTCAGGTAACCTATGCTCGTACATTTTTTTTGTTACATTCCCACAGACAGAGAGAGACAGAGAGAGAAGAATTAAAACTCGCCATGTTCATTTTAGCTGTGGATTAAATGAGTCGAAGGATTATTGTTTAATTTTGCCGGCGATTCGCGTATCCCCACTCCCCCCCCCCACCCCCACCCACACCCCCACCTAACACACCCTCCCCCCCCCCCCCAAAAAAAAAGAAGATAAATAATAGACATAATATGAAGTGACTGCGCATCAGTTTGATAGGTTGCAGATCAGTTTGCTGAATTGTGTGAGCTGTGGAATGAAAAAAGCATGTTTTGAAGGATCGTTAAAGGAATTATTTTTTCTTTTGGTTTGCCTTTTGTTTTATTTATTTTTAAATGGAATTTGAAGTGTTCAGGCTCATCATTTTTACACATCCATATCCATATATTTTCTTATATATATGTTCCTGTTAGGAGACGTGATGCACAATCAGACCGACTTAAACATTTACAGACGAGGGAGGAAGAAAAGGGTTCCCTACACGAAAACACAGCTGAAAGAACTCGAGAAAGAGTATGCCACAAACAAATTTATAACCAAGGAAAAAAGACGACGAATATCGACTGCCAGCAACCTCACCGAAAGGCAAGTCACCATCTGGTTTCAGAACAGAAGAGTGAAAGAAAAGAAAGTCGTTTCGAAAATCAAAGACAATATACCTTGATGCGCAAGGCACGGTGTCCCCATTGATACCGTACACCCTGTTAACTATATGTTTTTGCTGAAATTTCCAAACAAACAAGCAAACAAAAATCGTGGGAACAATATGCCGAATGAATGTGGTCAAAGTTCAGAACACATCCTCGGATTTACAAAGAAATCTTGAATAGATCAGTTTCAAGACATGTCCTGAGGGTTGGGCAGAAACTTTGCTATTGTACTTCATCACCACATTTCAAGACTCTCTTTCAAAGAGTGAAAAAAATTCCACTATTCTCCTAACCATTCATGTATTTATATTCTGTTATGGTGCTGAGTGATTTTTTTTAAAAAAAAGAAGTGACTGCAAAATATCTCCTAATAATTCACTTGTGGTTGAATTCTTCGTGGGTTCAAATGTGTTACTGAGGAGATTAAAATGTCCCTGTATAATGGCGACTGCAACTGACATCTATCATTAAGCAAACTGTAATTCTAACTTTCTGAATGTTAAGGCAATTCTTTATTTAACGCTTTCGGTCATATTTAGCAAGAGATTCTCTGGGCGCTCTACGTGTGTGTTCTAATGTAATTCATACCTATATACTAGCAGCAAAATGCATTCTGTGGTGAGTAATTCAAAATAAAGTAATAAAATGCCATTTCAAATCAATGCCAGATAGAAATTAGTTGCAAGTGGAGTAGTTCCAGACTAGTTGTGGTTCAAATCCCATAAGATATTTAATCATATGAATCGGCAGCGAATTTACAATCAGACTCGTTCATTATAAACGTATTTCCACCAGAAAGGGAAGATGACTTCTGTTTTCTTGTATAACTCCAAATTTTAAAGACGTTTAATAAAACGTTCCCCTGAAGAATTATAGACATCAATTTTGGGCTTAATTCATTAAAATTTGTGGCAGTTTAAAACAGCTTAAAAGTTATGGTTTAACTATGCAAGTTTTGTTGCTCTACATCGAATCTTTTGTTCATTTTAAACTGTTCTTCAAAACAAATGTTAATATATTTTAAAATCCCAATGCTATTTTGAGTAGGCTGCCTACAATTGAGGCTTTTAAACATGTTTGCTCACCAGTTACTCGTTATGCTGTATATATGAATTGTTTTTTCATTATGTAATCATATTAACTATATGAATAAGATAGAGCAGAAATTTGACATTAATCCTTCTGTGTACAGTTTTTGGATAAACTTTTTCATATTCTCCATAATTTTAAATATGAACTATCATTGGTTTCCTTACATTAAATGATTTATACTGTGCAAAATATTAAATCACACTTTAACTGCCTCCACATTTTCTACTCTATGTAAATTAATTGAATACATTTTCATTCGCCACACATCAAAGTTTCTGTATTTTATTGGCTAGCATTGACATGAAATGTTTCTCCACTTTCCAGAAATATGTACAGTACATGCATATATACTCTGCCGGCGGTATCTTGGGAGAATGCGCACAAATACCAAATTTTGCAAGCACACCAACAACAGATTCACGTCTCAATAATCAGCACACATCAAGGGACTGAAAATGAGCACTTACAGAGAGATTGTTCGCTATCACAGTTCATCATATTCCATACTAATGCTTTAAGGACAGAACCGATGTTTTGTATAGTTGGGTTTGCAAATGTAGCTGTTTAGTAAAGTGGTAAGAACTTTTACAATCATTTCCACTGCCATCAGTAAAGAACGTTCTAGAATACAATTTTTTAATTAACAAAACAGTATGTAATTTGCTTCTCTGTAGGCTGTTTGCAAAGTCCAACAAATTTTGGTGTTCCACAAATTATTAATGGTTGGACAAATGAGCGGTGTCATGCTTTATAAGAAAACATCTTTCATATCATTAATGCAGTGGTAGGTCAAATTGTTGCCGAGATATCTTACTATTATGTTGAAATATTTCGAGATTACGTTTAAAAAAATGTTTTCAAAAACAACGCAATCACGTGTGAGACTGCACACAACCCGACCACAGCTCCGAATAACAAGAGGCAATATGATCAACAAACTGTCCAATTTGGGAGGAATTGTGTTTGCATGAAAAAAATGATTTTGGGGAATTTTCACTTCAAGTTTTAGCAGCAGAAGCGCAGGGTGACAGCCTCGCCATTGTGGTTAATTTTGAAATCAGGGTAACTCACTAATGTGGGTCTTTTTATATTCATTTAAACCTGGTGGTGACCAAAATCTAAAACTAACTTACGAGAACAATAAGAGGGAAAATAGGCCAGGCTTAAAATCCAGTGTCTGCAGGACGGTGAGTGGTGAATAAAACAGACTAAGACTTTGTAGGTCACAACAATACTGACCGCCATCTTCAATTGTACGTTTCAGACGAGAACAGAAATGGTCTAACATTATTCCTGCATTGGAATAACTTCTGAAGAGAGGCAAAGAAGAAAGAAACAGACATCGAAAGGTATGGTGTTTCTCCCGAAAAAAAACCCAACGCTTTTTAAAAATGATTTTAGGATTGGAAACCAGTATTCATATGGTAACAAGCTTGAATTTTCATCACCGGGTTTGTGAATTTCTGACGATCGAGAAAATGCATTTAGGAAGCAGGTTTAGCAGTCGGGCGTTAATATTCTATTTACATTTGACCTTGACTATCACTATAGTCTTTGACCTTGACTTTATTTAGCCTCATGAATAATAAACACTGCCAGGACCGCAGAGCTGCCTCGCCATCTGCTGGACATTTGCAGTAAAGCAACATGCTGTTGCAACTGGCCATAAAATACTGGCCACAAGATGGTCGTTCCTATGTTACGCCGCAGAAACGGAGCCACAGAGGTACTGCTTACATGCAAGATGTTATTGACAGGTCGTATTGGAAATGTAGACAGCAGCATTAAACCTATACTGCAAGGAAAGGGCTCATAAAATAAAGCCTTTCAACGCAGAACTAGGCTTCCCTGAGACCGAGGCTACATTTCGATTTTAATATTTTTGCACCATTTAAAATTGATATGCTTATTACTCACTTGTATAACTCGTTACATTTTTTTTCCCTTCAAATAATGGCTTTTTTTTTTCTCGTATGAGCCAGACCCATAATTCCACTACTGTTATGTGGTGAAGAAACTGTGTAACATATCCGGCGTATTGTAGTGTGTGTGTGTTTCTGCACATATAACATAACATTACTAATGGGTAATACGCATACTTGGTGTACATTTCACTGCGAGCTGTGATGCGCAGCTTTGAACAAACTTTTTTTTAACAATGAAGTATAGTTTTGAAGAAGTACTGTATTTTAAAAAATAATAAAACCCCGAATCCTCACTAGGTTTTATTATTTGCTGTACTGTTCCCATTGAGCGTGTAAATTGCTGTACTTTTCCTGAAAGGTTTCCCACTTAAACCGTTCTTTATTTGCGGAAAACGCATGATTTGCTAAAACGAAATGTTGAATTCCCTTTGAAAAATATGGCGTTCAGATAGATACTCATTCGACATTGACCTTGAACTGTGTGGCAGCTTAGTTTCTTTTCATCCAGGTCTGTGGGTGTGTTTTTTTGCGTCTGCACAAGAAACGTTAGATACTGTGCTAGCTTTCGGTTTAAGGCGCTTTGATTTCCAACAACTTTGGCAAATGAATGGCAAACTTGAAGAAGGCGTTCTACTATTAGGGGAGGTATCATAAAGAGGAAGAGAATGAACACTGGCATTTCTTCCCGGCGAGATGAGCTGGCGGTATCTGTTTGGACTTCGCTGCACAACGGCAGATTTTTTAACTGGAAAAAAAAGGTCAAACTGTAATCCTCCAGTCCCGAAAGGTAAGAGAAACCGCAGCCCCCGCGGACTGAACATATTCAAAGACCAGTAACATTTTCAAATACTTTATTTCTATAGTCGGGGCGACTTTGGAAATAAATGCTGCCTTTTACAAAAGGACTTGGCGCCAATTTAATATTGTAAAGTTACAATGAATCGCTTAAATAACTCACAAACAAGGCACTTACTTAATTATTTTATGTAGCCTGTTTCGTTACCAATTAATTGACCTATTTGACGAAAAAAATAGCACATATATATATATCCACATGTTGTATGGATTTACAGCGGCTACTTTTTTAAAACATTTTACAGATTTCTCTGTAAATGATGATTCTGAACTCTCTCTTAGAAATGTTTCAGGAATCAAACCCCTGCGAGTAACAGGATTATTCGGTTATTGTCGATTTTGAATCTTGAATTTACACTAACCCTCTGATTTCAACGTTCACTTGAAACTCGTGGTTTTATTGTTCAAATTCGACTCGCATAACGTTACCCGCTGTTCCGTTAAAAATTACTCACTAAATAAAATGTAAAACCTAAACACGGCCACTGAAAGCTCCTGTTTGGTCTATTTACCGCTCGAAAATATAATTATTCTAAATGCGGTTGCTGATTTGAATTTTTTGGGAAAAAAAAACTCGCCTTTTCACCCTCACGGTATGGTCAGTAACAGTGAAACAAATGTATAAAGTCCGAAGCGGGTGCGATTTTAATTTGCAGCTCATCACACAGAGCGTGTTTAGCGACTGTAATTGTCTAAAGGATTTTGTCCAAAGAGCAAGAATGTAAAGACTAGAATGAAAAGATGGCTCCCAATTACATGGCCGTATATACATGGCCTGAAGACAGGCTGTTATCTACTTTTACTTATGTATTTTGGTCTTTAGAAAAAACCACACGCAGACAAACCATTGTATTCCGTTCTCTGAATATATCTCTATTGTAATTCAATTATGAAATAACCTTTGTTTTGTTCTGAACTCAACGCTTAGCGACTGTGCAATGTAGTTAAGATTTGCTTTCGCTCGCCGCTTTTTGCGTTTGTTTCGTTAAAATAATCCATTCGAACAAATGAACGAAACAAACAAAACATTTTCTGGATACAAGGTTATTGTACGAAACAGACATTCTCTAAGCAATGAGACAATCCCTAAAAATCCAACACAGGTCAAATACAAATTAAAAGCAATCTACGTTCTCTTCACCCCCCCACCTCCCCCATCCGCACTTCAGCGTTTTTCCTTTCCCCGAAAAAACACGTCGCATTTGCTGTGATCTGTAAAGAACATGATTTAATATAAATATATTAATGCATCCTCTCCTGTCCTGTCTTGGCTGCGAGTGTCACAGAAAAGGGGATTGGGTACATTCAAGAAATCACATTGATATTGCATTTCTGGTGTTTGGACTTTTTGTGGACAGAGAGAGAGAGAGAAAAATATATATAGCTTTAATATAATGTGTGAAACAGACAGGCAGTATCTGTCTTTCGAGAACATTGGATTTAGGCTTCCAGCATCCCTGCTTTGTCTCCTTTTTTTATACAGCAAATGATCTTTTGTTTTGTTTTGATTTTCTTTTTTTGTTAAAAAAACCACACGAACGAGACATGTTGTGTGTTGTCCTGTGGGCTGGGCTGGGGGGGGGGGGGGGGGTAGTCAGGTTGTGGCTAAATGGGTGATGGACGCACATGGACATGCACTTGAGACATTTCAGATGTGAGCTGCTGTGGGACGAAGGCGGTGCCAGGCGGGGGGTTGGGCTGGGGAGGGGAGGGGGGGGGTTTGGGGGGGGTTTGAGGTGGGTGGGGAGGAGGGAGGAGGGGGGAGGTGATTGAGGAGAGGAGGGGGGAGGAGGTGGTTGAGGAGGTGGGGGAGCAGGGGGAGGGGATGGGGGGACTTTGAGGTGGATGGGTGGGGAGGGAGGGAGGAGTGGGGAGGTGATAGAGTGAGGGCGGAGAGGTTGGGGAGGTGGGGGCTGGGAGGGGATGGGGGGTGGGGGGGTTGAGGTGGATGGGTTGAGGAGGGTGGCAGGGGGGAGGTGATTGAGTAGGGGTGGAGGGGGGCTGGATGGCTGATTGAGGGGAGGGGGTTGAGGTGGGTGGGGCTGGAAGGGAGGGGAGGGGGGTTGAGGTGATTGGAGGAGGGGGGGGGGATGGGGGGGAGGGGGGGAGGTGGGGGGAGGAGGGAGGGGGGGTGGGGTGGAGGGGGTGGTGGGTGTGAGGGATGGGTGGGGTGGAGGGGAGGGGGAGGTGGAGGTATGCTGGAGGGCGGTTTTGTTGGGGAGGGAGGAGGGGGGCGAGAGAATAAGTCAGCTTCCGCCTTGCCCCGTGACTGGAAACCGGAGCCAATGGAGACTTGCCTTTCGTTATCTCGGTCTGAGAGCTAAATAGTGGGCTGGAGGAGATCTGACCCCTCGCAGCTCCCTCGGAAATGTCGAGCGCAATCTACTGAATTCAGGCTATGTCGGCTCCCCTGGTTGAATTTCACCAGCCCGGATCCCTTCTATTTCCCCAATCTGGCGCCCGAATGGGCGCCCAGTTGGCCGCCCTGGTCCCCAGCTCTCTCTCCTACACTCGCAGGTGGAGGTTGTGCTCGCTGCCATGGAGCACCCCGAGTCCATGTGCATCGCCGCCGCACAGCCGCGTCTTCAGCGGCTACGCACAGTCCTATCTCGGCAACTCCATCAGCATCAACAGGCACCCACGGATCAGAGAAGGCGATAGCCACCGGGGAAGAGACCAGCAAAATACTACTTCACCAGGAGAGCAGGCCGAAAAGCCTAGGAGGAGAGGTGCAGGCAACACCAGGCTTACCCGGGCGAAGCGGGCATCCCTTCTTCTTCACACAACGCTGCCAAGTACGACTATTCAAACATGGAAACCTCCCCGGCACGGCTCCTCGTTACATAACCAAGGCTTTGAGTTGAATTCCAACACCCCCCGAGTGTCAACGAAGGCGTCAAGCAGTGTGTGAGCCTGAATATGTCATTACAGTCATCCATACCTCCAACTTGCAACAGACCCTCCGATGGTATAGTATCAGTGTAATATTAAAATTATGATTATTTGAAGGCCGGTTAGCAAACCCCTCTCTCTCTCTCTCCCCCCGCCCCCTCCCCCATAAAAAAAAAAGCTACCTGACACATTCATGTCAAGATCATATATTTTATATGACAAAAGGTGATATATGTAGGGATTAAATACCAGTTAGTTCCACGCATATGAATGATCAAAATTATAAAATGATATTGCCGCGAAGCGCTTTGAGACGTCTAGAAGACGTGACAAGCGCTATATCAAATGCAAGGATTATTATGCTAATGAGTATTACCCCCTGCCCCCCCCCCCCCCCCACCCCCCCCCACCCCTTCCCCCCTTCTCACCTCCCAGTACTGTGATTACAAACCAAAACGCAAAGCCAAATGTTGAAAAAAACATATTACTGATAGATATGGAAACAAAGCACGAAATGGTTCCTAGTCATAACGCTGAAACTGGCGAGCTGTGCGCTGGGGGTTAAGCCGAAGTGATAACGATAAATAGCAATCCCAGCATAAATGAAGCCAGTGTCGCCATTTCAAATCTCGCAGCCTTTACTCACTGACACTTTTCAGTCACTGAGACACGTAGCTGACTCCGAGTGGTGAGGAGATGGTCGCCTGGCTACACTGGCTGTGGATCTGACTTCCATTTGTCACAATATGAAAACGAATATGAATATGAATATGAAAGACGAGACCAGTGTCTCGTCTAACACTTGCCTGTCCACCCTCTCTCTCTCTCTCTCTCTCTTCGCTTTGCCATTCGGAATGGCCGATGTTGTTTTCACTTAAACAAGATTGCCCGTATCCTGCGTATATCGGCGCTGTGCGGAAAATAGAAATATTGTCGGCCGTTATCGATACGGTGACTCTCACAGCGGGGTTTTTTTTCTGTGTGAAGTGACACAGAACTGGGCGCAAGTGTCCATTCAATTGGCGAGAAACTCGAGGAGGATTCAATTGCTTTGTGTTCTTCTCTGTTCCGCTTTGCAGGGGTATCGTGGTGTCCAGCACAGGTCAGGTCCAGGAAGAAACGCAAACCGTACACAAAGCAACAAATAGCTGAACTTGAGAACGAATTCCTCGCCAACGAGTTTATCAATCGACAGAAGAGGAAAGATTTGTCCGACAGACTGAATCTGAGTGACCAGCAAGTCAAAATCTGGTTCCAGAACCGACGCATGAAAAAGAAAAGGCTGGTGATGCGTGAACACACGCTCTCACTATTTTAGGGGAAAGTTGAAGTTCAAATGTAAGTTCCAAGTTCGTGAGTTGGCCCTTGTTTTTTTTAATGGTAATTAAGCTTGCTTGTAGAACGCATGTAGATTCAAGGATATCCATCGTTTTAATGGATAGGTGCTGCTTTGATGTGCTGTCATATAAAACAGCAATGTAGCCTCTGCCACTACTAGCCCTGGGAGTGTTGGCTTTTAAACATCAGCAACATATAGACTGAGATATACATGGATACCTCGTGAAAACACATCGGCTGTTACAGGATACCGTTCTGAAGGCGCAAGTTTGACTTCTTGAGGCTTGTACTTTTGATGTCCAGGAGTAATATACGTCTTCTCATTACTATTATTATTATTTTTTAGTTTTAATTAAAGAGGTTCTAATTGTTTTGTTCCGTCAATTTCTTTCAATTGTCACATGATTGTCTACCCGAGTAACAAGCAGATATTGAAGAATGTAAGTACCACAGTAATTAGAAAGAAGCATTCGTATTTTAACCTGAAATATACAATATAGATATTATGCATGCACCCTACCTATGTAAATTGAGTTTGAATAAAAAATAACCATAAAGCATTTTCACTGGTATGTACAAAGCATTTTGCTTTTTTTTAAATCTATATCTATATATATATATAATAGTGCTGTGAAGTAAGAAATTAATTCAAAGATGTCATTCGGCCCACTGAGCATCCGTCCTCGTTCACAAGAGGATTATGTTGTATGTTGTTTCGTAAATGCTGGATGTTGAAGCAACATGTGATAATGAGATGTGTGGAGTTCATTTGAGTCAAATAATGAGCATTATGCGTTGTGCAACCAGCTGAATTCAATGTATTTGGTTCTCTCCCCCCCCCCCCACCCCTCAAAACTGCGAAAGGCCTCAGTTTTTTTCCATATTGCACAAATGTTGTACGTGAATGCGATGGAGACAATGAAATAAATCAATGGCAATAATGCCATTTAAAATAATTCATAAATAAAAACACACGGGTGATAAGCTATGGTGAATTTGTATTATTTTCCTTTAGTTCTGACAAAAAGTCGAATAACTAACTCTCGAATAATCTATTTGTCGAAACCATGATTATTATTAAAATAATTCAAAGCCAGTAGATGTGAACAATTGATTGTGAATGTTAACAAAAACTGATAGAAATAAGTTAAACATTACATAACAGACCGAACACACGGTTTGGATTTAGAATAAATCTTTCAAACTATCCCATTCTAATTTTTGAAAATCTTTTAAAACACCAACCAAGTGTGTTTATTCTTTATTATATAAAAAAGATATAAATATGTACAGTCAATTCACTTTACATTATATTCTGTGAAGTGCTTTTAGACGCCCAGAAGACGTGAAAAGCGCTGTATCAAATGCAAGGATTATTATTACTATTTATTATGTTATCTTATAAACTAATAGCGTTAATGTTTAAATCTCCTTTAGCCACATAAAGCAGGGAAGGTCTCGCCACATTCTAATCAAAGCAAAATAAGGAAATTCGACCTTGATCGAATATCAAAATAAATGACGACCTCGTGATTGTTAATATGTATTGACTGTACAGCTTCAGCCCATATGCTATAATATAGTGATTTTCATTTGCAAATAAGGTTAAGGTGAAATTATGGACACGAGTATGAAATGGTATGATTGGCTCCCTCATTTTCAATAAAGTATATTCCAATACAGTAACGAGCGATTTAAACTCTCAGTTCTACAATTTAAAAAAAATCATATAAATACACAGGGCACTTAGAAACCTGTATTCACACACTGTGATTGGCTGCTAGGGTTCAGAAAAATACTTAAACTAAAACAAATGAAATATAATATTTCCAAATAATTTGATTTGACGATTAACCATCGCACGGTTTATTAATTATTTTGAACTCAATGAAAATATAACAAAATTATTTAGTGTAGGCAATATCAGTTCATCAAATCACAACTAACTAGCATTCTTTTTAAACACAGGAATTACTACTGAATTATATAACAGTTATCAAGGTCTATATTCTATACGAGTGTTGACATTATTCTGTATTCTTCTGGTAAATTGAAATGGCGTAATTCACTTTAGTTATAGACATAATGGACTTTTGCTTATCAAGCTTTCTGATTCGGTTGTTTTGAATCTGGGGGGGTGTATTTTTCCCTGAATACTGAATTGATATCTTTTGATATAAACACATGATCTATATTTAGTAAATTATGGCAAATGGAAAGAATCGAGGTACTTGAGTTTCGACAGTTAGCAGAAAACGTCAAGGAGAATGAATAAATTGCAGTCACTCGCTTTTCATTCCAGGAACTGAGATTGTGGGTGGGCAAAAAGAGATAGACAGTCACTTCCAACCCGCCATTTGTTTGTCTGGCCTCTCACATTAATTAAACATGCAGCTAAACTTTCATGGACCTTTTAGTGGATCTTTATTGAAATATATCAAAGCGAAAGATGCGTTCTGTCCAACTTGAACGTCCAACACTTGTTTCATTCAAGCCGTTTTTCTTTTTTATCACTTCTTGTATTCTTTCAAAGTAATTTTACTGACGCTACCTGTTTGGAATTGATCAACAAAACAGGCTGAGAATATATATGTTTCTTTTTTTTTTGCCACTTCAAAGTCGTCAAGTTGACTTGCGCTCGGTTAGTGGGCAAGAAGTACATTCCTATCAAACTTGGAATCGTTTTCACAAGATAACTCCTTCACCGGTAGATTAATAACGTAAGCGTTTACAGCGCAATTATCAGTTAATAATCTAAATGAATAAATATACCCAAATGTCAAGCGACTTTAAGTGTCCTAGACACTATGTGGCCTCCCGTGCTTTGTAGCAATTAATAGGACAATATGCGGCCCAGATGTTGCATGTGAATATCTTTGTTTTGAACACTGAAATGGATCAACAATGGCATTTTTATCCAAACATTTTAATCTTGCATTTAGAAATGCCTACCCCAAACAAGGTAAACACTCTGGTCTTCGACACAGGCTCAAGCCATATGGCAGAGCTTGAAACAAGGCTGCTATGAAATAAAGTTGTAACGTTTAAATTATGATACACATGCCTGCTGCCATAATTAAACTCGATGCCCCAAAACGTTGTGAGGCAGTCGATAAGCAAGCATTCTGAACGTTCTCTGGGCTGGCGTTAGACTCAAAGTACCTCCATTCTGTTCTACCTTTTGAGGTTGTTTCAGAGGCTACGCGAATGAAAATGCCACGTCGGTTTACAGCACGGATGACTGGTTTTGTTTGCAGCCTCCACGGAACTCGCGAGGAAAGCTGCAGCTCCTCTACATGAGACAGTCATTAAATGAATACAAAGTCAACCGCCAACTCATCAGGGATTCGCCAACCGTGCCAAATTGCGCTGTATCCTCTATTTTAATCCATCTATATATCCTATTAAATATCCTAAAGTAATATGTACTTGTATTTTAAACATCTGTGAGATTATATGTTAATACATATTGAAATGATTAACTCATATTGGAAAATATCTCAGTTTGATGGCGTTTCGAGTCCAGGTCCAAAAAAAAGGAGCACTGTTGTGTTTTGGTGTTTCTGAAACCCTCTACCGTTTCAGAACATTAAATTCGGTTCTTCGCTCCTTTCAAATACTTATGAAAGATTTAATCGTTTCTCTTTGAAGAGAAAGGAAAGCGAGCACTGCCCAACAAACCCCTCTTTGGTAAAGTCCAGTGTTAAACAGGGTGATGAATTTTCGACACTGTGCTCTACACACTATTGTACACTGTGACTGGCTCCATAATCATCACTAATGTAAATTTACTGTTGCACTAGAGTGTCTTGTTCTAATGAAGTTATCGTACGTACAGTTCTACAACAAAGAGCTTAGAGAATTTGTCGTGCATTAGGTGGAATTGCTTGGAATCTCTTTTTCATCTCATTTTTATGGTTCTGGCTGCCAGACGGTGTCTGTGCATGTTCTCCAGATACTGGGGGGCGCCATAACAAAGTTAAGGTCAAGTTAGTGTCTCTTCTTGGTTTGCACGAGTCTCTCCTACCTACTGATCATGGACTTTGCTTGACTAATGAGTTTTTTTTTTCTGTCTCTCCACGACTGAAATACTTAATGTTCCGTGCAGGATGTGTGTGTGTGTGTGTGTGTGTGTGTAAAAAGAAGAGAAACTTTTCTATTTTAACTGGAACGCCGCAGTCAAAGAATCCTTTCCGACTTGAACACCTTTTAAACATTACCTCCAACAAATACTCGGTTAGTACGTTGATTTTTTTAATTAAAAAAAATTATATATATATTATGTCCTAGCTACATATAAGACCAAACGGCGATACTAATTACTGCACTGTAAAGGGTTCTCTTGGTTATATTGTGTATTATAACAGTTCGTTTGGGTCAACGCGTTTGGTATTTGTATGTAAGCTTAGTTCAAAATAGGCCGGAATCCTTATAGTGAACGAACAGATCATTCCTAAAGTCTTTTCAACATGTGTGTGAGCTGGCGACAAGAACAAAGGGCATCTTAATCCAGTCCCTGTGTACAATTAGCACCGAAAAATTCAGATGATTTAACTGGGCATTTGAGCACGATCAACACCGTGCCATTTAATTGTCCGCCTTGTTTCCTCAATTTTCCGAGGAACCCGAGTTACAGTCGGTGTATTTAAACTCCGCATGTTGAAACGAAGCAAAAACACGCTTGACGTCAAAATATTTCATGTCACAGCCCCGACGTTGAGGCATATTTAAATTCGAAACAACGAAAAAAATCTATATCATACACGATACCTACAACTAGTAAAGCGTTCGGCGCTGAATGCGCTGTTATTTTTCAATGTTAATGAACATTCACTGTAAAATGGGCGAACCCTGTGTTTGCTTTGTTGAGTGACTTAGGTGAGGTGCCAAGGCCCACGGTTCAATACATCATTAAGGTTACTTAACGTATGTTAAATTATGGGATTGCAATTCTGTATCTCAATCCAGGGTAACTATGATCGGCAAAGCATCTTTATTATACTATAATCACCAACAATTTCCCCTTTGGCTCTTACTAATCAAAAATAATAATATACAATAATACAACTAGTTTTTTTCCAGATAATAAATAGTCGTTCCCTGCCTGCCAGAAGTTTTCTAATCTTTCGTTTGAATCTATAGTTTGGGAAACGTCGAGAAAAAGAAAGGATTGCTGCCTCTGTTGTGGTCGGTGTTATCACTGACCACAGAAGGATTGCTGCCTCTGTTGTGGTCGGTGTTATCACTGACCACAGAAGAGGCAAGAATCCCTTCTTTTCTCAATACAACAATCCTCCAAAAGAGGCAAGAATCCCTGTTCTCAACACGGTTCAATTCACTCAGAAAGTGGGACTTGGGTATGCTAGCGTTTTCTAGTCTCTGGGAACTAAATTGACTCAAATATACTTAATTTAATTGGTCAAATCAGAATAGCATATCCAGTTGCATTCGATCTGAATGCAGATTATTCAAACAGGACCTTGGCTCACGTTAAAGCCATAAAAAGTGTGGCCTCGCCACACATTTAGTCATTGATGGTAAAGGTCACTACACGGTGTGGATTCCATGACAGGAATATAGATGAATAGGAACACGGATTACATTTATTGATAAAATTAACACGTATTTTCCATGATTTTCGCTCCCCTTGGATATATTCCCAATTAGCGTTACATCCTCTGCAATTTATATTCGCTTACCTTCTGATTACGGTAAAGTCCAGTCCATATGTGGGGAGAAAATAATAGCTTTCGAATATGAAACTGGGTCAAATGAAAATACCTGGATTTTCAAAAGGCTTGTTTTACAATGCTTTTCGGGACTGCAAATGAAAAAGGTTATGGAAATCGTCCAGGGAGATTATTTATTTTAACCCTTTGTGTTCTAAAATCACGTTTGCAGATTTCAGATCAACGTGCACCCCCGTTCCGAACATTTAAACACAACTATATATGTGCTTTGGGGTGGGGAGTGTGTGTGTGTGTGGGGGGTGGGATTAGGAAGTAGAATTCGAGAAATGCGTAGTGTCAAACAATATGTCATAGTATTTGAAAATTAAGTTAAATCTCGACTGCTGCTCCATTTTTTATTTTGGTGGAGAAATGCTGCAGTTCCGATGGGGTTAATATTATATTATAGTGGCGTTATATTTAACGATATAGTCCCATAGTACACACTTACAGACTAGCCAGAATATTGTGCTACGTTCATAAAATTACCGGGCAGTTAATTTCAGCAACACACATGGTGATATCATCTGTTATTTTGACCAGCGTTACAACAATGCAAAGAGGGGAGAAAAAGCTATAATATTTGATGCCTCACACAATAAGAGAGGTAATAATAGGGAACCGCACTCTGCTAGTTTATCAGTAAGAAATACCAGTCCCTTAATACACAAGGCAATCGCTGGCAGCCACACTCGTCACCAAATCTGAGCGAAATTCGTCATCGCATTTATTCACTTTACTAAATAATTAATGGAGGTCGGTACAGAGGGACGCTTCTTTTTTAAAATTCCTCTGTAAGAGGCATATAATGGAAACCCAACCACACATCAATCTGCTCTGGAAGTCCAATTCCCCGTGTGTGTTGTAATGGGTTCACTCATACCAAGTGACGCCCAAACTCCCCCCTTTGTTGTACATGGGGGTGCCATAATTGCTCAATGCAATATATGTTTTTATGCCAGCTCGGTACAATAAGATTTGATACTATAAATACGAATGTAATAGCTGATAATCCGGTGGGGTGGGTGGGGGGGATGATTTTTTCTTTTCCACTCCCCCCCCCCCCCATCCCCAACCTATCCCTCACTGCACCCCCGCCAAAAAACAATAAGGGGAGACGTGTGTCTTTGGCAAGCAGCGTATGGAGTGAAACTCCATTGTGTGTGTGCTCCAGTGTTTACTTCAAGCCTTCGACAGAAATACAAATTGTTGGCAATGGTGGTAGTGGTGGGGAGGAGGGAGGGGGGCGGGGGGGGGGGGAGGTGGGGGTGGGGAGCGGGAGAAAAAGAAAAAAAAGGGGAAAAAAACGAATAATAATGATAAGCAGCAGCTTCTTGGCAGAATGTGAAACACTAATAAAGTCAAGACTCCAAAGCTTTACCTACCAGTTCCCAAGAATAAATCAATATGACCAAATCTGATATATGCTAATTTTCTACATTGGATCACATGACTGGTTTTGCCTGAGAATCAATCAAGATGAATTGCGCGTCAGTTTACGTTTCCATTTCTCTCTCTCTCTCTCTCTCTCCCCCCTCCTCTCCTCCCCCACACCTCCCCCCTCACCACCACCACCCCACCTCCTCCACTTTCTCCCTCCACCTTCCCCCCCTCCTCCCCCACCCCCCCCTCCTCCCCCCCCCCCCCCCTCCTCCCCCCCCCCCCCCACACCCACCCTTTCGCGGACCCCCTTCCATTACTCCTTGAGAGTAGAATAGATGGAGCATGTTTAACGCCATCAATCCTGTTAATCCCTACTCCCAACCTTCAAAACACGACATGACCGAGTTTGAAGAGCGGGCGAGCTGCACCTCGAACATGTACCTGCCTAGCTGTGCTTACTATGTCTCGGCCGCAGACTTATCCTCGGTCCCCACGTTCCTACCGCAGACTACCTCGTGCCAAATGCCATTCCCTTACTCCTCTAATTTAGCTCAGGTTCAACCTGTTCGGGAAATGGCCTTCAGAGATTACGGGTTAGAGCCTCCGACCAAGTGGCATTACAGGAGTAACTGTGCTCCCTACTGCTCGGTAGATGATTTTGTGCACAGAGATTACATCCAGCCGCCGACCAGGGCGGGGATGTTGTTTAAAAGCGACACGGTTTACGGTCACCGTGCGAGCTCCAACGCCGCCTGTAACTTGTACGCCGCGGTGGGCAGGAACGGGATTCTCCCTCAAGGATTCGATCAGTTTTTCGAGACGGCCTACGGGATTGCCGACCCGTCCCTTAGCGAACCTTTGACCGAAAGGTCTGTGCCGACCTGCCCGAGTGTGGTAGTCACGGCGTCTGATAAACTGTCAGCCGAGCAGGAGAAACAAACTCCAGCCACCGACCACATCGCCGACTGTCCCGGTCACAGCGCCACAGAGAAAAACAACATTTCCAGTAGGTAACAGCCATAGATAAGGCGAGGGTTACAGTGCAGCCCGGCGCTGCGTCTCCGCGATTTTATGTGGAATTTTATAAGCAGCCGAGGGTTTTTATATACCCTATATACCCTATAAGATCTGTTTTAAACTTGTAAAAGAACATTTTACGATCGGAAATCATTTTAGGCGACTCTCCCTCCCTCTCTCTCTCTCTCTCTATCTTCAATATATAAAAGAAGCAATTGTTTAAATCGTCAGTTTATATATTTTTTTGGGGGGTGGGGTGGGGCGGTGGGGGAGTTGGGGGTGGGGGGGGGGGGGTTAATAATCCTGAGATTTCCGGGAGGTATGTTTTTATGTTTTGGATTCTTTATAGCGAGGTATGTCGTTCTTTTATATCGTAATATATCGCGATCTCGCTTCTCTTTTTTTTGTTTTATTCAGTCGTTTTAGTAGTTTGAACGTGTAAGGCTGCAGACCTACACGTAAGGTTATTAATTGCTAGAATTGTTTTTTTAAAAAAACAATTCACTTACGAAGAGATAATGGTCTCAGTTGCATTTCACATTTAGTAGAGGTTTCACCTTTATTGTCAATCGAGAAACCTTTCAATAAATAACTCGTCTATTGACTGGTAGTAATGATGCTGTCTGTCTTCTAACCTATATATATATATATAAACATATATATTGTATCTATGATATTTTCTGTATATATATATATCTCCCTCAGCTCCTCTCCGATCCAGAAAGAAAAGATGTCCCTATACCAAATACCAAATCCGCGAACTTGAACGAGAATTTTTCTTCAACGTTTATATAAACAAAGAGAAACGCCTCCAGTTGTCGAGAATGCTGAACCTTAGCGACCGACAAGTTAAAATTTGGTTCCAGAATCGAAGGATGAAAGAAAAGAAATTAAGCCGAGATCGGCTGCACTTTTTTACTGGAAACCCTTTATTGTGACTAGACCTGGCTCGTTCGCAATGAAATCTCCCTCCCGGTTTACTTGCTTACTTAAATGCCTCCACTTTACACAATCAGGAACTATCATTCTACAAGGGAAAACAGTCCATCTCTCCTTCAGTGGAAAACAAAGGCGTACTTACTTGGTTTGGAATGGATCCAACGGCGACTGATCATGTAGAAACTTGCAGCATATTTATAAGATAATACCGATACCTCAGTATTTCTGTTACCCAGATCCTCGAGTTCTGCAGGATTCTGAACTTTGGCACAGAAAAGGAGCAGTAATCTGCTTTTCAATCAATAAAATCAGGGTAACAGGCTGCAGGCTGCTGGAGTGAAGTGAAACTATTGTTCGTGTCACAGCGAAGGCTCAATCAGACAATGCTAAATATGTTTTATTTGTTTCAATCAATGTGTAGCCAAAATCATTTGGGCCCTTGGATTTGTATATGCAATGTCATGGAAAGAACGAAATGTATATTTATTATTTTACATTCTCAGTTGTGTACATTTTATCGGTTAATTGGAAAACCTCACAGCCGAGATGTCCATATAGTTACGGTTTGATATACTTTTGATGCTCCAAATTTGTTGACATTTTATGATTAAAGCATGTGTTGTTTTGTATTTTTCTCAAGAAAATAAAGGCCTTACATAAGTTCTGGTAAATTAACTGCTTTTTTTTTAAAAAAGGGGGAGATTCCTGTGTTAACTCACCAGATGTTATTAACTTCTTCCTTTAGTTACTCATATTGCTCTCAGCAATGCAATAAAACACACAATTGTCTGAAAGTATTGCTATAGAAACAAGCCATACATATCTCCCGAATTACTTATTTGGGGACATTTTTGCTTACTGAAATATAAGAGTGAATATGGAATCCCTTCTAATTTTAATTAACACGATTATCAAATGTATTTTGTGCGCAAATAACCTGACATATATTGGCAATACACATATTAAGCTGCTGCTCAAATTATTTTCATATTTATCTTAAGAAAACATATTTATATCTCAAAATTAATCACTGAACCTGTTTCGGTTGATTATTTAAAATTGCTGATAGCTGTCCTCACTTAACGCTGATTTAACAAGTTCTCACATTATACTGAAAATATTACTCACATTACACTGAAAACATAATTCGGCTTGAAGCAGATTTTTCAGTATTTTATATCACTTCAAATAAGACTTCACAAAACTCCTGCGTTTTCGCTCCTGTCTGTTCCTGCCGCGTGACAATGTGGGCTGTTTATAAAACCTTGAACTGTCTAGACAACATCATAAAGTCCACTGCAGTAAACAGCTTAATGGCGACTTATTACACCTTGTGGTCACTGAGATAGACTTCCGCAATATACCCCCCCAAACAAAAGGAAAATCAGGGAAATCAAAGTAAAAATGTGAGATTCACAGAGGATTTTAAAGGAGAAGAAAACACCAATATCATGGTAACAAGTAAAATAAAACACAATCGACCAGAATTTTTTTAAATAAATGATACTATATATATATATATAATCGCATTTTTTATATTAAAGAAAGACGGGGTTCACAACAATATACAGTGGGGGAAGATCAGGACGATACGTAGCAATTTTCTGGCATCATCTCTTGCCGGCACTAAAACATATTTTGTTGGAGAATTCTTATAATGTTGCCTTTGAACTTCTGTAATGTCAAGGTCATCACCTTTAACCTTTTGGGAGAAATTGGCGCCTGGTGGCTGTTAGGTTGGTCTTGCAGCTTCCCTCGAAACGTAAAACATCAAATCTGTACATGTATAACTTCATGTTGCGCCTCAATACCGATACAGCCAGAGTCAAACAGCGCTAACTTAAAACACGTCTTTCAGTTAAGAAAAATAACACGTGTTTATCAATGCTCCTTTTCACATACAGTATACTGGACAATGAGATACTGTGGAAAGATTTTTTTCTGTGTTACAGCTTCATCGATAAACTCATTTGCGCTCAGCAACGACTGTGTTTCAATCAATACTTTTAACAACTTTATGTCGGGGGAAGGAAGGTAAGCCGCTTGATGAGAAAAGATGCCCAGGGTTTGTTTGGTTGGTTGTAGGTCCATATACAGCACCAGCCACACACCAGTGTCGAGGTTTCTATGGAAATGAGAGAGAGGGAGAGAGAGAGAGAGAGTGTAAAATAAATAACTCACGGCTCACTAATCGAAGTTTGCAATGCAAATCGGGGTGGGGTTCCACATTCTCTGGATTCACGGGACGCCGATAATCTGCTAAATACGTTTCCTCTCGTCTTGGTGGATCACTCTAATTACCAATAACATTTCTAATTGGATTAGGCCCATGTAAGAACGCACAATTATGTGACAATATTTGACAGTGAGGCTCGTAACGTTGGGGAATGTTGTTTGCTACTGGTTGGTGTAGCCGATGGCCACGCGGTGGCGCAATTCAGCTCCAGAGTCCAGCGACTGCGAGAAGGTGGAAGGCTGCGGTTGGTAATGGCTTTCAGGGATGAACGTGAAGTCAACCGAAACAAGCAAAGAATTGGGATTCATAGCATGTTTTTGTGTATCCTCCCTCCCCCTCCCCACACCCCCTCCACAACACCCCTGATGTGGTCATATAAGTGCAACACCAAACCGGAGTATAGAATTAAAGCAAATATTCATTAATTGAATTGAGTACCGAAGACAGCTCATTCAATCGTAAGTTAATTCCGTTTATTGCTCTGGTGCAAAGGAAAGATTAAAAAGGGCGTTTCTATCTCATGGTAACGTGTCCGGCAGTACTGAAAAGCATTTTCTCGTGGCCGATACAAAAGGTAAAAGTCGACGTTTTATTTGACGAAACCCATCGTGTTTGTTTCAGTGCTTTTTTGATTTAATAATCTGTTCAGCAAACTTTGCAGCAACATTTGTTTTTGGGTGGTGGGGCGGCGCAAAACAAAAGGGTTATGCGTTTCAAAATCAGATCGAAGATTCTTGGAGTAAATCAAATTAACACAAGAACGTTTAGAATGATTGGAAGTTTAGTATGACTACTTTATTATTATCTGATTATCGTGCAATAATAAAACTCTGAAACTTATTCGTGGGCGAATTAAAAGTTGGTGGAAACGATTATACAGTTAAATGACTAATTCAAAACAACAACTAAAGTTTCATAACCTGTGTACACTATCTGATCCAGTCTTTTCAAACTATGACACTAAACGTGTGTTTAAACTTGATTCGGCCTGCGTGTTGATGCACACAGTTGTCTATTGATTTAAAGTTCAATGGAGGCTATAAAATGGATTTTGTCTGATATTCAAATAACATTTCACGTTACTTTTTGGATTTGCACTAAAGGTAGATAGTGTGCATAGTTTTAAATGTAATAACCTTCATCTGTAATTTTTGTTCACAACATTTTCGGCGGCAAATAATTAAAACATTTTGTTATTTTGCTATAAATAAAGTGTTCCATATAAATAGTTTCCTTGCTAAGTCTATAATTACTGTATTTTGTCAGGGCGTATTAAAATAAGAGACCATTGACATGAAGCGTGTATAAACCATACCAGGGGGAATAATAAAAATAGTACAAACATTTAGACGCAATTAACATACCCCATTTTCGGTTCTACTTTGTGAGCAATAGTTTCTCGGGTTTGGAGTGATGTACTCTTGCGATTTTCCTAACCTGGCATGAAATCAAATTACTATTGGATAATTGAAACCGATGGATCACGGTAAATACCAACATAGCGCCGCATGGAACGAAATATTATTTGTGTATTAATCGCCTATGTTTTTTTGTGTTTTTTTATTGTGAACAACAAAAATTCGCCTCATTTTGTTTAATAATAAGTTTTAGTTAAGCAATTTAGTATCTTCCATTCTAACTAATTCGCACACGTTTTCTCTTTGTATCATATACTACCCAGAATTGGGTGTCTGTTTGTTTTTATGGAATATCAGCTTTATATATTTCTAATATCCTTAGTAGCTTTTTTTTTTACCAGGTAATGGGGGAAAAATCATGTTGGTGAATTGCACGTAAAATATACTTTACTAATAATATTTTTTGTAAAAAAAGACAATAATCGCACATGGATTGGGTTCCATGTGGCGGCTTCACGGGCAGCACATTTTGTATGCTGTTAGGAAACATTTTTTTCGAAAAAAAGGGCCTTAATTGTGGTAAGGAGTTAACTGATTTAAATTTGTTGGAACTGCCCTCAGTTAATTGCAATTTGTAGTGGGCCACAATGAAACACTGACCGCCCAACAACACCACCATTTACTATTCGCTTACAGTTTAACTGAACCAACTTTCACCGACCAAAACTATTGACTAGCTGTGGTACAAGTCCAGAACACATTTTCGTTTGAAACAATCTTTTCAACAAAAAAGCAGCTTCACCAAAATCAACTGTGCATTCCAACCGGATGTTTACAAACCACACTTTTCAGACAGGAAGAGCTGTTTTCATATATATCTGAAAACAGATATCCTGTGTATAAATATGTATATATACATATATCGCACGACCAACTCTTATCGATTAAGAATAACGTAAGAATCATTGCTAACCTCTATCCTCCCCATAAGTCAGCAGTCCTCAATTTCCACACATGCAAAATAAGAAAATGTCTTTAAAACTTCAAGGTGAAAGTGAAGGATACAAGCAGTTGACGGTTTCACGGTCACAAGTCGACAACCAGTTCAGACTCATGGCAAGAGTCCAGCATTCAGAGCCATTACCAGCCAGGCAGATTCGGGGTGGGTTACAGTACTTTGGCAGCCATATAGTGATGGTTCAATGATTTAAGGTTGTACGATGAAACAATGGATAATTGTCGGGCGTTTTTTTTAAGGAACTCGCACAGTAGGTTTTTTGTTTTGATCAAACCATGGGTGTGGGAGACTTCACTTTATATAGAGAGCGGCCCAGTGTGAGTGTGTATGTTTGTCACGCGGCTGCCTTGTTTCCCGTTTCAATCCAATATCCATCAAGCTGTATTTGTAGATAGAAAAATGGTGAGTGGCAATCAAGTCCCGCGTTGGCGATTTAAGCATCACGAGATTTTAATCTAGGCCTATATCATTGGCACCAATGGAGGTGGCACAACGTGTAACACTTCTCTCATAAAGAGCTTACAACCGCGCTATTTAACAAAATAAAGCGCCAATTGGAGACTAATCCGCCAACCTATTCACTTCTTACTGTTAGTGTACGTTTTCGCTGCTAGAATTTGCCCTAGTACCAACTCAGCTGCCCGCTGAAGATGACTTTGGCTGATAGTACAGTTTTTTTTAATCCTCTATTCCAGGACACTTCACACTCCAAAGCCACGCAGCAGTTAAATCTGGTGTGGATGTAATCGTAACATTTTATGAGGTTTTTTTTTGTGTTACTAGAAATCTGATAATAAAGGTTCACAGACTTAGTTTTTTCTCTGATTCAAGCCTTTTGAAATAGACAATTTTAATAGGCCGTACAGAGAACAGATTCTGCTGTTTTGCCTGCTTGATAGTTATCAGGCAATGATATCCGAATAAATGTCTAATAAACACATTATTGAGACCTTAATGCTGCTGATACAATCAGCCAGCTTTGAGATACAAGTGAACGTGCTCTACTATAAACACCGAGCAGTTCGGATGAGAAAACACAACGACAGAGTGCCATTTAACAAGTTTTCTGCATAAGAGCTACAAATGATTAAAGCAAGCAGATGTGTAAATGTAGCCCTCGCTATGTCATTATACTTGATATTGCGGTACACAATTGCTCTCTTCAGTGTACCCGCTAAAATGTAAGGCCAAATAAATGGCACTGTTCAAGTCAACACAAATCCCATACCCTTAGTGGGGAACTATCTTACATTTGCTGAAAAGTAAATACTTCAACGCTGAGACACTATATTTTTCTATCAGCTGCCAATTCTAATATCTGGGCGTGGTGTCCTTTAAAGACTGCGCAATTGAGTAATGTAATTTATTTACAGATAGATATTTGGCATTGCGTGAGCCCTAAGACAAAGAGGGGTTTCTCGTTCAAGGCTGCAAAAATCTGCTGGTTGGAAGCTGTGCAGCGACAATGCACTGCAGTTTTGCCAAAGTCACCGCTCTTTGAATATTTGTTGTGTGGTAATGTTCGATTGATATTGTTGACAATGAATCATAATGCACTTGATGATATGGGGAGGCGTTGTGCAATAAAAACACTGTTGGCTCTCGTTCAACAATTCATTGCTTATATATGTGACCTAGGGAATGGGCTATTGCCTACAATAGCCATTTGCACGTCTTATTATTCCATGTATACCCAAGCCAACTATAGATGTTTAATTAATGGTGCCCTTTGTTAACAATAAAATCGCATTATTGGATTGTATTTTAATCGCAACAATTTATTTTATTGTGATATAAAAGCGCATGAATAGACAGACATGCTATGTAGGCTTTTAGTTTTGCGGCCATTGTAGGAAATGATTGTACACAGACACAATAAATAAAAACAGCATGACAGATGCATGGTATTTGAACAGAAAACAATTTATATATCTTTCTACCTACAAACAAGCACTGGCATATACATCTGTTTATTCGGGATGCAACATGCTAGGGAGAATGTCACTTTATTATTTGTACCTATTACCATCATTCTTCTGTAGAAGATCAATTTTGCATTACAGCAAACGCAGAATAAATTGTAATTAAGGACGCACTCTGAATAAATTTGCATGATAGTCTCGTTTGGGTGCTCGCTTTTTCTTATTTGATTCCTAAATCACCCATTTAGGGTGATTTCAAGGTTCACAAATAGGCATTTTCACAAGGAGCAGGGAAAGAGTTTAAAAACCTTCACGCAGAGAACCAGCATCTTCCCGCAAACATTATGGCTGTAGGTTGCAGCAATGTGACGATTAATAAATACATTGGCAAACATCCAACCGATAGCATGAAATAATCTACATTTTAACGCAATATAATGTATAGATTGTCTATTCCCAAATATTCCTAATAAAAAATTGCACCATATATGCGAGGATAATTATAAGTGTTAGAAAAAGAAGAAAAGGACTGCCACAAATAATGTTTTCTAAATTCAGATCAAAATAATACATGTATATGCGAACGACTAAACCAGTTCAATATGGCGCCTTATATACAACAGTGATTTGAAGAATTCTTTCGATGATTTATAAATATTCAAAAATATATTTGGGATTTTTCTTCTGGGGATAGAAACTCGGTTATTATCAATACTAACGTGATTTTGCGCATTACTATATTGCGTTTTGTTAGAAAAAGAGGAGATACAAAGAAATTAGGCTCCCTCAGCCTTGACCCTGACAATGCTGCCTTCGGAACTGTTTGCTTTAAGTGGAGAATCTCAGTTTGTATGGAATACTTTGTACTTTGTCTGTATGTATACTTCTGGTTCAAAGTCATAAATCGTGCTTTCTGTCCCACGACTGATCTCTCCAAAATATTGATAATCTCTTTCTCGATAATTTGCAGCATTTGAGGGTTATTTTAAAAAAAATCCGATCATAGGGAAAGTTCTGAGCAGCGTTAAGGAATGGCGGCGAAACAAGAAGCAATGTGAAATTCTAAACACAACGAGAGGAGAGTCTGCAGCAGCCAGATGGAAGGGCATGCTTTAAAGTCACTGTTTTCTAACCACACCATTCAAAATCGCTTCCCAGTCTGTTTGGCAAAACCATCTTATTGATCATCAGTGAGCAAACCACAGCAGGCAGATGTATTGGGATCTCAACGTTAAGAAAGAGTTTTGAGCGTTAGGCACCAACCCACAGCACAGAGTGAATGACTGAATAAATGAATGGTTTGTTAATAGCAACATTTACGAATTAACGGTAACAAGAATTGCAAGTGTCACTCGGCAGACTCCCGGATTGATTTCGAAAGGGATTTCGGTGCAAATACGCCAATGTAGGAAAAAAATATGCAGTTCTCATAAATGTTGATAGCAATGTCATACACCGAATATTATTTTCGACGATTTCTGTAATGGAAATAATCGACATTGGCATTCATCGCACACGGTAGGAGGGAATGGCTGTGATGTCAATAATTCAATACCTGAACTCTGTTATGGGCTCCCATAATAATCAATCTTATATTTTATGAAGATATGATTGATTTTGTAATAAAATGCTTTTACATATTTGCAGCTGTAACATAGAGTATAATTCATTTAGTTCCATAAGAGGAAGAAAATTACCAAGAAGAGCTATGAATACCGATGAAGCCAACTCTCCCGATAGTTACAAATCACAATACCCTACTTTTGTGTCCTGACCTCAAACTCGACAAATTGCTCAATACAAGTCGAGTAAAGAAATGTAAATCCTCTTGTTACCTTGAAGACTTGCGTGTCCAAATCCACTAGCATCTTCACCAACATAAGTCAGCTATTTTATGCGACATTTTTGTACCAAGCTGGGATCAAAGTTTTTTTTCTTGCTGATACAAGGCAATCTGCTTTTAATCCCATTAATTCACTCGTGTTATTGATGTTGTTTTGCCCAAATAAAACAAAACGCAATGGCTTAGTACACACACAGTCTGTTGCCACTACATTGCAACGGATTTTGCCTAAACAACTGATGTGTCCCAGACCTTAAACCTGAGCTCCATTAGTTTCATTCCACAAACGCGGGCTGTGAAATCAATAGCTGCGTTGAAACCCTTTTTACGGGTCTCACTTCATCTGGTTTAACTTCGATCAATTTACTCTCAATTTTGACTCTCAGACAGAATAGGCATCCAATGCTAATTATTTCTCTGTCGGTGATTAGAACGAGATTATGCGGGTTAAAAAAAAAAGTCTACATGCGCTCTGTGTGTGTGTGTTTAAGACGGATCCTCTGTCGAGGACGGCAGTGTACTGGAGCGCGGATCAGTTTCCAGTTGGCATTGTAGATGTCGCTGTTGTCCGCGGTTGAGCGGGATTCCTGCTCCCCGCGGATCATGTGATGTGAGGGGGGCAGCGCCTCAAGGCCACTTTCAAATTCCATTGGCTCGGCTGTCATGTGGTCGTGCCGAGGAATCCACAATTACACGGGGAATGTTTTGCTGGAGATGTCACCACACAAAGGACATCTCCTCCCTGCCTCAAAATACTCTTCAAAATGTCCTGCCCCAACAGCTCGCCCGCCACCAACTCGTTTTTAGTAGATTCCCTGATAAGTGCTTGCAGAGGCACGGACAGTTTCTATTCCAACAACCCCATGTACATGCAGTCGGGCACAGAGATGGGCAGTTACGGAATGCAGACCTGTGGACTGCTCCCAGCAATGACCAAGCGGGGGGACATGTGTCACCCAAACATGACCATGAGTGTCCACCCGTACCTGGCTCAGGTGGATGGCTGGGCTGACCCGCCGAGGCCGTGCCGAGTCGAGCAACCTGTTACACCGCAGATGCCCACGTGTTCTTTCCCCGCCAGCGTGAAGGAAGAGAGCACTTGCTGCATGTATAATGCTGATAAACGAGCTAAAGTCACTACTTCAGAAATCCCCGCTTATCACAGGCTGATCCCGGAGAGCTGCTCCATTGATAGCCCCGAGATCCCCATCCCCGGCTATTTCAGACTTTGCCAGGCTTACCCGGTGGAGAAAAACCTGGACTATGGCAATGTTGCCGATATCAGCTCAAATGTGGTGCCGCAGTCGGCCCTGGGGTTTGTCGGCAAATCTCAGGTGTCCGGCCAGTCTCCAGTGGACAGGAAAGTGACTGAGAAGCCGAACGCACAGGAGTCCACCAAAGGAAAGCCTCTGGGAAGCCCCGAGCCAAAGCTCAGTGCGCTGGAGGTCAGGGCGGCCGCTGAAGGAGTGGATTCCAACTCCGAACTGCCGGACAAAGAGACGAAAGGTGAGCGTTCATCATCTCCAGTTCCGCCTTTAAACAGTCACTTCATTGTCACACCTGAACGTGGTCGCAAAGTTTTACATTTAGAAAAAATGTCTGAATTCAAATACTTACGGGTTTAAACAACCCCCCCCCCCCCCCCCCCCCAGGCCATACAGCATTGCGGACACTGGCACAGCTTCCTTTGATTATAAGAACTCCCAGTTGTTCGGAAATTTGCTCAGTAATGCCATGACATTGTTAATGACATAGTAAATGCCAGTAAACCATTGACAGATGTCAGCTAAACATTGATAGTTTCATCAGCGTTACAGCGTGCCGAATAATACCAAACCTATTACTGTGTGTGGGACCTTCCAGTACCATGAATGTGCCATATATTATATATATATATGGATAGATATAATGTATTTATCATGCGTATTATCAGTACAATGGGTGTTACTTGTATTGTGGGTAGTAAATGCCTGCTATATTTGCTGATTCGGAAATAACAGAGTGGGAGAGGCCTGGGTTCAGTAATTATTGTCGTTTTCACGGGAATAATTTATGTTTGATATCTGAACACATATAATAAGTAATAAAATGTCCTTTCTAAGTCCACAAAGTATTACATGAAATCATACATTGCAATTAAGCTGTGTCATGAGGGACAGCGATCATAAGTTTAATGCTCGTAAGATTTACCTCTGGAATTATTGTCAATGCACGTTATTGTCACTTTGCCTTGCCTTCGATAGATTTCCAAAGTGACCTGAAACGATAAAAAAAAACTGTTGAATATTTCAATCCCAAACTTCACATTCCGTTCACAAACAAAAACACTATCACAAACGTTTAATTGGATATATATATATTTTTTAACAGTTTATTAATGTTCTTCTTTTGCACTCCATTTGACTTGGTGTGATTATTCGCAAGGAAATGATTCCCGATATTTAGCAAACAGTGAAACAGTATAAAAGTCAACATCTCACACCTTCAAGTTCAGTTTCTTTTTCTTTTGGGATTTATCGAATGCCCCTTTCTCTTGCTACTCAGCCGTCTTGTATTTCTATTGGTTGTGCAAACTTTATTTGCCAATAATTTCAATGAAACCGATATTCAATCGGGGTATGTTGCGATTAAAACAGTTTAAATTAGATGGAACGGGCATCAAACAGATGATTGCTTGTATCTGATCTCTTATTGACAGAGGAGAACAAGACAACGACTGTGACCAACAATTGGCTAACCGCAAAGACTGGCAGAAAGAAGCGATGTCCTTACACAAAATACCAAACACTGGAATTGGAGAAAGAATTTTTATTCAATATGTATCTGACTCGTGAGCGCCGTCTAGAGATAAGCAAGAGCGTCAATCTGTCCGACCGACAAGTCAAGATCTGGTTTCAAAACCGGAGAATGAAGCTGAAGAAAATGAGCAGGGAAAACCGAATCCGAGAACTGACCGCCAACCTGACCTTTTCGTGAGACAATCACATTTTTGGGAAACGGAATACAACACGTTTAGGGCTGCAGTGGTATACCGGAGACTGGAAATCCTTGTGTATTAGATCCGCTCTGGGATACAGTACTGCCGATTACACTGATAATGTGTCTCTCAATGTTGTCTGAAAAAAAACACAGTAGCACGTTTACCTTTAATCAAGAAATGTGGCTTTTATTTCACACAAAAAAGTATTATTTAACACAGGGTTCATTATTTACTTTGATTTAGTAAGTGGGGTTTAAGTTATTCGTGCAATTTGAGGGTGGGTGGGTTGGTGGGTGGCTGGCTGGCTGGGGGGAGAGGTTTAAGTGAACACAAGATTAGAACTCCACATTTAGCAAAATTATGATTCGTCAAAAAGAAAATGTATCTCGTAACCACAGCTCAGATGGACGTCCCTTTTGCGATGAAAACAATTAATCGAAGCAAGTCTTCTTAATTGTTAATTGCAGAGCTACACTTTTTTTAAAAAATAAAGAAAAATAATCTCTTATACAATTATAGCGGTCAGATCGTTAGGTTTGTGAAGGTACATTTCTGGAGTATGTGATGGAATAGCAATGCTAAATTTCATGTGTATTTATGTGCATGTGTCTGTTGCACGTATATATAATAAATCCTAAATTATATTTCAAGTTCTTCAAGCCGTTTTACAACTTGAGAAATGTAAGCTAATAGCCATACGCGCGTTGTTTTATTTCCTAAATTATCTATGCGCAATGCAGTCAAGATGATTTAACAGTAGATAAATTCAAGCTTTTGAAGACAATTCATGAATGACGAATAGATGAAATGTAACAGTTTGGGCTGAAAGATTAATTCAATTTGCTTCTCTACCACCTCTGAACAATGCCTCGCGCCTTTGGGCGAATCCAGTCGATGCATTAAATAGACAGCGAAGTTTCAACAAAAATCAGTTGTTTTTTTAAATTTAACCAAAACCTGCAGCAATTAAGCCGGAAAGAATATTGCACAGGAAACCGAAACTGTAAATTCCCACAGCTATTTATTAAATTATTTATGGACACAGGATAGTTCTGGTTATATATAAAACAAGAACACAACGTTTTGGCTCAATGATAGTCGGCTTGATCATCATTTCTCAGCTAGGATTTGGAGATATACTGTAAATCCTCTTTGCCTACTTAGGGCAAATAATAGGATTTATAAAATATTGTAGAATTAGCTTTTTTTAAAAAAACTTTTCACCCAATATTAAAACAATTTCTGGGGTATCTAAAATAAAGATTGGAATGTGTAAAACTAAAACGGCCATATAAATTAACCCGGACATTAAACATAGGCCGCTACCATAGCTAAACAAAACAATTCTAAAGTAACATATTTAGATTATTTCTGCATTTAGGATTGATGTTTTAACCACAACTCCAAACCACTTTTACCATTCAGTACTTGAAAGTACTCGACATCTGTGACACATGTGAAACTGGTGTTTTCTAATGTGTTCAGCGTAAATAACAATTACTGTGCCCGCATACTTATGATCGAGTCTGATGCGATGCAATTGTATGTTTGCCATCATATCCATGTGTTTCACAAATTCTGTCTCTCTTCAGGATCAAACCTAATGTGTTCAATGAGCGTTTCTTTAAAGGAGTATCCGGCTGTCCCTTGTAAATGTCAGCCAGACTAATAAAAAGGAATAATTTTAGTGTAACCCGATTAGGTCATGGGTATCTCTACACGAATATTTTTAACTCACAAGGTGACCGGTTTTGCATAGTTTAGTCATTCTTCTTAAAAGAGCATTAATTAATGCGAGATTTTTCAATGGGAGTCCAGTAGACACAAAAACAAATTGAACCATTGTACGGGCAGAATGTATAGAAGGAGGCCACCAGATAACGGTACAGTTCAGTAAGTCCTTTTAGTGTGAAATATAATCAGTCTAGCGAATACTCGAATTGACCATTTTTCACATATGTATTTATAAAGACAGATTATTGGGAAAACAAAATCCCCAGAAACCCTAATTGTTGTCCACGAATTTCGAAGTTCAATCGAAGTAAAGAAAAGTAAACGCAGTGGCTCAGATATCGCTAAACAAAAATATTTAAACCTCCAAATATAAGATGGTCCATAATATAACATTTCCGGACGCTTTGAACTTAGTTATTATCGTCGCTCAATGGATTTCCAGCATCAGAAAATTACAAATGTCACCAGTTAATTAAGGGATTATGCCATATAAATTAGGACTGAAGTTGTATTCCAAGTCTGTCGTGTTAATATGAGTAGTTTTGAGAAAGATGGTACTATAGATATCAGATAATTAAATGGTAGAATATCCTTGCGTATTCAGAAAAAAACAAACACAGGATTCAAACTAAACAATACTCAGCAAATTGAGCCGAAGATTAAATTACAGACAATCATAGTTTTAGACTCTACTGCACGGTGTAGACGGAAGCTTTGCGGGCCATGTTTACCCCCAACGTTTGTTCCAAACTATATTCCAAGTAAATTATATTTTATATTGAATAACACTTGATTTTGCTCGGTTTAGTCTTAATACGAGATCAGAAAAATACAACAAGGTTCCAAGGGCTTCGCCACAAAAAAAATTGTAATAGTAGATTGATAAGTCTGGTTCAACGTCTTAAACATCTTTAAAACTTGATTTATTTTGCTAACAGTTATATATATTCTATTTAGGCCGCTTTAGTATAAACATATTCATCGAATACATTTTTAATAATATTATTCTACCTGTGTGATTCAACATATACACAACATTTGATGTTTCTTCGCCCCCCACCCCCCCAAACCCCAGTGTTGATTACATGCTAGAAACCTTCCAATAGAGGGTAGGGGTCAAATTCCTCTGGTCTGTAACTTTATAGATCAGTGAAAATGTACAACCGGAACGCTTCAACATTGATCTGCATTGATCAACTTTCAAAGTAGAAATATTTATTTTGAGTTGGTTAAGGTTTTATACCAACATTAGCGTTGCTGTTACAGTCTGCATTTTGTCTTCTTGGAAAAGAAAGGTTCAGCTTTGTATATGAATGCGTTGCAAAATGGCAGCAAATGTGACCAATATAATCGGGGAATGTTCCATGTATTGATACTGTAAACTTTAACAACATGGTCTTGAAATAGAATGAAATTTGATATTTTTGTTTTTAAAAAAACCTTTCGAAGACAAAACATTTATTCCTCAATCCGCGCATTTTACAGAGTATAGAATCCGCATCGAGGGTGTATCTATTATTCATTAATGCACTTAGCTATCACGAAGAAGAAGAAAAATATCTTGTTCTGAAATAACATTGAACAAATTAACAAAACCAGAGGCTTTAAGAAACATGACCGATCAAACTCATGCTCAATGTAAAGCGTTCGTGAACTTGTCCTTTGTCTAATTCACCTACAATCAGTTGAAGCATTTTGTGATCTTAAATATAGCGAAAAATGAAAGTAAGTTGGTCACATACGAACATGTTTGGGTGCTTACTGGTTAAATATTGTTTAATAAATTGTCTTTAATGCACAAAGATATGCAGCTATGTGAGGCAATCGTATATAACGGTACATACTGGAGATGAAATTAATCTGAATGTTTTTTTTGACGTATCTTTGATCCGACTCGGTTAATTTTAGATTCTGCCGTTTACCCTTGAATCAAACGATTAGCTTTTCATGTTATAAACAATAAATTAGAGGTAATAATCCCTCTACCACGAGGGAACCGAGAGAGCGAGAGAGAATGAGGTGGGGCTGTGGTAGAGAGTGGGACAAACGCTAGCAATTTTAGTTGAAATTAAGTTTGTGTTATGGAGTTCAGTTTGCATTCAGTTACCCCCAATAACACGTCAGGGTGAATGCCAAGATGACTGTGTCGTACTTGACCATTGAAAAGGAAAGAAAATCAGTTTTTTGGGTGTGAGGTGGGGGTGAAAAAACCGATCAAATAAAAGACCGAATTGATGAACACAGTACAGATCACGTAAACTAACTCATTCCCTTCATTACGAACGAAGTTTTCCTGGCTGATCTCTGTGGTGGACAGGATAACACTGACTGAACGTGTTAACTGAAGGAACATTCAGCCTCTAGAGCTATGTAATGGCTTTCATGTGAGAGAGAGGGAGAGAGGGAGAGTGTGTGTGTGTGGGTTGGGGTGGGTGGGGGGGGTGGGGGGTGGGGAGCAGGGAACGTGGAAAGCACTCAATCTGCTCGACTTTTATTCAAAGACTACTCTGCAATCCCTCCATTGTACACGAAAAGCTATGGCACTGAAATGTGCCACTGGAGCTGATGGTGCATTTGCATTCTGAGCACCGATTCGAGGTCTTCTCTTGTACACAATGGTACACTCAAACCTCGCGAAAACCGTGTTACTGAGGGTGGGGGGAGAAGGGACCAGATTAGTTTTCACAAGGAGTGAGCACTTGTAGCTTTGTGGGAACCTTTAGTTGGTTAAACCTACTTTACTACACTAAAATAGACCTGTTTTATTAAAGACACATTAATGTAGAATCAAATGCACCTCGTAAAATTTTTATTGACAGACATAAAAACATTTATGGTGGCTTCTGAGTACTGGCTGTAAAGCGGCGAGGAACACTTTGCTCCAAAATGTGGTTATATTTGAAACAAATTAAAATATTAGGCTACCATTCAAAAAGGGTGAAATAGAAATCGGGACAGGCGTGCTTTCCAGGTTTTAAAAAAATCGCAGTCCATCGATCATTTTATATTCAGGTTATTTTACTTCCTTTACATTTCTGTTTTGTTTTCCTAACCAGTAATGGCACAGAGTACAGACACACCAACATACCTCGAAGGTGTTTTTCTCTCTCTCTCTCTCTCTCTCTCTCTCGATGCTCTTATTATTACTAAACTAACAGATAGTCGCTCTTGACATAGATCATGGACTTATTGCATGGGACTGCTCGCTGATTATGAAACAAGTGACAGACACTAATTGGGTTGCGGGGAGAAAAAATAGTCCCCATTGCTTCTCCACAACCTTATTTCCAACTGCAGTTTGGAGAGCTGCAAATTCTGGCTGCCACCCATTCCTTTTTGTGTTCCCTATCCCTCCCTCCTCCCATCCACCCCTCCTCCTCCCAACCCTCCCCCCACATCCACCCCCAACCACCTCCACTCCCCACCCCTTCATCTCTCACCCAAACCGATAGAATGAAATAAGATCCCCCCCCCCCACCCCACCCCCCACTCCTCCCCTGTTAGTAGTATTTTTCTAAACTCTTTTCTCAGGGCTGGCCTGGCTCAGGTTTTCTGTGGTTTACATTGATGAGCGGATTGATTTACTCACTGTATTGTAAATACAATCACGTGAACCCCACAACCAATAGCGGCCGCCGCAGTCGGCAAAAAAAAAATACTATGGTTGTTCTGAGAGAAGGTATCAGATACACTTTCCTTTCCCAGTGTAACCTTTTCTATGAATGCGAGAGAAGCTAAAATGTCGACCGGTGGTACTATAAGCAGTTACTATGTGGATTCCCTGATAGGACAGGAAGCAGAGGAACTGTACGCCAGTAGATACACCGCCCAGGCGGCAACACACCACCACCCGGCTTCAAGGCCATCAGGTGTAGCGGACAGCTCTGATTTCTCCTCCTGTAGCTTTGCCCCCAAATCAGCGGTGTTTCCCTCCTCCTGGTCCCCCGTCCATCCCCAATCCTCCGCCGCCGTGGCCGGGATCTATCACCCTTACATACACCAATCGCACCTGGCAACCGCGGACTCCAGATACGTGCGCTCCTGGTTGGATCCCATCTCGGCTCCGGTCCCCTTCTCCGGTTTCCATTCCAGCGGGCGGCATTACGGGATCAAGCCGGAAACTTTGTCGACCAAGAGGACTGAGTGTTCTTCGTACGAGCTGCAAGCCTTGAGCCCTACCGGAGTTTACTTGCGGGTCGTATTCCGAGAGCAGGGAGAAGCTCTCCAAGGAGCTTTGCCTCACCAGCTCCGACATTACCAGCCACAGTGAGCCGAAGGAGGAGAAAAAACAGCAACTTGACCCAAGTAAGTACAAAAAAATTGCAGCTTGATTTACAACCCAAACCCGGAGCTCCGAGTGCGCAAAGCTGATGGTTTTACAAACCTATAAAAATGTCTAGACGCCTTACCCCAAGTCTGAGAAGCCACAGTCACAGCTGTAAAGCGGTTATATTGTTTGCCCACAACTCACATTTTTTTTTACACACACACATTACCTACACACACACCACACACAAAGTTGTTTTTGATCAAATTGCGATGCGTTATTTTCTAGTTGCAATTAATCTTTTTTTTTTGGGGGGGTGGGGGGGGGGAGGTGTGGGGGGGTTTGTTTTGGAAGAAAAACATTTGATATTGAAAGAAAAGCACTTTGTTTTAAATGTGTGTCGTCCCCACCACCCATTTAAACGTGGGTCATTATATTTAACAGTCTTTGGTGTCTTTAATTTTTTTAAAAACAATGTCTTTAAACAGCACCTCTCTTCAAAATAGGTCCCAATACTACCAGTGCTAGTCGCCTCTGTTGATTGATGTATGAAACTGGCGTGAATTTGATGACTGCTTATTTGAAAAGGAGTGTTTGCAGCTTTAGAATATTTTATTGGTAGATGAGATTTTTTTTCTTTGACAAACAGTGGACTTCCAGGGGAGGGAGTAGGGGGGGAGTGGGGGGGGGGGGGGGGGGGGAGAGAGAAATCCAAACAAATAATATACCTTTTTTCAATTCCCTTCTAGATAACCCTTCAGCAAATTGGATCCATGCTCGCTCCACCAGAGAAGAAACGCTGCCCCTACACAAAATACCAGACGCTTGAATTGGAAAAGGAGTTTTTATTTAACATGTATCTGACCAGGGACCGCCGTTATGAAGTGGCCAGAATCTTGAATCTCACTGAGCGCCAGGTAAAGATCTGGGTTTCAAAACAGAAGAATGAAAATGAAGAAGATGAACAAAGAGCGGAATAATAAAACCCCTTAGAGGACCGTGTGCGTTTATTTAGTGGTGGTTCGGGAAAAAAAACCCTTACAAGCAGACTATGTAAATGTGTGTGTCTAGTGGAGGCTGGCCTATTCAAACGCACGGTATGTTTTCCAGTGTTGTACGGTTCCAGGACAATTCTGTATTTAAATAACTGCCTTCTAGAGACTGTCCCTGATCTGCTGCTACTGGGAAACATTAAACTGGTTCTAAATTGATGTCAGCAAGTTGGTCTTTGCCACGTTAAAAAACAACTTTAACAAAGTTATTAAAGTATTCTTGTTTTGTATAGGAATTAAAAAAACTTGCCTGTTTGTGAACATTTTGTTTAGTTGTGCGACTTGTAATGCCATTGAATAACGTTTCTGTGTAGTGTACTGTTTAGACATCATAAACATATGGAAATGTTAAAATTTTTGCACCCCCATTTCTGTCGTTTTATTCCGTTTCTATTCATTCTATTCCGTGGAATCCAACACAACCCCCCCACCCCCACCCCAATGGCTTATCCCAAGGCAGTTATCAGCCAACAGGATGACAGACACCACTGTGTTGACAAAGAAAGTCAGAACCCAAAGCATTATTTATTTTTATCAAACCCCAAGCAAAATTAATGAGCTTCATACAATCTCAAGGAGAACATATATTTGTCGAATAAAATAACTCTGCATCCAATCGTTGACATTTATACATGGAAACGGATTTAAGTCTGGAATACTGGAAAATGTTCCGAAGTTGCCTTTCTTTTTCGTGAGTTTGGGACGGTGTAAAACAACTATATTTAGTAACTGTTAAGTGGCAAAAACATAGTTTAAGGTCGTGCTCTTTTCGCCGATTCGAATAACGTCCAGAAGAGACGATTTACACGGACTGTTATATAAGTCAAAAAGGATGTAATTTATGTATTTTTAGATGCAAGAAAAAAGAACTAACGTCACAGTAGTTTGGAACTTACTCACCAACTACAAAATCCGTGGTATTTAACACCCACCACAGCCGTAACTGTAAAACTTATTCTCTGCTGTAAAACACGAAATACTATAATTAAAAACAGAAAATGCCACCCATGTACCAGCCGATATACAGTGTACGTCACTTTTGCTCGTTGTGATACCAACAATAAAAAGTTCATAAACAATTCCGTTTCTGTGCTACTGTAACAGGCCTTTAAACACTCAGTAAAACGCAGTTTGAATTTCAATTAAACACGGTTTTAGCCAGAGTTACCAAAGCTGTATTGTACGGATGAAACGCAGAGGCGATATTAACTTCTGCTTTTCGTTCGGTTGGTGAAAGGATCACAGAGACTCTTAAGGAAAATAATAACAGGAGATATATGGAAATTCGTTCAGTGAACTGATCAACACGTTATTTCAGCGAGAAAATTGATTCATTTTAATTACTATAACTTTATAAGAATTCCAGATTGTTAATTAACGCCCAGAGGCGGGGTTTCAGCTGCAGGGTGAGGTTTCAGAGTTAACAGCGACCCAACAACTAGATTATTAATCACGATTTGTTTAAACAAAAGTGTTGGTTATTCACCAAAACGAATTAGCTTCAGCCCCCAAACAACTGAGGTTGTCTGCCTTATACGTAGGCCAATGTGCTATAAGGCGGGGTGTGTGTTTTTTCGCTCAGTCACCGACTGTTATTCTATTATTTACACTATTTACCAATATCTGACTAAATGACACATTGGAATGATGCCCAGCTGCAAATGTGTTTAGTGGACTCATCCCGGCCATGGACTGGCGTTAAAAAGTATTTGCATGGGAGCCATAAAGCACTGAGTACAGATTGGTGGATTGCCTTGCACATAAACCACCATATAGCTCACAAGCGACTGAATGTTATTTCACATGACTATCACGTTGCCACCTTAGATGGAAGACAATGCTATGGAGCCATAAACCCCCAAACTTCTTGCATCTTCACTAAATAAGTTCTAGTAAAACTTTAAAGCGTCGAGAAGGTGTTGAATTGCAACGCCATCTATTGTCACAATTCCACAAATACTACTTTAAAACAGGAAGGAACGGGGTACAATAAACCCCCCCAACTGGCTAGACGTCTGACCTTAATGGCTTTATGGGTTTCTTCATGCAATTACGGGCTTCTTTGAAACCAGCTAATTCACATGTTATTGTCTGTTGGTGACAAACAAAATTGCAGACACTGGTTAAAAGCAGAGAGAACAATTAATTCTGCTCTTGTCATTGGAATTCAAGCCATCGACTCAAAGAGTCATGTCTTCCCGAATACAATTATACACATTATACATACATACATACACTTATATATATATATATATATATATGTGTGTGTGTATATTATACTTTTCACGCATCTTTATGCAAAGTAGATTAATATAATACCATCATTTAATAATAATCTACGACAAGTATGGTTTTATTGATGGACTGGAACGACATATGATACGAAGCAATTGACACAAAACTATAAAATGTGAATGGAACTGTTTCAGTCCTGATGAAAGGCAATGTTTAAAGCGTTAACCTATCCTTTAGTTTCAGGTGCAGATCAACCTGCTGCGGATTTCCGGAAATTTGTTTCTTATCAAATTTATTTCTTATGCTTCTTACTGGCAAGTTTTTTTTAAATACTAGCTGAAAGATACTTGAAGCTACTCCAAAGCTTACTGTGACATCGGGAATAAATAGAATCTCATGTTACTATGCAGCAATTAAATAAAATTTGGCAAATGCAGAACGCCCAACGATATAAAACTGTCAAAGCACTCAGTTTGTTTTCCTCCCTATCTCTGTCTGTGTTTCTTTCTTCGCACGAAGACTTGAGTGGAATAAACTGTGTTAGTAACATTCAATTGTGCTATAAATTCTCATATTTCCCGAGTATCTAGGTTTAGTATGTTGATTTTCTACACCCAATTCAAATAAACTAACGCACGGATATGCAGCACCACAGACCAATTTATTTATCGTCTTCGACAAGTATTTCATAGAATATATATTGACATTCTGCAATGTTTCGTCAATGATTCTACCAGATTTCTATGCAAACCTGAACCCAAAACAGCCCATGTTCTCGACCTACAATAGTACATAGCACTGTCCACTGGAGGGAGCTGTCGCTCCATTATAACCAAGTTGCTAACCACATGTTTTTCCAAGGGAATCATTACAGGAATATGATTAAAACTAAAGCAGAAAAGTGCAAAGCCTAAATTAGAGAAGGAGGCATAATAAATGAGGCTCGCGTTCTTAACAATAAGATCAAAACAATAGCAAGAAATTTGCATCGCTGTTGCAGACTCGCTTACAAAAACAAAACCCATCGAAAATCAGACACGTTTGCAAGATGCTGATTTCCAAAATAAACTTGCATGTGGCCTATTTTAAACGGATTTTAAAACGATTCGACAGCACAAACTATAATTTTACAGGCTTGCAGAAATCAATTGACTGATTGTTTTCAAACATTCGCACGTGTAACCGTCTAATTTCATTATATATGCTACTTTTGTTTTAAAAACTCCATTTTGTTACACACTTTTGCTTTTTTAAAACAAAACATTTTTCCTAAAATGGATAACGCGCACTATAGTCACAGACAATAAGGAAACTATTCCATAACACGTTCTAGAAATTAGAAATAGAAGCTACCATGTTAAGCCTTATTTCCCAAATTAATAAACTATGTGATGTAAAAACTACAATAGTCATCCATATATTTAAATAAAGAAATGCAACGGAATCCTACAATAAATTAGGCATTTTCTCTAATCCGGATAAAATATCTACTGGTTCTTAAAAAATAAACTTGGTTGATAATAGTTTAACGGTTATTTCAGCCATAAAAATAGACGCGAGAGAAACACGCGTCTTCTGTAACATGTTTCGTCTCGCCGTTAAGTCCAATTTGTGAGTATATCATTTCCAATAGTTATTTTACAGTTTTCATTTAACACCGTATAGTTGTGCAGTGAGTTCATTGCAAAATAGGTAAGAGATTTACCCCCAATTTCTCACAGATTTGCGCGCATTTGTCTCACAATAAATCGGCAGCAAATATTTCTAAAGAACAATTATTTTTAAAAGGAATACATAAAATGAAAATAACAATTGTCGCCCGATGTATTTTAAATTGTATTGAGCTACATATGTGGCTCAATTATTTCTTTCCAAACAATGTTTGGGGAGAATTGTCAGGTATCTATTTTCTACGTAGTTTCAAGTCTGAAACGGTCAAGACAGCAATTTACACGATTCCAGATTTTAAAAATGTTTTATCCTTTTATTTTAAATTATTTTAAAATTTGAAAGCCATTTGATTACGTTCAATTTCTGCAACAAGGCCGAGTAACGGGTAGTTTTGTGCAATTCTCGATTTTAATTCGAGAGAAGCTACATTCTCCTTTTTAGATGTATTCACAAATAAAGGTTCTCGGTTATTATATAAATTAAGGCCGTCTCAATTTGAGACAAAATAAAACATTGCAAACAAGTATATTTAAGTGACATGTTTTTAAACCATCCCGCCGTATGATTCATTTAAGGTTTGGTTTTGTTAAAACCAAAACATAAATAAAATAACCTGAAGGGTATATACAGATTCGTCCAGGGAATAATGGTTAACTTGCATGTTAATTACAGCACACGTCCTTGTAAAGTGTAGATGTCACCCGACAGAAATATGTAGATGTGATTTTTTTGCAGAACACATTTAAATAGCAGCGTATAATTTACATTGTAAATAACATCAATTGAAATGGAGGGGAATGCATTTTAACCTTACAAGCAATGTATGACTTTATTCATAAAATAAATTAACACAGAACGTAAGGGGAAAAAAAATATTTCCACATTAGTGTGTATATAATATTAAGGTTATATGATCTGTTCACAGTTATAATTTCTGTAGGCAGATAAGCACTTCGGTGACGTTTCAGCTGAATCTTTTGCTGCTGTTTCAGTGTGAACACACTTACTCCAATATATATATATATATATATATATGGAACCCACGCAAAACTAATTAAACTTAGTTAATTTTCGATTATTTACAAATATATATATATATATATATTTCTGCTTGTGTTAAAAATACAAGTGGAACTGATCTGGTCAGAAGGCAGTTGGAGGTAGCATTTGTAATTTTATTTCTCTGAAGGTTTGTTTGGAGTTGAGGCAACCAACGGAGCGTGGGGCACAAAGTTCACTGTGAATAAATACCGTGTAAAACCAGATCAAGCAGTCTTCTGGATTAAACTTTAAACACAGTCGCTCGAAGGGGGGAAAAGAAAAATGGGATTCGGTTTATTCATGAGCAATTCGCCCGCCTCTCTCAAGCAAAACCTTAAACCAGCTCGCGAAACGTGCGCTTCTCGTTTTGAACTTGTTGTTTTCACTCGGTGCTGAAGTTTCTTGTTGAAATGCCAACCTCCAGCTACAAAAACCCTGTTTTTTTCCCCTGCATATTCCAGCTACTTTTCTCGCTAATGACGTCTGCCAAGGGGTGAAATGATAGAAATCGTATTCACAGGCATGATTTTCATTAGGTAGCAATTAACCTCAAAAGTTTCAGTCAAGCGTGCCTCGTTTTTATCCGAGTCAAGGGTAAACGTTTCTTTCTCGTAAAATGTATAGGGTGGTGGGTGGGTGGGTGTGGGTGTGTGGGGGGGAGAGATTTCTTATATTAATCCTGTTAGGTATAGTTTTCATAATCTATTTACTGTCTGGGATTTCTTACTACTATGTCCCACAACACTAACACACAGGTCTGGGTTGACGGTAGATTCTTGGCAGTCTACAGAAAACACACGTGTAATATACTATACTATAATATACTATACTATACTATAATATCATAGATATGCTGATTCGTGGAGATATAACTACTCATAGTTATATATATGTACACCCTCGGTTCAGACAAATCGATAAGACAAGAGAGACGCATACAATACACACACGCATTACACGCACACACACAAACACACACACATTACAGGTTCCAAGAAGATGTATAAAGTATAAAGATTCTTTACGAAATATTCCCAGGTACAAAGCCCATGCCAAGCCTTGCAGTCAGTCCTCTGATTGTTTCTCTTTCTTTCTCTCTCTCTCTCTCTCTCCTCCCCCCCTCCCCCCCCTCCCCCCCCTCCCCCCCCTCCCCCTCCCTCCCCCCCCCCTTACCCTCCCCAACCCATTTTCGACCATATCTTGACCTTGAGTCCAGTCTCACCTTGCTGTGATCTGAAATCTAATTCCAGTGGCTGGAGCTGGGATATAGAGCTTCACCTCATTTCAGCTGAGTGGCGCACGTATTTCATGTTTTGTGTGATGCGGCCCGCCTAATTTGTGATGAGATTGTGTCGAATATATTAATCCGCATGTTATCTTTCTTTTTTTTCTCTCCCCTCCCCCCACCCCCCCCACCACCCCACACCCACCCACCTCACCCCCCTCCCTCTCCCTCCCCCTCTCTCACTCACTCACTCTCTCCCTCCCTCCCAATCTGAATGCCCTCCTTTTACTTTTAACAAAATATCATTCCCCAGTTGAGAGTGGGTTGGTGTGTGTGTGTGTGTGTGTATGTGTGGGGGTGGGTGGGTGGATGGGGGTGGGGAGTGTTTTGACGTGTGGCCCCGCGAAAGAGGTAACTGCAAACTGCAGGCAAAAGGCTTCCTCAGCTGGTTGAGAATTCATCTGCGGATTCAAAGTGAAACAGCTATAGCCAAGCAGTGAGGCAGTTGTGTGTGTGTATGTGTGTGTACCTTACAGTAACAGCCGGTATGTTCCACTGGGCATCAGTGCTCACCAGACCTGCCTAGCCATCATGAGCACCGTGTAGACTGTTTGGGGTGGGAGGGTTAAAGGAAACAACCAAACAACTTTTATTTCAGTTCATTATTATTTTTATTTTTATTTTAAGATTGTATATTTTTTTCTGGGGTGGGAGGGGAGGGTGGGGAGGGGGGGGGGGGGGGGGGAGTGTTGTGGCCGCTGTTTGTTTGTTTGTTTGTTTAGTTGTTGTTGTTGTTTACTCACTGACCGTTTCTTAAGAACCAGCACAGATGAGTTCATATTTCGTAAATCCATTTTACTCCAAGTACAAGCCAGGAGAGACGCTGAGCCCCACTTACTACGACTGCCGTTTTCCCCAAGACGTTTCCAGCAGACACGCTGTTGTCTATGGACCCAGCAGCGGTGGGAGCTTCCAGCACCCAGCACAAGTTCAAGAATTTTACCATCATGGGGCATCAGCACTTCCTAACACTGGCTTTCAACAGAATCCTTGTGGAATTACGTGTCATGGTGACCCCTCTAAATTTTACGGATACGATAATTTACAGAGACAGCAGATTTTTACGACACAGCAAGAGGCCGATCTGGTACAATATCCTGACTGTAAATCGTCCAGCAGTAATATTGGCGAAGAACCAGAGCACTTAAATCAGAACTCGTCTCCTACTCAAATGTTTCCCTGGATGAGACCTCAAGGTTGGATATATTAAAATTAGTTTCCATCTCACGTTTTACGGCTCAGTTATATTGCCAAGGTGTTTAACACACTGGCTGTGTGTTTTTTATATATATATATAGAGAGAGAGAGGGAGGGAGCGAGGGAGAGGGGGAGGGAGCGAGGGGGAGAGAGGGAGAAGGCACACTCATTGTGTAGGGCTTCCAGGACAGAGCAAACATTATTATTGCCATTTGTTTCCCAGTCTGCCGTCACATTTTTTTTAACTGGATAGATATTACATTAACGTTTCCTTTCCGTGTTTTCTTCAGCAGCTCCTGGCAGGCGTAGAGGGAGGCAGACATACAGCCGATTTCAGACGCTAGAACTGGAGAAGGAATTCCTGTTCAACCCCTATCTGACTCGAAAGCGAAGAATCGAGGTTTCACACGCTTTGGGACTGACTGAGAGACAGGTGAAGATCTGGTTTCAAAACAGGAGGATGAAGTGGAAAAAAGAAAACAACAAGGACAAATTTCCAACCTCTCGCAACGAGGAGGAGGAGGAGGTAAAGAAAGAGCTGGAAGAAACCGAGCAGGAGACAACAGAAAACGATACCAAATAACTTTCCTGCCACGGTTCTCTCTCTCTCTCTCTCACTCAAAACAAAACATCATTCAGCTTGTACGAGTTACACTGGTAATATGAAGTGATCAAAAGGAGCCCCACAGCCTACAGCACATTGGTGGCTAGTTTTGTGCTTTTATATATATATATGTATATGTCTATAGCCTTAATTTGACATTATTTCCAATGAAGTATTTGAGTATCATTTTACCCCTTTTCTCAATCACACCATGACAGCTATCACCAATTCTACAGAATTATGCAAACCACCCCGCCCACCCCCCACACCCCCCACCGCTCCAACCACCCCCCCAACCACCCTTTACAAATGGAAGAAGTGGCAAAATCGCAGACTAGCCTTTTTTTGATTTTAAAGTTATTGCCTTTGATAACGTGAATATATGAAATTATGTTGTGATTGATTTAGTTTGTTGATTGTTTTTTTTTAGCCTTTTTGTGATTATACCCAACAACATGAACTGCCTAATAGAATGAATTATTTGGAATGTATTGCGAATACACTTTATGAATTGTAGAAACAAATAGTGCACTTGCGATGTGTCTTAATTACTGTGTGTATGAATTCATTGGTGGTATATTGTGGCTGGAAATTCTGAACCATTACCTATCTCTCTGAAACGCAGATTTTAAACACAGACAAAAAAGAATTATGTGGTATTTTGCAGCAATAGTCACTTTTTATGATGGTCGAATGTGATTAAATTAATAAATGTTGTTTAAAAATCAGCAGTGTGCCTTGCTTCATTTTAGAACCCGAATCCCGCAGAGCAGAGCGAACCAAACCAATACATTTCACAGGCAATGAGCTAGCACATCTCCTAAAATATTATTTACGTCCTGTGTGAGGTAAACAATATTTCACTGTGGTTTATTAGCATTTCATTGCTGTGAGATTAAATCAAATATAGTTTATGTTATTTTTTGGGGGGGATGAATCCTGTTGCCATAGGATGCACCGATGCGTTGGGACTCCGAAGTAATGTTCGTTAACTGGATGAAAAAGCCAGAACACGGTGTTATTCTCGATATACTTATCAAACGTGATGATAGTAGATGAGTAGAATATTAGTTTGTGTGAGCCATAAGTTGAGTCAAACGGCTTGAGCGTCACCATTGGATGGTTAGATCACATGCCAGACTCATGTGTGGCTAAAACAACGCCATAAAAGTTAGCGTTTGGTGTTAAACTGTGCCTCTACTGTAAGCGTATATCAGCAAATCTCGTAAAACCGACAATAAAATGTCTAATACTACAAATCACCGGGCAAATTATGAACTTCTGCGTTCGAATTCACTCTGTGTTGGTTAAAGGCTTGTGAGCGAAAGCAATGCCTTCAGCTGACGAGTGACCTTTCATCTTTACATCAAACTTTACTTCAGCGGTGATCAAGTCATGTCCAAACATTAACAACATCGGTGGCCACGGATTTACAAGCTGTATTTATATCCTTATAAATAGGACGTGGCGATTTCTCTCACCCCCCCACCCCCCCAGCCCCCCACCTCTCTCTCTCTCTCTCTGTAGTACCACCTTCTCTTTACCCACAAGTATACGGCAAACAACAATGACACGATAAGCTTGAATGTAGAAAAAACATTGATGGGAGCAAACAGGAAATGATAAGTTAAAGCAAACAGATCCCAAACTTGCCATTATTTATATGTGTAAAGATAACCTTTTAGTTTATAGCAACGCAGTCAGATGGCTGCTGGGAGCATACCGGAGCCGTGCAAAATATCTAATTTAGAACATGTTTCTCATGGTAATTGAATTCGGTTTTATATTAAATTACCAGGCGTCGTTTACTCTGAATTCTGTGGTGATCGTGTTCTGGTTTAGTTGCCAAATGAAACATCGATTAACATTCGCTCGCGCATTCGCTGTTTGTCGACCCCAGCGACTTGCCAAACCCTGTACAGTGTTACTGTTCCTCTCCCCAGTAACCTAATGCATCATATTAATCCAACCGTTCTTTGACAAATGTATTACACGTCGGAAACGCATTTCAATGTCGATTAAAAGGCAAATGGATCGCTTTAGATAATTCGGTTGCAGCGAGATAACGTGATGATCGTATTTTTCTTCTCTTCACTGCAATTTTACACCGACTGGAGCAGAGATGTGTTTTGAGCGGAATTTTAAGCAACCTATAAACGATTGCCTGCTCTTATATCGAGCTTACAAACACAGATGCTTCTCAGTAGATTGTGGGATAGGAATTCCCCCTTGGCTCGCATACATAGAAATATTTTTTCCAGGAATTCGGCCGCACTGCTGTAATGTGGACGAAAAACACATCGGAGGAAGAAAAACAAAGTTGACACAAAGCGAAATTAATAAATCTTTTTTTTACAAAACAAAGTTTATTTTAAATTCCCTGAGATTTACACGTTGGGAAATTAGTTCCACTTTTTTTAATTACAGGAATGGTCAACTGTGAATTGTTTAATTGCTGCAATTTCCGTCATTCCCAAAGCAATATAGTTACTCGATCCTCAAACACTTTGACATTCTTCGGAAAGCAAATTGAGGTGAAACATACTTCAGTGGACGGTCATTCGCTCCCCGAAGCTTCCGATATACAATGGAGAGGAAAGACAATGATAACATATATATTTTAAAATGTGCATTTTAGTTAGAAAAAACCTTAGAGCCTGTGTAGTCGGCCTGTTGGTTTTGTTTTGTGAGACTCTCAACAAAATCTTTGAATTCCCCGTTTCCTCTCGCTCTCTCTCTCTCTCTCTCTCTCTCTCCCTTTTTTTGAGGGTTGAAAATGGGTTTTGGGGGAAAAAACAAGGAATTCGAAACACAAGCATCTTCAATGATTGCGAAAGCCTACCGCTCCTAAATAAAACATTGTGTTTTGTTTGTTCTTTTTTACATTGAGGTTGACTTTAAATTTACGCTCTGCGCACATCTGGGCATTTTACATTTACTATCATTTTACTGGTAATTTTCAAATAAAAAGTTAGTGTGTTCTCATTTTCATTACATTTCTCAGTTTGTGTTTTGACCTTTTCCCTATAAAATCACATCCCCAGCTTTTTAGATGGTTTGGGATCTATGCCAGATGTACCCAACTCTCTCTCTCTCTCTCCTCTCTAACAGAGTGAGTGAGACCTGCAGGTAGCGTTGGGACCCGGGAGAAATATGAACGTCGGAATGCAAACAGTTATGAGCTGTTAAAATCCGTGTTTTTTCCTCCCAAACGTTCCCATCGCCCACAAGGAAGTGACGATCAAAAGAAGCCACTCTCGGTTTAAATTTTTTTAAAAAAAAATTCCGATCGAGGAGAATTGTTCACCAGAGGAAGTGACAGAAAGATTTGAAAAGCGACCTCTATTCGCGCGAAATACATTTGATAGGAGAAATCTGTTCACCACAGGTTTATACGGATAGCGAGGCCTGTGATTGTGTCTCAGACAGCTTTGCCGGGAGTCTTGCTAGACTTTGGTGTGTTGAGTTTTTTGGGGGGGGTAAGAAGTTCGTTCAGTTTTCTCCCTCTGAATTAGAATCACGGATAGCAACATTTGCTATTGGTGTCTGGTGATGCTCAGCACAGCCTTAAAATGTAATACGAAAACAGAGTAGCGAAAGGTGATATTTCAAGGTATTTGAGTTGCACTGCTCACACACACACATACACACACACACACATACATACACACACATACTTATGCAGAACGAATCGTTGACACGTCTCTTTTCTTGTCTGTTTTATTTCTTATAACGACCTAAGTTATAAGAAACGTCTCAACCTATCCTAACCGCACCGAATATGACTATATTGTATATATATATATACAGTATATCAAAACAAACCTTTGACAGTTTGATGTTTCATAAATACTGTGGATTGAATGGAATCTTTTTTGAATATATAAGTACGTTCAAATTCGACACTTTTTTAAAAAAAACAGGAAGCCAAATATTAGAATTATTTTGCCACAACAAAGTGCACGTTTACGTGTTGTGACTGACTCGCCAGGGCGGTTTCTGGGGTTAAAACACTGACGCTATGGATTGAATGCACGATTCATTATTGCGGTTTAAGTCGTTCGTTGCCAGAACTCATTACAACAAATGGCTGCGGCAAAGAAACTCGTTAAATGAAACATGGCGCTGGCCGGGGCTGTGACTTGCTAAACCCGCGAGGAATTGCTGCGAATTCCTTTTTTTGTTTGAAGAAAATTTACAACTTTGCAATGGACCTTTTACGACTGAGGGGAGGCTGCGATTGGCTACCGACGGTCATGTGAATCTAGTAACTGCGTTCATGGCCTTTTCTTGATTTCCCTGGCGAATATTTCGCTGCATTCCGTCGCTAACCCGTCTCAAACCGTCCTTTCTGTCAGTATCTCTCCCGGCTTGCTTTTGTGGTTGGTGTCTGACGCCAGTTCCTCGCAGAAAAGACTACTTTCCACAGCATCTCGGTGTCCAGTGCTGTTTCTCTATAACTCTGTGCAAATGATTCGACTTCAGGCTTGGGACTTTCCCAGACATCTGATGTCTGCTCACAGCCTGTCCTGTCCATTGCCTTTTAATTCGCTTTACCTGATTTTTCTCTCCAATTGACTTACGGGTCGAAGAGTACCAATGGAATACAAAACTCACCTGGTTTCAATGCCAGAGGAAAGCCCCGAGATGGGTAAGTGATGTGCTTTCCCCATTTGTGTTATTGCAGATGGCACTGGTGAGCGATGTTTGTTTCATTGGATGGGTTTCTTCTAAACTGTTAAGATGTGCAACAAACAAGGAACTCTCCCCCCACCCCACCCCCACCAACAATCTGGGGATTTGATTGAATTCAAATGGCGGGAATGGTGTTAAATGCTTCTTGTTTAAAAAAAACAATATTTATTTGTCAGCAAAGGAATTGGGTTTTCTGCTTGTGTTTTTTTTAAATGACAGGATTTAAGCTTTCTCGGCGCAGATTGTGTTTTGGCTAATATTGAACGGCTCCATGTATCAGAGGTTCCTTTATGATGACTGTTGTTCCTGTTAGTGAACGTCCAGTGTTTATTCCATCTTCAGTGTTTACTGTCTCCCCAGAAATGTTTATTTTTCTACTGTTGGCATTGTGGAGGAAGTGACCTTAACTAGACTGCAAATGTGCTTTGTCAAAGGGAATATATATATATATATCTATTATATATATATAGATTTATATATATATATACAAGGTAAACGGCGGCAACGTGTTCTGAGTGAACGTGCAACATTTGGGGACTGTTTGGTGTAAAGAAATGCTCAGAGACCTGGGTAAACCTTTGCCTAATATTTTCAATTAAGAGTGTTATACTTTACCACGTGACGTTAGTCTGCACAACCAGAGGTCATTTATGCCAGGATTATCTCGCAGTCGCATTTCAGGTTGTGATGGCTGCTGACTGTCTGTCTGTCTGTCTGTCCCCAGCAGTGGGTTGTGTGAATGTTTATCACACTGACTGCGCACTTGGTCAGGGCTGCAGATGATATAAAAATCATGCCTTGATCTGTTCTCGTCTGCAAAAAAAAAGGGGGGTGGGGGGTGGGGGGGAAAGCTGTACTACCTTGTACAGGAAAATTGTTGTGAGACAAAACATGGGTCTCTCCAGCCTTTGGAACAATGTGTGTGGATGAGACGCAGGCAGGCCTAACACGGATTTACAACGTTCACAATACAATGCCTCAGTAAAGTGATACTAGAACAACAAGGTCCCTCATGCTCCAAGCAGGTTAACTACGCGTTGATATTTGTTGCATTTATCCTTGAAAGAGAATGCGCAAACTTGAAGACGTGCGCTGAATTTAAAGCTTCTAAATCTGAGCACTCTTACTTGTATATTTTTGGCACGTCGTTTTTTGTTACATTTCTGGTCGTTCGCTACTTTTGAGAGGAGATGTTTGTATATTTATTTCTCACTTAATGTATGATTTCAATAAGGGAGATGCTGGCTGGAACATTTGAGGGACAATATGTCTTGGATTGTCAACTGGGCATCAATGTGCAATCAATCCATTTCACATTAGGGTAAAAGTAAGACCAACGCTGCAGCAGACATACGTGTAACCATTGTGATATCAAAAGCCTGAGGTGTGGCTAGCAACCAGCGTTTATTTATACATTAATAATAATGTCTTTAATAAGCCTGCGTGTTTAATTTGCTCGCCTTATGGAAGTAAAGTACGGATTATTTTGTATTATTCGGCGCACACGCTTTGTTGGAAACCATAATTTAAAATATTCCTAGAATCATATACACCTTTTATAAATGGGCCAAATTAAATCTAGAACCAAACTAAGCATCGAGGGGAGACTTCCGAATATCAAATGCTGAAACGCGTCAAGAGAAATCAGATATTTTTTAACAAAGCAAATCATAAATATTCAGATACTTAGAGTGTGAAAAAATGCAAACGTGAGATAGTAAACTCAATTCTAGGTCCAATGTCACGTAGTTTATTGAGATCAATTGGAATATATAATAAATATGTAATATAATACAAAATATATTTACAAAATATGTACATTCGTTCAGTATCTAGGTATTGTTATTAACATTGTACGATTTTTTAAATGCCAGTTAGAAATACCAGGCGAGGTTCTTATCTGATTGAAATATATTTGAAGATAAATCAAAGCTGGCTCTGTCGATCTCTGTGATTCCTAAATATGTTTTAACCGTGTAGTGTTGAACTTTCAGCAGCAAACACTGATTGTAATTTCGTCGATGCCTCGATCTTGGTCAAGACCAAGGACTAGAATAACTGAGGATAAAGGGAAAAAGACAATTAGAAAAAAAATCGGTCGATTTAAAACGATGCTCAATGGAATCAGGACACTAGTGTTTTGTTTCGTAAAATCAACTATTCCGTGGGATTTTACAATTGTGTGAGATTTTCATTGACCCTTGCTTGCTCTGAAGCATTATTTCACTTAACAATTCCAATAGCAACAATATCGCTTGAAATCCTGCTTCCAAAAATAAAATACAATAAATCACAATTAATGCAGTCAGGGACATTTGTCTGGATCTCAGAGTGTGGCATCGGGGACTAAAAATCTTAGATCTTAAGATTTGCTAAATTGACGCCGTTAAAAAAATGCTAATTTAAATTTCATGTTTTTTTCGCGCCTACAAAATCCTCCATTGATTTAATCTGCAGTTGGACGGGAATAATCCCACGTGAGTCCCCAAAACAACTTGGTGCAGAGCGCTCCCTCTCTGTGAATTTCCAGACACGGCGACGTTCTCTCGGAACCCCAAAGGCGATTTCACTGTAAAGCGAAAAATCAACATTTTAATTCGTCTGTTGAACACAATAATTCCCACTGTCCCTTATTAGGCATGGAATACAGTACACAGACAGGCCGAGCAAAGTTTCAGTCTCATAGGGGGCACTAGTCTAGAAGCCTTACATCCCCCCCCCCCCCCCCCCCCCCACGCCTCCCCCCTCCACTGAAGAAACCATAGTATTTAACCGTTTGGTGAGAGCCGCCGGAGCAGTCAGTACAGGACAAAGACAGTATTTCTTCCATCGACTGTCAGACAGGCGAAGGCGACGAGGTTAGATTTATGAGCGTTCGACATATTCGGTGGTAGGTCTCTAACAAACCTATTCCACTCGCCGATAGATATAACAACTTGGACGATGTTGCGTTTATAATTGATTCCCCCTACCCCCCACCCCATTATTAGACCACATGGACAAACTGTACACCGGGGCTTGTTAGCTGAGAATATGACCTGCGAATTAAGGTTCGGGAAGCGTAAATATAATTAAACGCCCAGCCGCGCAAACACACAACCAATCTAAAATATGTTCAACTAAATATACATTTGCTCCGGTTGCCAATACTATCGCAAGCCATAAGGTGCAGACAATGTCTCCTCTATTTGATACAATGCTAGGCACAGTTGTACATATACTATATATATATATATACACACACACATAAGAAATATAGCACTGAAAACGGCGGATTTTTAAAAATTTACAGCAAAAGTTCCACATCCTGTACTGCTAATGGATGACTATAGTGCCTATTTTTACAGTTGCAACATTGTCCCTGGAGTAAGGCGTGGGTTGGAATTGTTTTGCTTTAGTTTCACTTTACTGCTCTTGACTGTCTTGGTTGTATATTGATACAGTACGCACAGACAACGGGAGAATACAGGCAGTCATTACTAAACACTAAAGGAAAAGGACAAATCTATTCTAGTCTTGTATGAATTCATTTCCTGGTGTAGTATTTCCGTCAAACATGTTTTCGGACCAGAAATGAAGGGAAAGAGGGCGATCAAATAACACGTAAAAAGTAAATACAATGGGTAAATAGATATACAAAAGGAAGCGGTGTTCGTGATTACACTAGAATTTAACTTGCAGACGACCGTGTTCATGAAAAGTGTTTCCATTTTGTTACAATCAGATAAGTACGAGCAAATAAAATTTATTCTGTTACATTTGGCAGCCCTAACGGAATAAAAAAAAGTTAAATACAGGCCTGACTCATTACATTGCTTCAGAGAATTACCCTTCCCCCAATACACACACACACACACACAGACACACACACTGATCATCTTGATTATATGAATTACAAACTAGTATTAATAACCCGCCTGTCAATCAAACATTTTGCATCGAAAAATGAAACCTGCATTTTTTATTCAATGTTATAATTATCGTTCTTGGGAGATTTCAGCATTTCCGCAGACCCAAAACAGTTCTAGTTGTTAACCGAATGCCGCGAGCAACTAAACAGAGGCAAGAAAACGCCGAACAAATCCCGTGATGCTTCGTGTATAGCGTTCGTTTTTTTAGGGGGGGGAAATTTGTATGAATTTGACAACTAATTTATGGGCCTATTTTCTGCAAAGATTAATTTTACAAATGCTCTCCCCGCGCACATTTGGGGGTTATGGCAGACCAGAGAACAGCATCGTAAATAACAGCACCACCGGTCAGATCGCAATTCATAATGTAGTACTGTACAGTATAACAAACCAGCATTGAAGTTTAATGCACTTTACCTCTTCGCCAGCATTTAACTCGTCGAAACATTGCACATTGGTGATACTCCAACTAACCGAGTTGTTGGTTGAACCAGACAAAACGCAAGGCGTACAATTTATCTTATTTCCAATATAGTATATGCTGACATTACCACAACCACTCACTTGTGATATAGTGAGTAAAGAACAGCAAACCGTGGTGGGGTATCTGTAGTTTTTAATGGGAGTCTTTTTTGTTAAAAAAATATTCGTTTCAAACATTATTTGTTTTTTTTTACAAATTATGAAGGTAAATAAATAACTTGTAGTTTACCGCATTGCTGATGTTTTACGAAAAAATACAAATGTGAGTAACAGGAGCCGTGTGATAGATAATCTTTAGCGACTATCAATGTGTGTGTGTTTGGGCGGGTGGGGTGAGGGGCGTTATAAACGATGTTAGTTTATATTATTATTATTTTCTTAAAAATACAATTGCAGGACCCCCGCGGGAGAAATGCAACAAACTAGAAATTTGAATGAAAAAAAACTAATTTGAAACCAAAAAAAACGTTGTCCCGGTTCTTCGCACATAATGAACTGTTTAAATCAATATTAACCTAAGCTACAGCGTGCATCAGAAACAAAACAAATTGGTTCCAATTCAACTGACCAACGTCCTCCACAACACAAGTAAAGTTTTCTACACATTATATTAACTTAAGCACTAAAATAAAGGCAAACAATTATTTTTTAAGAGGGTGAGTAGCTGTACAATAGCACAGACATACACAGAACGTTTGTCAGTCAGAAAACTGTGCCTGTATATAAAATATATATATATGTATTTGCGAATAAAACAGTAAAACATCTGTATTTTGGAGAAGCATTTTATATCCCAAGCACCGATACATATCGGATATTATTTCGGATAACAAAAAAAATCGTTTTACAATTGGCTAATTTTTTTTCTTACAAGCAAAGCAATTTGAAATGGTTATTCTATTTCGAAAAGGGGCGGGTGTTTTCGGTACAAACCTTTTCAGGACATTGTTTTTTTGTTGTGTGTGGATCTGTAAACTGGCTTTCCGCGTGTGTATCAGCAGGAGGCGCTATTGGACAAGTCTGGCTAAATCACAGTCAGTTTTCTGACTGCATGAATTACCCCCAGGTCAGCCACCAAAATTTACGACTGGTCAACAAAATCACGTGAGCCAAACTTGTGCCCCATATTTGGTTGCCTACGTAGGAGGCAGAGAAATGACATGTCTTTTATTTCCATATTTCATTATATATCGTGCAGTCGAGTGGCGAATAAACGCCTAAGAACCACAAATCAAACCCCCCTAAAAGGCAGATGAGTTCCTACTTTCTAAACTCCTTCTCAGGTCGCTATCAAAATGGCCACGAGTATCAGTTGCAGAGTTATGAGAATGCCTCGCCTCTGGGCGAGCATTTCGGAGAGCCAGCGGTGCTCTCCACCAGGTATGCTTACGATTACACCGGGATAGACCTCAGCATCACACGCTCCAACTCAAATCAGTGTGGAGACAATGAAAGGTCTGCCAACTACTTGCAAACAGCCAGCAACACTTTCCATAGCTCATCTGGTGCGAAAAATAAGTCTCCTGATACCGCATTCTTCTCGGGATCCTCACCCAGCCCAACTCACAGTGCTGAGACTAGGGAAACTCTCACAGCACCCAGTCACAGCTGTAGCCAAGACCCATCGCCTGTCAGCGATAAGCATCCTGTGGGAGCCAGGAGCCCCAAACCCGAAACTGGACAACTAACCCAGGAACAAGCACATCAGACGCAAATATACCCATGGATGAGAAAGCTGCACCTTAACCAAGGTATGCTCTCTGCCAGCATTCTGCTCAGTGATACTGACATATCTGTCCACCTTGATGAAATCTATTATGGATCCAGGGGGTGGGGGAAATAGTCCAGCAAAACCAAAAAAATTAAGACCCATCATGTAAAATTATGTGTAACGGGGATAGATCATTTCTGAGTATAAATCTGTCAGTTATGTCAATGTTATGCAGCACGCCGTTTCATTTTTTTTTGGGTGGGGGGGGGGTGCAAGTTTTAAATTCTTGGGTGATAAATATTTGTCATTGCTATTCTAACCTCTTTGAATGTATTTGTCTATTCGAATCTACGTTTGAAAAGTATGGGATTTCACAATGGAACTGTGCTGATACCTATATGTAATATGTCTTTAACCTTCCTCTAAGAAGGCTTAGGTGGGACAGAAGGCAAAAGAACAAGGACAGCTTACACCCGTTACCAGACTCTGGAGCTAGAGAAAGAATTTCATTATAACAGATACCTTACACGACGCCGGCGGATAGAGATCGCTCACGCCCTGTGCTTGACTGAAAGACAAATTAAAATCTGGTTTCAGAACCGAAGAATGAAATGGAAAAAGGACAACAAATTGAAAAGCATAAATATCAGCCCTCCAGGAGGAGGATTTCAGCCTTAGACGTCTCACACAACTGGCTGTGTTAAAATTATTATTATTATCCAGATGATCTCTTCATCTGCAATAAGAAAGGTTGCTTTGGCAAGTATTTAATGGAGTGCTTCTATTCGAACTATGATAATAGGTTGGTATCCACCCCCCAAACCTGACCCTCAGTACATACAGGAAATAATCCGTGTAGAACTAATCAATTGTCCCCGACAAATAATAGTGATGGTTTTATTTTATATTTAAAACATCCACGCTTACATTCGAAATGTAGGAGAGAGGGAGACGAAAAAGAGTGGTCAGCAGTTGTGAAGTAAGACATTTGTCTCTAAAAATGGAGTGAATATGTGTTGTATATTTTGTTGCTGTACAAGCAGATCCCGTGTTGGATAATAGCTTTGCCAAGTGTATAATTTAATAATATTTTGTAAAACCTAGGTCAGAATTGTTGTACTTTGTTTCTACATTAAATGCGATTTTCTTATTATTGCTTGGAATGCCGATGGCACCAGTGTCGCTGTGGTCCCAGGTAAATTTTGTCATGTATATTCTGTATATAGGATGTTTAAATGTCTGCCAATATCTAATGTAAATGAAAGGATTGGTGTTTTGTCTACAAGGTTGAAATAAAAATGGTTTTAACAATAAACATTTCACCTGGTGTTTCGTTTAGCTGCAACCAGCTGTATGATTGGACTATCAATTGATTACTTGTGAAGGAACCAAATAGGTTGTCACGTTCACACACAGTCTCCCCCCTCTCTCTATCTCATCTGCGTCCAAAACACTTCCATAACTTGCCACTATATTTCAGAAATCAAAACATTTCCTTGAAATTAGTCTTCTGTGAACGTCGAAATTAAAATACGTCGTTATTTTTGGCCAGACATTTCGGCTGAATTGATATTAATTTGAATATTTTCCAAATAGAACACATATCCTTCTGTAGGTACTGGTATACCCTAACTACAGCCATCAGTGGACGTTTAAAACCTAACCTAATAAAGTGTCCAATGCAAGACACTTTTGAGTATGGTTTATTTTATTTAAACACATATTCTCGTCAGGATGTACTTAGAAGATCAATGAAGTTTACTACCAAATCTTTTTAAGCTTCCATTATATTGAAAGAACTATCGGGTTTAACTGCATGGAGGTGTTATAGCTAGCAGTAAACACTAATACGTTTTGGTGAAGAGACGAATACAAGAAGCCGGCCCACAAAGAAACAGAAAGTTGTTTCCATCCTGGGTTACCGATTTGACTGTGGCTCAGATGTATACATGTGGTGTATTTACACTTACCAGGTCTAATTGATCCATTGAGTTGTACAAGAGGTACCAGGAATAAGTTGCAACTTGAATGTAACCTATTCTGCAAGGCACGCAATCCTCCAGGTGCTCAGATGCTTAGGGTTTTTTATATTACTGGGAGAACTTTTCGGTGACTTGGCTGCTTTTAGTGAATAAAAGTTTAAAAGTTTAAGGGTTACTTATATGGACGCCACAGAGCATCGTTCTGACTGGCTATAGAGGGGCACGTGATGCCATTAAAGTTTGTTTTATGGTTAGGGGAGTTGACAAGCCAAAATATAATTCACATCATATATTAGGTTAAGAGCAGACAAGTGCAGATGGTTAGTGTTTTCGAGAGGGTCTGTGGAAAGTGACACCAAGAATCAAGCTGCCGTGTTCGCCCGCTATGGATTGGTATTCTCCTGGTGTCCTTTACCTTTCTATTGGAAACGCAGCAAGTAAGTTCTTTCTAATCTGAACACGGCTACAAAACGCGTGACACCTGATGTCATTCGGGCTCTTGGGCGCATGTAATGTTTCTTGGGCGAGTCCAAAAAAAAATCCCACCAGAGAGAGAGAGAAACAGTGGAACGTTAGTGTACGATTAAATAAGTAGTTGCATTAATGAATGTGAAAGACATTTCAGTTCTGAAAACAATGTTTTACTACTCTTCAGTAAACATGATTGCAAATCTGTTGCTATGCTAACATTGTAACATTGCAAACATGCTATACCAAGTGAGATCTATACTTGTGTGTTAATGAAGGAATTTTACAAGTTAACTCATATTGTAGATTTGATATTTCAAGCACTTTATATATATATATACTTGTAAAAAAAGAGACTACGTATTGCATTACGGCTAATGGTTTAAGTGAAGTTCCTCACTGAATTGATACTGAAAAATAAATAAACGCCTGTCATTCTGTATAAACATGCAATTCTAAATGTGAAAAGTTCATTTCAAAATTCAGATGGGGGCGGGGAAGTAAAGTAATTATGCCAAATAGTACACGAAATATAACATAGCTTCAGTGGTATAATGCTTAACTGGTTAGAAATGAATCCCGGATAGAACAAATAAAATACCGGCGTTGAGTCTTGTTATTTTCTCCAGGTTACATACTATTCTTAAGGGGTTTTTTAGTTATTGATGTTCGTGTTTTGTCTGGAGCCTTAAGCGTTTATGATCGATTGTATCCTAAGAATACCCACTTTTAATGCAGAACAATTGTAAAAGTGCTGCTATAAAATCGACGTTTAATATTTAGCTTATTTAAATATCTGTTCGGTTTATTAACTTACTGCAAGAATGAAATGTAATGAAATCCTCACTGTTTGGTTTGCATCTGCGGTTCGTGATTCATAGGATTGGAAATAAAAAAAAGTGACACCGTGACATTCCCCACATAAAGGTAACAGAAAATGTGTCTGATCTGACATGGCGGTATCAAAGAGAGAGCGAAAACGTTGAATTATAAACAGTACAGCAGTGAGCTTCGAAAATAGTCTATTCAGAACATTAACACTATCTGAGTTAACGCATATCAACCACGATTAGGTCTAAATACTGCGTGGAATTAATATTGCTTAAAAACCAAGGCCTGCCTGAATATATGGGGAGTTCTGCAATAAAAATAATCTACTTTTTGTACACGACTTGGCAGACTGTGACTTTTATTGAAATAACTTTCTGGTGATTGAATGTTTGAAAAGTAGCTCACCTTTAGTTATTTAAAACAAAAACAAAATAAAAATATGAATAATTCGAAAATCGTCGACTTCAACGAGGTCAGGCGTCAAATAGAAAGAGAGAGTCGCCCGTGCTGTCAATTCTGAATTAAACTAGAATTGGTAAAGATAAAGAAACAGAACAAACACATCGAAATAAGATTGACCGAGTTCATGGGAAGGATTTAGGCGCGTTTAGCGCTGGGCTAGGACAGATTTTTATGGAGCCGATCATTACAAATCGATATTTTATTCAGAGATTTGTCCTGATAACCTCAGCATAAAGTAACGGGATTCTTTTAAAAGTTCAATTGAGGGTCAGGGTGGCCGACAAATGGAGGACACACTGTAGAATGCCAGACTCGATTTCGGCTCAGGATAATTCAACAGCGAATTCGAAATACCCTAAAAAACAACAAAGAAGTAGAGGTTGGAGTCATAATATTTTATAGGATTACTCTTTATATCACGTAAATAATATGGTTCCCCCCCCCCCCCCCCCCCCCCACCCAGTAACCAGGGGAAACGGTATAAATCTCCACATGACCGAATTACACTTGGTGTGAAGAATATAGTTCCACATTGTTCTGTCACCATGAGCTATTCATCACCCAAGAAAAGTTTTCAAAATGCAATCGTGAAACAAGTTTTACCTGAAATCTTATGAAGTGAACAATGTTGAATTCCTACGCTATTCGTTCACAAGAGAAAAATCCACCTGAATCCCTGTATTCCATGCTCAATTTTACGTTTCAGTTGGTGTTGTACCTTAGTCTTGACTTTTGAACCTAATTTCGATTTTGTTTTACTGCAGATCTGACAGTATGGAGGAGGCGTTACAGTAAGTAATCATTTGTTTTTACTCACTGGTCTGTTGGATAATTGAAGTGGATGATTGTTTGCAATGCAATGTTGGTGGTGATACAGTATAACATTGTCGACATACTGGATTTAGGGCCTGGCAGTCTGAATTCTAGAATGACTTTAGTAATGATTATCGTTATGTTATTCAATGCTTTGTGATGTTCAGGTTTAATCTATGAGGCCAGATGAATGAAGAGTGTTGTTGCTTCCAGTCTTTGGAAAATAAACGGAAATCCTTTATAAGCGTGCTTTCAGTGAAAATATTACTTGCAACTAACTCTAATTAACTTTGACCGCATAGAGTCACCTCGTCAGATTTGGTAGTGTTTGTATAACCTCAGTTGGCAACACAACACAGCGCCTCCCAGTGCAAGGATGCACTCTCCTTAAAGGGCATTGGGAACAAATGTATTTCAATAACAATTGCAAAAAATAGTTAACGAGTAACAATGATGAGAACAGATATTCAAAGAGAAATCTTGATACTCGAACACAGATGCAAAGATAGTAAATAATGGGGATTAAAGCTTTACACATTTCACAACTTCTGCAAACTTATAGGCCAAACATTAAGCCTCCTGCCTGGCTAGGTGGAAAGTCAATATTCCTTTAGTTTAATAGACTGGTTCTTTTTTCTTTTGCTATTTTGGGTACTTGTAGAATTTACAATTTCACGTTGCCTCGTTTAAAGTCCACCGGTGTTTGGAATAATTTTGCATTAAGGCATATCTTACATATTGCAAACTTTCGTTTATTTTAAATGGAAACTGGTGGTGCCATGGTACCCACGAACAGCTTCGAATCGTTTTATTACATTGGAAACAAACAAAAAAAAGATTTACACACCGGGTCACTAAGATCATTTCACACCGTTATTTTTTAACAAGTGCAATCAAGAGGAAATGATCAAAACAACACACTGGTAAGAATAGAATGCATTCTGCGCCTTACACAAAGGTGCAGTCCCATTGTTTCAACAGGCCCACAAATAACATTAGTATTTAATTCAGATATTACCAACCAGCAATACACAGTTTCAGATTATAACCTCTCTATGTCAGACACAATACTTGTTTCTCTTCATTCATTTGAAGTTAACTATTGGCTCGCCCACTTCAGAGAATCCTATCCCGCTTAGAAACACCAATCCCAAACCAGTGCAGTGGATTGATCTCTTGCACAATATTCCGAACGGTCTCTCTCCACATAGCGGCGTAATTATGTGATGAGAACAAAATATCCAAAAGGAAAAAAGCCAGGGCTGACTTTAAACAGATCCACCAGAATGTTTAACGGTTCATGAGGCAATATGGCAGCACCTTGCACCCTCCGTTTCTCCATTAAGCCTATGGAATGTGCGTTGATAAATCATAAAGGGAAATCGAGACTGGAAAGAAAACAGGTCTTGCCTTATCTACAGCTGATTTCTGCAGGAAAGTAGCTTTGCTGGGTCACTAGAAAAGTGAACTTTCAAAGATTTCAGTTGTGCTTTTTTAAAAAAAACTCGCTGTAGTGACATATACATGGGAAACCCTTATTTCGGCAGGCTGTAGACTCTTAAATGTTTTTTTTCATTTGAATCTTCCATACAATGAATAAATGTGGGTTTCGCTTCTCAAACGTTTATTTTCCACTGACATTCACTTGGTCGAGATGTGCTAGATCAAAAGTTGCAGCGTTTGTGTGGGCAGTTGAAAAAAAAGAGGTGAATTTTAATGGGGTTTGTTCATCAATAACTCTTTGGCATTGACCTGTCTGAACGAGTCGAGCAGTAAGGTGAAATACAGGTCACAGCGTCTAACAAATATTAAAATGTGCAGCAGCAATTGGCTGCAGAAATGTGCAATAATTTGAAATGTAAGGAGATTTGGACCTGGAATTGTCGGATAATGTTACAGTATCTGGGTGTATTGTTTGCAATTAAGGTTTTAAAGGCAGAAAGAAGTAGCAGTGTTGTCTACTGCTTTCGTTGGCGCCACCGTTTGTCGAAAGCTGTTCAAAGCTGATTTTCTTTCCTAATGTTCTGGGCAAACGAAAAATAAATCCACAGGTAAATAAGCTCAAACTTTTGCGGACGATATGGATTCTGACGAACGTAGAATGATTAAACGTAAGCGTTTGGTGGGTGTTAAAAAGATAAAAATGTATAGACGTGACGAGTTGCAGAGGAACAGTTCAGCTGCTCTATAATAAAACTCAGTTTAACTGAGACCTTTGTCTTCTGTGTACAGCAGAGAAAACAAGTCACAGAAATCAATAAGGAGCGTAAAGGCAGTTCAGGGTAGACCAGGCTAATGTTACACTGTTCATCCACGGAGATCAAACAGTTTAGGTTTTTAATAAGATCTGTATATTGTGAAACACACTTACTCCATTTCGTTTGGCGGAGTTTCTAAGAGATCTCAGGCTGCCTCTTGTATTTCACGATTGTGTAATTGGAGAATAAAGGCACAACTGATGTGGTTCTCAGCAGAGCAGTGAGTTCGGGAAAGCTCTAAAGACTTACAGAAGGTCATAAGTGCGACGGTAGCTAAACTGCAAATAATAATGAAAGTTTCCGATGTGTTTGTAAATGATTTCAGCCTGACCCCTTTGCCCTTCAGTACGTTTAACCCACAAACGCTTGGACACTGCAGAGACTTCAGGGACAAATGAAAGTGACGAACCTGCAATGCATGAGAGTTTAGAAACCACCTTGTCCTTAGATCAAGTCGACATGTAGCAGGCAGAGCAATGCTGGTGAGGCGGCAGATTGCATTGTGCCTTTTCTTGTATCTGAGGCTGGAATGGGTTTGTTTTTGATCTCACATGGTTTCAAGCGAACAGTGAGGATTATCAGCTGATCCAGTTTCTAAGAAGTGAATCATCTGATATCGAAACAAACAAACGTTATCATCCTGAGCTGTTGTGAGTTTAAGGATATCATTAATGACTTTAAAACGATCTGAAAACCAATATTTGTGCAATTCTGTATCAGTTGCATTTGATTAGCTTTACGAATTATTTAGAACCAGGCGAAATTTATTAAAAACATCCTGCGGTTTGTTAGTGGGGAGTTCAAATTATTAGCATCTGGAGTAATTATTGAGTCATGCTGGGGCACTTAGTAATGTTAGCTGAAGCGGATCACTACAAACTGTCTCTCCTATAAAACCTCGCTGAAATACGAAGGATTTGCAAACATTGTAAAACTGTTAACTTCTGGCTTGTTGACTGCCTGTACAGCCCAGCTCTGCACGCTGCTTCGTGAACCGATGCTGCCGAAACAATTGAAATATAATTATTTGCAGCCACCTATATAGTAGGAAATTACTTATATTTACGTTCTAATGATTAACACCGGTGTTATGTTAAAACAGCTTCTCTTGAATACTATCTTTCTTGTTTATCAATGATACACGTGATTAACCCCTGAGAGACTGCTTGTTGCTGAAATCAGATTTGTTTTTCCTATTCTGTACATAATGCATCGAACTAATTTGCAATCCGTCGTCTATATATACCCTGTAGAACCGAATTTGTGTGATGTTTCGGTCACAGATTCGTTTTTAGGGGAGTATGTGGTCGATGCAAACACTACGAAAATTAGAAATTCGGTGGCTTTCCCTGTCCAGATTAATTTAGCTCTAAGTAAAACAGAGCCATATGATTGGCGATGGCCTATTTTCATATTTGAACCAGTCATTAATATTAGGTAGGAAACCATCAAATCTACCTGCTCACAGCAAATGCTCATCTGTGCTCTCGTTTCATTATAAATGTGATGCTAAACATGCTGTATTACTTTTAATCTTGTGGATTTTTCTCGCTGGTGAACATGATATTGCAAAAACTTAAGTATTTCTTGCTGAATGTTTCTCGTTTCCATGACGATGACAATTCCTTGTCTGCAAAGATATTCGCTCACAGTTTTACACCCCGTTTGTTGCAAATACGATGCTCTCGAATTAAATCGAACCAAATGCGTGTTTTATTATAAAGGCCTTTTTTTAAAAACAAAACAACAACTGAATTGTACGTATTCAAAATAAAATACAGTTTGATATGAAATCAACGGTATCGCGTTTCGTTTTTTTTAGATAAAAAATAAGATGTGCTGAGATGGGAAAGATGTAAAATAAGAATTTCGCTGTCGCCACTTCCTACAGATTCGAGCAATAAATATTTCCTAATGAAACAAGGTAATGAAATGAGAAAGCTCTACGTTCCACGATCCGGAATTAGTAAACTTTCAGACCGAATCAGTTTTGACCTTACAATGTCCTCAAGCAACACGTGTAACAAAATTCCCTGCGTGAATGCCTTCTTCCAGCTTCAGTGGGACAATACACCATGTTTATCTTTGAATCTCTTTGCCCAAAAGACACTCTCTCGTCTCACTCAGCCTTCATTATTTTCCCTCAACTCTGTTATTCCATTTTATTTGGGGCTAAGTAGATATTTCCTTTGTCACTCTGTGTGCGTTGGATAGCCAATTGTTCCCCCCCCCCCCCCTTTCCCCCCAAGTACCCTCTCTATTGTCAAGCTCCTAATATTTTTTTGCAGAAATCAACCCAGTGTTTAGCATCCTTTATTTGTGTGAAAAGGGGCCAAAGGATGGTCGAAAAAAAAATGCTCTTGGACAAAATAGCAAATTACCTGAGCAATATTCGGGCGCTCAATGGGTTGATGCCTATTCCCTGCAACTAGAAACGACCTTTTTTTTAACGTTTGTTTTCTCGAAATATCAGAGAGCACTTGCCGCAAATAAACACACAGCAAAACAAACACAAACAAACCCCCAAAAAAAAGATGTTGCGGGATTTATGATCAAAATTCAAGGTTTTCGGGACGAAGTTTGTGAAAATTTGTCATTAGCTGTTTCCTTATCCGGGAATCGGGCTCGAACCAGCCATTGGCTCTCACGGTCACATGGGTGACTAACTTTATTCAGTTGACAGCAAGTAGGAGGGCTTTATGGAACGGGAAAAAAGACAACTCGAGAAAAATTAGTATTTTCCACCTTCAGAAATTAATGACCATGAGTTCGTATTTGATGAACTCTAAATATGTGGATCCCAAATTTCCTCCTTGCGAGGAATACTCGCAAAATAGCTACATACCTGACCACTGCTCAGAGTATTACAGCCAGTCGCAGGACTCTGATTTTCAGCACCAAGGAATCTATCCACGGTCAAACTACAGCGGCCAGTCCTACAGCTGCAGCAACGCTCGGGGCTCTTCAGTCCAGCAGAGGGGTCATGTGCAGGCACAGCCCGCTAACCAGATCCCCCTCCCAGGGCTACCAGAAGCCGGAGCACCGCTTCAAGTCTCCACAGCCCGGCCTTGCAACCAACAACAACACAATGCAAGGAACCAAAACGGCACAGCAACCAAACAACCAGCTGTGGTTTATCCTTGGATGAAAAAAATCCACGTTAACAACGGTAAGGTCCACTCTTATATTTTGGTGCTTTTGCCGGTAGCTCGCCGCCACCACCCTTGGCAGTGTATCTGTGACTCATTGCTTTCGGGCTATCGTAAATAACTCCTCCAAAAGAGGATTTATGAGCGTTTTTTTTCAAAAAAAAGAGAGAGACCCGCAATTACACCCATCATAAATTTTTATTGCTGAGGAAATAGGCCGCTGGCCATGTGGTTGGCTCTATGTGAAAACTCGAGCCTGAGAGTAACAGGAACATGTTATAAGTCAGATTTTGAAAGAACTTTCAAGTTAAGCTTCAGTAATAATACATTTTAAACTTCTCCCAGATATATTGTGACAGGGGAGCGTGCAGATTTTAATGGGAGGACTGTATTGGCGGAAGTAGCAAGTGCCAAACTTTAGGTTCGGATTTGAATGTTTTTTTTGAACTATTTTGTTTTTCAGTGAATCCCAATTACACTGGAGGGGAACCCAAACGTTCACGAACTGCCTACACAAGGCAGCAGGTTTTAGAACTGGAAAAGGAATTCCATTTTAACAGGTATCTGACAAGGAGACGTCGTATTGAAATAGCTCACACTTTATGTCTTTCCGAGCGCCAGATCAAAATTTGGTTTCAGAACAGAAGAATGAAGTGGAAAAAAGACCACAAACTGCCCAACACTAAGACCAGATCGTCAAGTTCTTCTGCTTCCAACCAACAGTCACAAACTGTGTCCAAGGATCAGCAAACAGATCTCACAAGTTTATAGAAGAACATCAAAGAATTGGTTTTCTCTGAGTGTACATATTATATGACATTTCCAGGCAGAAATTGCATGTACCGATATCATGGCTTGTAGTTGCTTTCCTGCTGATTCTACGGAATTGAAAGAACCTCATTTTATGCAGTCACCATGTTCTTTAATGTAGAAAATGAAGCAAAAATGGATCATCACCTTAGCTGTTGTTGAAATAATTGCGACTCTAGTCATTGTGAATTCTTACCAAACAGCACACCTTAGTAACCTTATTAAGTGATACACACTAAGTGGTGAGGATGCGGTGAGGCGAATACACCAGGAAGGTACATGTTTAGTCTGCTAGCATGAAAAGGAAAGGCTGCGACGCTTGTTCATGGTCTTTTTTTATTTTATAATGAAGGCTCAGTGATTTGTTGTGGCAATTTCTGGTTCCCACAACTATTTTTGCTTGTAATTTGTATTTTTGCGATTCCATCTCTTTATGTATATTGTGTTGATATTCGAGATTTATAGTGATCGAGAATTAGACTGTGACTGTGGTTTCTTTATTTAAGACGAGAAAAAAATGATATTTGTAATACTTATTGTGCTGCTGGATGGATTATTGTACAAGTATTCAATGCAATATTGCATACATTTTTATGTTCAAAGAATGATACCAAAATTCGTACGCACTACTAAAGTTCAAAAATAAATTTAGTAGTAACAATGTGAAGAGCCTGAGTAGTTTTCCTTATTGATATTCTGGGAAGAATTATTATTATTTATGCTGTGACGTGAAGAGAACTCATATATATATATACATATATATATATATACTGGCGTTAAGCCTAACAAAGCGAATGCCGAGAACTCTTGTAATATGAAATTCAACAATATATATCCAAGAAATGCTGTAAGCAAGGCCACTGAAAGGAAAATGTGCCTCTTTGAATCTTCAGAGCAGTACTTTGTGTTCAAGGCGCTTGTTAAAAGTCTGTTTCTCGGTTTATTGGTTGATAAATGAGTAAGCTGGTTACACCAATCTGTGAACGTTTAGTATTACAAGTGGGAATGTGTTTCCTTTCGATTTTTTTTCTCTAGAACGGATGAGCGGACAACAATATGACAGTCACACAGTTTAAAAACAGAAAACAGTTTACACATTGGATATTTTGTTTTGCGAAGAAACCTTGTCGTTTCTCCAGCCCATTTATCTGCAGGGACAGCGGTGGTGGTTGATTTACAGGGCTAGAAGACAATAGTCGAGGGTGAGGCTTCCCAATTGAATTATTTACACCTAAACACCAATTGCTGAAAGATACTTGTACCTTTTCTGTTTTAGGGAAAGCCAATGTTGTATTACACTCAGAAGAAACGAGTAAGAGCTTCCTTAGCACAGCATCCTATGTGATGTGCCAACATTCTCATGATATCAATCAGTGGCACATTGGTATGTAATGGGGATTTCGCACCCAGTTGCTTTGTGTAGCGCTTTAAAACCGCCACTCACTGCAGGATACCCAGATGCCTTAAACGTATAAATTGTTGGCTGTATTATGAGGGCAAAGTACAATGATATCACTCCCTATGCATTTGGTGTTTCCTATATCAGTAACCCCATAAAACAAGCGCATAATTAATCTTTTAAAAATCCTTCTCAGTATATTTAGTATGAATGTGTTTGAGGCACTGGGCAATCTTTGGTTTGAACAATGGGGAAAACGCTTCTAATTTATGAATCGCTCAAATGCAATAAAATAGATTGAAGAATGCAGATGGTAAATTCAATTGTCCAGTGTTGCATTTAATAGTAATTATACACATAAAGCGTTCTTTTCGTACACGTTAAAGAGATGAACACGCGCAAAATAAATGCAAATATCGAGTGTCCTGCTTCACAAGCTTAATAAATCTAACATGTTGCAGCTACGCGTTCATGGTGTGCAAATACGCACAGCATTTTCTGCAATAGACCTTACTATTAAAATTATTTATAGAAAATGAATACAAGTGAATAAAGTCGGGGGTGGGGGTGGTGGGGCGGGGGGGGAGTGGGTGGGGGGGGGGGGGGGGGGGGGGGGAGGCGTGTGTTAATGTGTTATCTAATCCACTAAAAGGAAACCGAGCCAAACCAGCAGCCAGGAAATAATTATTCGCAATCACACAGCAATTCCTGTGGCAATGCCAACATTCTCTCAAGATGCGAGTTAAGAATAAGTATTTGCTAAGAATTTCGATGTTCAGCTCCTCTCTCTCTCTCTCTTGTTTTTTGGTAGTCTTCAGAAACAAAAGAAAGTTAGCTATTTCCCTGTCCCTTCTTTGCCCTGCAAAGCATGCAGCTGGCTTAGCTGGATATAGTCTGCGTGAAAAGACGATTCTCACCATTCTTTGTTCTTTATAGGGTCTGCCGTGTAGTTCTCAGACTTGCACATGACATTACTATAATATATCCACGTCGTGATATTATAAATGAGTGATATTCTCTATACCATTTAAATCATTGTTGCCAGTACAAAACCCGCGTAAGGTTCACGCATAGCGAAGATGTCCTTTTCTGACGCCTTCATGTTGAGAAGCTGAAAAGGTATTTTACTGAAGTTCGGGCAAACTGCAGAAACAGGTTCACCAAGAGGACAAATTTTCTATTCGATTAGCTGTATTTCAGCCGGGAGGACTGACCTCTAAACCCTTGACCTTTTGGACTCAATCCTACCCTTCGCCTTTTCTATGTGTTTTAACACAGACACCATCCAGCTGAAGCCAGTTGAAACAGTTTATCACGTATGAACTGTTCTTCTTTCTATAACTTGTAACCCTGGGACAATTCACAGGACATAGTGTCTCTCTGGTGTGAAGCACGGGGCCATCAGCATCCACAATTTCTCGTTCTCCCATCTTCAGCACACACACACAAAATACGCCATTGCTTAACAAACCGAATCTTTGCTGTCGTAGCCTCCGTTAGGTTAAAAGTTGCTGATTTACCCGACTTCAAACTTTGCTCATTTTCAACTCAATGTGGCTCCTTTCCTTTTCTCTGCCGTTTGAATGAAAGAGAGAGAGAGAGAGACAAAAAAACAGGCAGCGAAACATTCCTTATCTTCCACCGTTTGCATTGAACATCTAAACAAAAACCTCCGTTGAATATTATTGAGGTTCAAATTGCTCTGAAAATTAGCATCAGATGCTGGCGAGCGCGTTGCAGACTATTCTAAATGATGTTGCGAGGGGTTCCTGATAGTTGTTTCGAACAATGCCAGATGTTGTTTACCAATAAACAGAATAGAAATCTGTTCACGTCTTCTTTAATTATGTGGCAAAAATAAATACCGTTTTTAAAAATATATAATCCCACAATGAATGGTCCTGAAATCCATTAACAGGCTTCGATTTCAGCCGGTTTAAAGCATTTCTATTCAGAATCATTTTCAAACATTATCAATTTACATCCAGATTATGGGTAACATTGGCATAATTTGGTCATTATTCTTTTTTTAATTAAAGGAGGCACATTTGGAGACCGAGTGTACACAACACCCTGTATTGTGTAGGTGTTCCTGTTTGGGCGCTGTTAATGCTTGAATTATAATCCCACAATCTCATTGTATGTTATATATATGGACCATTCCAACGCCCTCCCTCGATCCAAACCACCTCCCCCTCTCCCCAAGAACCTAAATTATTTAGCGTAAAAGTTTAATTTGATTTTATTGAGATTTTATTGCAATTGGTGAAATATGCAAACAACTCGAGAGGTGGGGAGGGTGGGGGGGGGATGTGCAATATTTTAAACGAACTTCTTTAGGGTTGCAAAAAAAAAGGTGCTTTAATCATGGAAACGGACATCCGTTGTATGCAAACCACCTCAATAACTGGAGATTAATGACCAGCATGTGTTGCGGGGTTACCTTTTTGAAGCTCCACTCTAGATTGTGCGAACAAATAGATATTAAAAGAAGCTCTAAGCAGTGTATGACTTTGACTTTTGTGTAACACCTTTCTCCTTGAAAAAGAGACTACATTTAACCGCAGTTCCCACCAAGGTCAATTGATAACGTTTCACATTCACTCAACAATGTAATTTATCAATATTTAAGCTACGCTGCAACATGTATTAATGTAAGTACTGGTGACTATTTATAATTCAAAGTTTTAAGTCCAGATATGTAATTATTCTCGAATTCTTTCACTGTGTCATTTGTCACATATAATACAACGTAAAACATGGAAAGTAGAGGATATAAAAGTCAACAACATCATGATTCTGAACTGTTGTATTATTCAAAATTCATAATGTCACATATAATGCAAGACACGATCAATCAGCTTGCATATTTATATATGTGAATATCGTGCCCCTGCCCACCAAACACATGCAAACGTGTTTTTGTGTGTACCTGTGTATTCTAAAAATATATGTACATGGACATGTGCATGTGTTATTGTACATGTACATTTATTATGTCAGACAGAAATAGCTTTGTATCATATCTCCCTTTAATCAATTGAGCCCCACAACTATGAAAACAATCTTAAGACAGTTTTATTTAAAAAAGAAATCTTCACAAAGTTTAACTTAAATTATTGATATTATTAATATCATATCGTATTGCTGTATATACCGCCCTGCCGCCTTACTTCAAGTCTATAAGGAGAAATAACAGAGAAATAGGTATCGAGTCAATAGGACCATACCATAGGCTGGTCATTCAAAGTGGGACAAAGCTGATGCAGCCCAACGTTTCTAAACAGCCATGTTTGTTAGTCTTTTCCCTTAAAAATTTCAAAACATATTTACCAGCTTTATATATATCTATCTATCTATATATTTTTAAATATATGTGGGAGCGACTTTTGCATTTTGTGAACCCAAATGTCTTGAAGAGGTGGTAGGATTTTATGTATCCTTTTATACTTGATTCGGCCACGTGATTTACTAAATAATTAATGCAGTACGTCCCGAAAGAAACACGGCGTCGTCATTAATCGGCCAAGCAAAGGACTCTATCACACTTGAAAAGTGAACAGATCCCAAGAATATTATATACAAATGGTCCGCTATCACACGTTGCTGCACTAGCTCGTTACCAGCAACTGAAAAATGGAGGTTTGGTAGGTAAACATTTTTTAGTTTTGTTTTCAGTAAGATAGTAAATGAATGTAACTGTCATATATGTTTGATGAATAGCGCCCTTTGCTTCCTACTCTGTGCTACCAGGCGACAGTCATAAGTTGTAGCAAGCAGATCTGGTGACCTTCTACTGGGATTAGCTTTAACATTTTGGAGCAACAATGATAAACTTCAGGTGCAAAAAATTTGTATCTATTGCATTTTTGGAGGGGAGGGAGGGGGGGTGGGTTGGGGGTAAATAGAAGCTAGATGGGTTTATTATTAAGGCGTCGCTGTGTGTCATGAAATGGCGTAGATTTTACGGTTTAGTTGTTCTTTATTGCAAACAATGCAGGCTGTCATGGCATCTGCTGCCTGTTTCTGGAAAGCGAAATAGAGGCCTGAGCTGATGCTGAATACCATGAGATATATATTTTGTTCTCTTTGAAGCGTCATGGAAAGTCTGTGAATGAGACTGAAGCAGAACAACTGCACCGGCACTCGAGTTCTCAGAAAGTATTTTCCTGTGAATGTGGTACTTTACTATGGCTGTGGGCGTTTTGCTTCAGAAGATGAAATAAGCGTTCCATTTTACACTGTGATCTTTGCAGTAACATGACTATTTATTCCCTACAGCGGTGGATATAAACGAGCAGGCAAAAAAACTAAAAGTCTGTGTTTGATTCATCTGAACAAATTATAGTGATTTGCAAAGCCACAGCGAGGGCAGAGTATTATTTTCACTTGCTGGTTCATTTTGTATGGTTATGATATAGTGCAAATATCATCTGATCAAGTTTAGTAAGATGAACATTAGGGCAAGATGTTGGTGCATGTTTACATACAGAATATATAATATAATATGTATTATATCTAAACAATACCAGATACGGGACAACTATAGGATAAGCATAGCCTGTCCTATTCAGAGTTATGTCCCGACGCTTTATGATTGGAATAAAAGCAAAATGTCAGCAAACTCTTTATTTATAGCAGAGTAGAAATGTAAGAGGAAAGAGAATTCCTGAATTCCAACCACATCACACCAGAACTAAAATGGCAAAGAGGGGGGGCAACAGCGTTATAAATAAAACTATAAATATTTTCCAATAACGGTAAATAACAGCTAATTATGGTGTAGTGTTTTAGTGCCATTTCGTAACTACTCTGTCCCCCAAAAACCTCTCTCTCTCTGGAAAAAGGTGTAATTAAACTGTACAAATTACTGTGGTAAATACAGATGTCTTTGAAGAATTGTTTTATTAAACTGGCCGGAGATAGTTTACAATATGAACCTCGGCATTTATTGCTTCTGTGCTTTTGTCACAGAGCACACTCCTGCAAAATTCAATTTATGCTGTCGTCACGTGTATAAAGTCGACGTTCGTTTCCTTTTTTAATAAATTATGCATTAAAACAATAACCTATTAATTCAGTTATTCGCCGATGACAAATGCAGCGTTGTTTCACTGCTGACAAAGCTGCGGTTGTGACACCAAGCTGCTGTTTTTACCGACTATCACTTCAATTCATAATCACCCACGTTCGCTCCTCGTCCAGCAAAGGGAGCAGGTAGACAAGAATCGATGAAAACGCTTTAATTACAACTTTTTTTTCATTAAATCGAAATAAAGTATTATGGTGTGGTGGGTCAAAAATTCCCAACCCCGTTATAAATCACCACTTGTAATTCCTGAAAGGGTGCGAGGCTGCTGGGGGGCCGGACGAAGATAGTAAATCTTTCTCTTTTTATTGCTCTATGAACATATGCTGCGATTGAAGACATCTAGGGTCCTCACTTAGCTACAGACTCCATAAAGCCGAATTCTCACCATCCCATAGAATAACCGTTTCCCTCGTTTCCTCTTCCAGTCGATTCTCAAACACATCAGCAAAAGGGCGCTCTCGCCGTAAATATAACGGTCCATTTGTATTGTTAGTGTGGAGCTATGTTCAAAAGGGAACCATTTCGAAATCTGTAGCCAAGTGTGATTTCCCAGCAATGAACGACCAAGAAGATCATTTATTCTAAGTAATCCAATATCATTTTATTTCACACAAAACAAAAACGGGCATTGTAACTTGTGCTGCACAGTACAGTGTGAAACTAAAGCCATAGAAACGCCATTTAAGGGTTTTATTTTCTTTTAAATAATTTATATTGCAGTAATTGCAAAGCAATATTTCTATAACGACCATACAGAGCCACAGAGGGTAAAGTAATTTAGATAAATGTTGCGTTAAGCCGACGCTAGGTGCAATAAGGTCATGCATTACTGTCAATAGGAATGCCTTTTATTGCTATTAAATTACAGACAAATGTTTCAGATATTAAAAACAGTTTGAAGCAGCGTTTAAACAAAATACAAGGCAATTCGATAGAATGCAGCTAAAAATTAATTTTCCGTAACTTAAAACAGTTACTATATATATATATATATATACACATATTTAAATGTAGCAAAGGGGATCAAATAAGGAGACGGAAAGATTCCGGAGACAGAATTCAAACGCTCAGGCATTGTGATACACATATAGATAGCTTTGGCCTCCTTGAAATAAATTGCTTATCCTGAAAAAAGAAAGGGAAAAACCCATATTAGTTTCTGCTACAAAGACATCAATTTCGCCACACACACTTAAAAAACATCACGGTGATGTACAACAGTTATTTACATTCTTCAGACGAAGGAACAGGATTTCACAGAAATCTTATAATGTTGCCGAATTCTTTATTTCTAACTGCTTGACTCCAATTAATTGTTCAAATTTGAATCACTGGTACATTAAAAGCTCCCCTATTATCAGTCACGGTGTTTAACGTGTTTTATCCACAATATTTAACTTGGTCGTTTTTTTTTAGCAATTCCACTAGTATATCCACCCTGTGATCATGAACCTTTGTGTCGGCTGTGAGACCAATTGATATATCTTGTTTTCGAAAACAAAATGGCCTTAAAATAAACGCAGTTGCCTATAAATATGTGGCCCTGATTATTCCGATTTTTAAAAAAAAGATACAATAGATTTTGTTCAATATTGTACACGACGGGGTTCAATGTAATGTTAAACAGCAAACATTGGAGGATATGTATATACACACACATATATTATATATTTATATAGTTAAAGAGACCGCAAAAACGTAACGATAATATGCACCTATTGTTTGACTAGGTAAACCTGAATCCCCCCCCACCCACCCCCACCCCCACTGCTTAGCAAACTGATTGGAGTGAAGAATGCCTTTAACACTGTAATGCTTTTGGTCGGTTACAGCACCGAATATTTAATTTTCACTCAGCTCCCCATTGGTGTTAATATAGCAAAATGACTCGGAAAGCCCCCCAAACAGTCCATATTAAAGAGATGTTAGTGAGGTAGCGCTGGCTCGACTTACTGGCTCAATCAGAACAATCTGGTAACACAGATCACGTGAACAAATATGCCTGTATCTCAAGGCAGCGCCTATATTTTCTGATTATAAAAGGTTTCCGTTGCACTACAAAATTCATAAATTGCTACTTTTTTTAAACGAATACCTACCGTTTTATAAATACTTCCACCCCCACCCCCACCCCCCCACCCCCCACTTCCCCTCCCCACCCGTACCCCCCCCACCCCACCCCCCTCCCCTCCACACCCCAGTCTCCCACCCCCACCTCCACTACCCTCCCTGGACACTTGATTAGAAAGTCTTGATTTGAATTTAAACCTAAAGCACCTCTGCACGCCGTTTTTATTGGTAGCTGTCCCGCAGACTGAAGCCATTTCTATCGGGAATACCGTCTCCATTTGGTATCGAAATGTCTGTAAAACCGCAAGATCAGGTTTAAGACAGCATTGTCTCCAGACAAGCGGCGGAGGATATTATTCGCGGCTGCAGGCTAAGAGATTGAGTTTGAGAAGCACAGATTTATGATAAATTGATACGCAGGTAAGCAATAGCATGATCAAATGCAACCTTTAGGAATAGGTTTGCCTAATGCCTTCAGCCAGGAGACATATTATTCATTCCAAATTGTATGAAAATCTGATACAAACTAGTGCATTGTTTCAATTTCAACAGCATTTCCAGAGAGAGAGAGAGATAGAGAAAAAATTGATGTTGTTCCCAAGATTGGCGATTTATACAGAACACTTCGCTGTTGTTTCACGAAAATGCGCAATTTGAAAAAGGTTAGATCGGACAAACCAGAGCGGTCCTAGATTTGTCTTGTGGCTGAGTTTTAGCTGATTCTGCTGTTTTATGTAAAGGGAAAACTAAATAAAAAGGGAAAGAAACCCAGGGAACTTTTCAAACTGTCACTGGCAAACTTAGATCGTAAATCACATTAATTTGTTGTCTCTAGCTTATCGTCAGACTGCAGTCTTCTTTGATTTATGCGCTTCTGAAATATATTGCGGGCTAAAGTTATTGCAGCAGGCTGTATAAATTATTTCTCAATTAATGTTATTGTCGTTCAACGAAAACAAGTTGTGAATTTCTAGGAACTCGGGTAGAAGTGTATCCATACCTGCTTAATATAGGAGACGTGGAATATTATTTTAAATCTTAAAAATTCTTGTCAGAAACATTTTTCTGTAACACGAGTAATTCGATTTCTGTGGCTATGTGCCTAATATAAACGAATTTATGAAGAGCCCCACAGAAAAAACTCGAATTCAGACTATTTCACTATTCGCCTCCAAGTGTCTAGGCGACCAGTTCAGTGGAATTTGGGCGTTAAATTTTAACTTATTTTCCTCCCAGTTCCAGTGCCGGGTTGCATTTGCCTTCACTCCCATTCACTCCTTCTCTTTCAGGGCTTTTACTATTAACTGGTATCTAGATTAATTATTTTCGTTTTTCATCTGAACGCCCAAATCCGCACGTTTAAGAATAATATCCTGTTTAATAAGGCAATGTAAGGTTTGGATCAAACTTTGATTTAATATCAGGTAATGAGTGAGAGTGGTTTGGCTTTAGTTATTTTGTTTTTTTCAAAAAAGAAACAGAATACTTTTGCGACAACTAATAGACATTTGTAACATTATGCTGTATAGCAGGGACGAGAAGAAGATTACCGTGTCTTTGCCTGGACTGGAAGCTCGGTTTGTAAACATAGAAAGGATTGGGGGCATTTCCTAAGACTGTCCAGTGTGTAAAAGTTGTTTTTTCACTGTGTGTGTGTGTGTGCTCTGTTCGGTCAAAACTTGGAGGCATCTCACATTTTTCATTGCTCTATGCCTCGGAGCTGCTAGCCTGCCATGTTAGTCAGCTGAATCCAATTACTGTGAGTAGCATTTCATTTTGCTCGATGGGGCCACTCACTTACAACTTCACCTAAAATTTCAATAAACCTTTCTTCAGCTCACGCCAGGGTAACTGCCAACATTCGCCTGATAACGTGGCTTACACAACTTTTCATGTCGGAACGAAGGCAAAAAAACTTTTTCAGGCAGCGCGTACAGTAACTCGGCTGGATTTATGGACGGATTTGAGATCCTAGCAGACACGAAGTGTAACGCATAAACAGGATCATTTTCCAAGCTTTTTTCCTGCCAACTCTGGTTAGCATTTTAGAGAGCTTCCTGGGAAAGTTTGGTACAACTTTCAACTATTAAATCAATCAACCTCTATTTAAACGGTTAGTCCGTACACTTTTAGGCTGGTAATATGAGCCCCCATTCTTTTAACCCTCCCCCCCCCCCCCCCCCCACCCCCTGCTACGTTAATAAATAAGATGTTTTAAAAAAAACTTACCGTCAAGATTATCGATGATAACAGTTAAGTCGTTATCAAGAACAGCTTGAAGGCACCAAGTGTTCAACGCGTGTCGACTTTTACTGGCTTTTTTTTCTTGAAAATTAAAATAATTTACATGCGAATACTCTGCATCGAGTGATTTCAGAGAGAAATAAAAAAAAGCTTAAATTGACGTATGGCCACGTGAATACATTACAGACGACATTATGGTGGGAGGCATTGGGCCGAGGACCTATGCCGCTCCGACTGTGATTAGGATCCTCTTCAAACTTCAAATTATATCGACGCAAGTTGGGGTGACTAGTTTGTAAAGTGCTGCGCCTTAGTTGGAATAAAGAGCGATAAGAACAGCCATGGTGAAGTTGTGTGATGAGCTGTATTGTGAGGTATTGGAGGCGCTTCCGTTGGTTGTTCATTAAGTGGTGAGTTATTGCTGTACAAGCCAAAGGTCATTTCAAAGGCTTATGACTCTTATATATTGTCAGCTAATGACCGCGATTTCTTTGTATGTTTGCTCTGCCACCCTTGCTGGTTTACAAAATGTATTTTCAGATTTAAGCACTCACTTTCAATTGGTCTAAATACACTGAAATCTCTGCATGTTCATCTTCTGTTCACCCTCAATCTGCCTCTAGCGCATTCATTAGGAGCGGGCAGTTTCTATGCCAGGTCTAACTGTGTTGTATTACTGCATTTTAGTTACTTTTTGTATAAGCAGGCTGTTTATTGCACAGATTATCATCATTCCTAATCGATAAAAAGTGATACGTGATGTTTGGTATCCCAATGACAAAGCATAACCGCCTATCAATAGAATACATTATTCATGAGTTTTATATATGGCGCCAGTTTTTTTTCTTGAAACCTCCATATTTGTATTGTTATATTGCTTTGTTTTAAAACTGTGATACTTTCACATAAAAAACACCGCTGTGCAAGTAACAACAACAGATAAATATGACTCGTATAGAGGCGAATGCTGTTACAAACCGTGGCTTGGGGGCAGGTTCTAACGTGGAATCATTAGAAGCTTTGTTAATAAATAGCGAGTATTATTTAATGTTTCATTCGTATCCAGCTTCATTAAAAAACCATAACAGAACGAGATGCTTCCCTCCTCTACCAAACCACGTAGGCCCGGAAATATAATGATTGTTGTGTGGTATAAAAGCTGCCGCTTGCACCCTCGAGGCACATTTCTGCTCTTAAAAGGGGATGGATGTGAAAACCTCGGACGATTAATATATATATATATACAATTCCACAATACGTATATGAATTATTAGAATCTCTCGGAATAAGTGATTTGTTATTGTGTATTCAAGTACTCCCGAGTCATTCTTTGTCAAAACATTTCGAAAGGCATAATTGTATTTAAAAAATATATATGTAAACATTAGAACAGGGAGCGATTTTGTATAACCCTATCTTTGTTTGAATTACCAAGTGTAGGATATCTCGTATGTATCACTAATAATAATAATGTTAATAATATTGAGAGGCCCCTTATTTAGGAACAATGCAATTTTTTTTAATTTCTGAAGGAAATGAGGTGATCAACAACAACTTACGTTTTCTCTTTATTTTCAATCGAATTCCATAACTATTTGGTTAACGTCGACCGCAGAGGGATTTTGGGTTGGCCCACAAAACTCATGAATAACAAAAACAAATGTATTTATTCCGTAAATATATATATATAAAACCAGGGCCTGCGGCCAAGTTCTGTTTCTTTGTTTGCTAGGAGCCAACAGATGAGTTAAACAAATACAAAGTATTACGAACTATTACCGATGCTTAATGTCAATCCAAAGCATTTTTGTTACATTTTGCTTCTTTCAGAAGAAAGTCGGCGGAGTCTGCGGAATTCAGACGGGTTCCGATTCCAACCCAAAGAAAGTCTGAAAGAGAAAGCCAGCGTGGTAAGTTGAGTTGTTTTCAGTCGAGTATGTGTGTGTGTGTGTGGTGGTGGGGGGGAGAGAGAGAGAGAATTGCATACATAAATGTTATATATTCAATGCACACATTCTCCTTCTGAAACACCTACGTTTAATGAGAAATTGAAATTGATGTAGGGCGAAAAATAAACAGCTTCCCACACCATGAAACCGGAAGCACAGAAGATATTAATATACAGTCTTTAACTGCATGCGGATTTATACATTTGGTTCTTATTGCTTGTAACTGTGTTCACACTGTTGTGGATGCGAATTCCCCTTCTGCTTTGTGCTGGAGGCAATCCAATTCTAAATCACAACCAGCGATGCTGGTAGCCTCTGCCTTGCATTATATAATCGTGTCTAGATTACAGATCGTAGAGTAAAGTATTCAAAAGTACCAATAACATTGAACGCACGCCAACATAATCACCATTTTAGATCAGGTAATCGCAATCATCAGTGCACAGGCCAGCACACCTTAAACCGTGTGCATATCTTTTGAATACAAAACAAAATCATCTATAGAGTGGTAAAAACCTAGCGGTTCAGTTTTCCAAAGGGATTCCTTCCAATGGGTTGTGTTCAGTTGTGTTAGCTTTAGCCCAGTTTTACAAGTGTTGCTGCTGAATATTTCTCGCCCGGGTTCCAACTGCATCCAATGAGATAAACTGCTATTTGTTTTACGGGGTTTCTGTGTATTTTTTTTCTTTCTACTTTTTTTGATTTCACGTCACACCTTCAGTAGGAGACGAGCACACGTTCGCTGCCACCTCAAATATATTTTGCGATTCAAATCAGTGCTGAAAACTGCATTCAAATCAGTGCACAGATCACATCAAATATATATATATATTTAAAATGCTGCTTTCGAAGTAGGGAACCCATTCAGCTCCCCCCCCTACTTTCTGAAATGTATTCGTTTTATCCCAACTTACACCCAATAAAGTAATTATGTTAAAATAAACAGCCATAGTTCAAAGGAGCAGAATCTCGGATGTCGCCTTTCTCCCTGCAACCTGAATGGATGTGTCTGGACCTTTGGTATCTACATCAAGTAGTAAATACTGTTAACTCGAAAATAGCTTACATTTCCAGGAGGGCAGAGTATACAGCCAGCCATAAAGCTGGTTTGGTAGCGTCTATGTTGACTACCGGAAGGGATGATCAGACCAGTGTTTGAAACATGGTAAATGATCTGCAGCCTGATGCATTTAACAGGGCAGTTCCATTAAACATCAACTTATTTAAAACCAGTAGTCTCAACAATGCTCTTGACTCTGGAGGAAGGGAGGAAAGGGTTGATACAACAATCGCCGAGAGAGGAAACGACCGAATGTGCACAATTGAAGCGAATTATGAAAACACGCAGAAGGCGCCACATTTTGCAATAACCAACCACATCATTTTTCACTGAACGCGTGGTGAATACAAAGTTACTTTCCGTCTCCCACCCCCTACCCCCCCACTCCACCACCCAACCCCCCCCCCCCACACACACACACACAGCCCCCACCACTTTTCCCCACCCTCTACTTATTTTTCTTTCTCCTCTTTTCTTATTTTCATACCTGACAGCAAACGTTCAATTTCAAATGTGACTCCCAGCTGCTTGTTTTAATAGCGTTTTTTTAAATATATATATATATATATCAAAAGACAACGTTGGGATCCTCCAGCTCGAGCCGCACGCTTCTGGCAGATGTGAAAAGCATCTGGTCTGAAAACGCTCTTAGAATTCCTTGGCAACTTTCTGTGGTTTATATATAAAAATTCTGACAGTGCTGGTGAAAACGGCTGATATATATACGAAAACTTGCAGAGTAGGGGATTCTTTTTCTCTGGCCTTTCCTCCTACGCTCTGGCTGTTTTACACTTCAAGTCTTTGGAAAGTGTTTTTCTCTCTCTCACCCCCCCCCCCCCCCCCCCCCCCCCCACCCCATTTTGTATTGAAGCGTTTACAACCATAGCACCAGCAGTCATAAATTTTGCGTTGCCCACAATGACAGGTGCATTGATATGCACTGTGAGGGCTCTCGCTTCCTAATAACTTCCCACTGCCCACTCCTGTGGCCTTCTGTTTTTTTTAAAAAAGAAACATTTCTTGGCCTACCCTACTGATATAAGAATGAAAATAACAAGACAACTAACCCAAAAAAATCCATAACGTTTGTTTTGATGTTTTACATAAAGGAAGCTTAAGTGGAGACTTAGATAAGAGACACAATGCTGGATGGAGTCTTGTCAAGTTAATAATAAAAGCATGAGGACTATTCTTTTTTTTCTCTTTCTCTCGTGGGTTCCTTTTTCGTTTTTTTAAAAAAAGGTAGATAATAATACAAGGCTACATTGCAACGTCTCCTCCACCTATATCACGCCATGCTAGAAATGGGAAGGAATTGAAAACGGACATTTAATTCGTTGGCTTCTATTCCTTTATTGGTACGTGTGAGCATGTCTGTTCCTTCAATCCCTCCCCACCACCCCCTCCCCACCCCCCACCCCCCACTACCTCCCGTTGCAGTGACGCTTGTCATTTATGATGACCCTAAAGCACTTATTAATTTGACATTTTACTTTTCGTTTCACGGGCTCCGCCATTATATGCCATCTATTTGGATCAGGCAGCCGATATATATAGATATATATATGTACATATACAAAGAGAGAGAGAGAGAAAAGTGGTGATGGTCCATACCAAGGTGTTACTTGTCAAATCTGGGTATAAGGTGTTGCACTCTTGCATTTAAAAACAACTTGTAAGGTAAGAAAGATTCCAAAGATGCACGCAGAAACTGTTGACCATTGTCCAAATGATTTATGGACCGTGGCTGCGATTTAGGTTCAAGCAGAGTTCACAAGCAATTGCTGTTTCTGAACAAGATTTGCTGCTTCGCCGCAGTCTTTTTTTCGCCAATACCTTATTAATGTAAGTTTTGATGTTCCAGAGATAATGCCTTCAAATGAAATACAAGCCAGCAGGCTGGGTGTGTCGGTGAAGGTGTCGACCCTATCGGGACAAATAATACTGAGGCATTTTCTTATCTTTTAAGGTTTGGACAGTGTACTTTGAACAGAAATGTAATTAGATTAAAGATAGTCTATACAATGGGAACTAATACAGTATTGAGCTAAAATGGCAGTATCTGCGAGGTGAAGGCAAGTTAACAAAACATCATAAATGTTGCTGTTTAAACATAAGGAGACGTGTGCAAACAAGGAATATAGGACAGGAAAGCAAAAAAAATCACTGAATGAGAATCCCCCCCCTTAAAAGAACAGCTGAAATCTGCACGTGTCTCTCACTGCAACTTTGGAGGCCTCAGATCATAACCCTCATATTTCATTATAATGTCAAATCCTGTCTGGCTGAAGGCTTTTTCTAAATGAATAGAAAATCTATTTGTGACGTGATGTAGTAGCGAGATAACTTGTAGACCCAATGGTCGTAGTGGTTTATATTACGCTCAGTTTTGCTCAGATGAGGTCATTTATTCGCTGAATACGTACAAAACTAATGCCAACAATACATTGAACTCTGGTCAATCACTTTCTTGTATAAAGTTTCACTTTCTTTCCACATTTCTAGTCGTGTGTGTGTGTGTGTTTCCTTTTTTAAAAAAAGGTACATTTTGTCATTCTTTCTAATCAGAGCAATTGGGCTGTTTAGTAGATAGATTAGAGTGCTCTAATTTCAAGAACAAGGGACCACATTGCAACTAAAAGGTTCGACACTTCTGCTGAGCGCAGTTCATAACGACTTGCTGGGAGGTCAGACCTCTCCACAACGTTGTGGGTATATTTTAACTTTCCTGTGGAGAATTGGGAAATGCTGAATGAGGAGACATCTTGTAGAAAAAAAGATGCAGCTCGATAAAGTTTATTCACGGGAATATTGTAATTCCACATCGACTGCAACAATTATAATCTCTTCCCTAATTTGCATTGTTTCATATCGATTCTGATATTGTTGTATTATTGAACGTATATCGATTTTTTAAAAATGTTGTTGGCTAATAAACATTATGCACAATTCATTTACTGTTTTTGTTTCAACTCAGTACAGCTCGAAATTCTATAACGAGTAATCTATATTTTTTTCCTAAGCATATATGTGATGGTCTCATTTAGTGAGTTTATCTGTATGTTATTTTTAAATACAATTCATAAAATGGGTCTGGTGTGCACATATAATGAATACCAGAGAATGGATTTTTAACGCTGACTTGCTTATTTTCCATTTTATTTGTAACAAAGGGGTTTCAAAATGAACTAGTTATACTTTAACCATCTTGCCTGTTCAATGTCAGCAGAAAGATGTAATAAAAGAAACACACTCGCTTCACACAAACCTCCCTTCTGTTGAAGAAAAAGAAACCAACAATGGCAAGGGAACACTTCGCTGGTTTTTCACGTTTTGGAACAAGCTCGATCCATCATGTCCCATATAACACTGTGTCTAGATCACAGAATAAAACAGGCAAACCCACAGCAAATGCTGCAGGCAAACACGTCGCCTGTGACTATGGCATTTTAGCTCTTTTTAAGAGTTTTGTTTGTTCGTTTCTCACCAGTACGAAAATGGTCTCACTCAGTAAAACCATCTGGGATGGAACGGAATTTACTAATGCTATTGAAACTTCATTCACATTTTATTTTGAGGATATTGCTTAATAAAGTTGTAGAATAAAGCTGTCTGTTTTTTCGCATGATGTTTGAAATGTTATGGGGGGATGATTTTGCTGTTTTTAATGTTTTCCTGTGATTTATGGGGAATCATTTCTGGTACATGACTTGTCTATGATGGGCTTTAATGAATTAGTTATGAATTGGATATTAAGTACTAAATAAACAGCCAACGACATGTAGTAAACAGGTAACCGTTTAAAGGATTTAAACCATAAACTTTATATTTAATGTGGTAAGCTGAACAAAATACTGTCCATTTGGTAACTGTGGTTACACTTTAGTGCTAACTCCATCCTTTAAAAATATGACAAAACTAGCAAAAAAAACTCGGACCCAAAAGCTTCAACATTAAAACATCCTGAAAGTTTTCAAAAAATTATCAGCAGCGAGAACATGAATTGCTTATTGAATTGTAAAGATAGGCTCTTTTTTCTAGACTCTCGTTATTTGTGTGTGTTTGAAAAATAAATCCCGAACTGAACATCATTTTACGGTTATAGATTGCTCTTTTACTGAAGACGCGAGAAGCGCTATAACAAATGCAAGGATTATTTTTTTATTATGACTGATTTATGAGTTCCTAATGGTTCACCATTCCTGTTGCTTTTTTTTCTCTGGCAACCCCTAGGATTGCTGCGGTTTCACGATTGGGGGAACTGTGCCACGTGAGCGAGGGTGTCAATGCTATTCGATCAGGGTGTCAAGACCCTGTCATTCGGAAATAGCGAGATGCAAAAGACGACTTACTACGATAATGCCGGAGTATTTGGTGGCTACTCTTACCAAAAGTCCAACGCCTACAGCTATAGCTCCAGTCACCCGACATACCCAACCTCATCTGTTGAAAATGGTTATCAAAGCCCGACCTGTCCCATTCAAACACCCAGTGTCAGAGACCCAAACCATAAACCCACCGACATAAATGGCAGCTGCATGCGAACAAGTGGCAACCAGGCTACTGCCCAGCCCCAAAGCATCAATGAGCCTCCACAACCACCGCCGTTACCGCCCTCACCCAATGCAAGTAACACCTCGTCACAGAAAAGAACTAAGTCCATCCCAAATTCCTCTGGCAGCCCGGCTGCTACTCTCACCAAGCAAATCTTCCCATGGATGAAGGAGAGCCGTCAAAACTCCAAGCAGAAAAACAACTGCACGGTTGCAGGTATCTTGTCAATAGCTCACTCGTTTGTCAGCTTTTAATCACACAAAGTTTGTTGGAGCATTTACAGTGAACTTCACCAAAAGAAGTCGCATATAGTAGGGAACTCTTTATTCCCGTTGTCTTGCTGCTGGTAATATGGTTGGGGAGGGTGGGGGGGTTGGCGATCATTACACATGTCCAGGGAATATTTGATGTGTACTCCAATGATAAATTGTAAAGAAACATACCCTTAGAGGTTACAATAATACATTCGTGTAAAATCACTTCTGGTTGAATGACTCAATGGTCTACTTAGGAAGGATTAGTCACGAGCGAAAAAAAAGGACTGGCGAAACTTTCTAAATATGTGAATTATCCTTCCCTTTCATCCTTATGGGTTATATTGGGGGATTCTGATCGATTCATTTGGTCGTGACGGGCAAATGATTCGATAATATCAATCCTGAGTTTGTGTAAACAAACCACAACTTCGCAAAATGTGAGAACGCCAACATTTGCTTGAATTAGCTATGCGCATAAATAGATTCAACTAGTATTTGATCTCATCCTTATCTGTTGCCTTTGTTCACAACACCCCTTAGGTGTGGAAGTTACGAGCACAGATGGTCCAGTAGAGTGTGTGATATGAGTGTGGTTTAATGAGACCCATGCTTCATATTCCAACTGTGGTTGCTCATGGGTATTATCAATCGATACAACTGTCATTTAAATGGGAATAATTAAACAGTTGAACTTTACAATGAAATGTAGGCTATTTTCCACATCTATTATTCCGAAAAAGAAGTGAATCCTTCTGATGGGCTCATCTTTAAATCCTCAAAAGTTCAACGAAAATGTCATGCTGTCATGTTTTCTGCGCCAAGTCTATGCAACTTGTAGTGTAGAAGGCACGAAGCAAGATTCGCGAGAATTACTAAACTCCCTCAGAGGTTAAACTCTTTGCCCAATTAGAATTAGAACTACATGTAAATTAGAAAAATAAGCACAATTTCTGGCTTTTTAGTCAAAGTAACATTTGAAGTTATGAACTTAAAAAAGAAAGCATCACAGTCTTGGAGAGGTCCTTAAAAGTGTTTCACTTGTGGAATACCAGTGTTGTTCTACTATAGAAAGTTAAAATGCAGAAGCCAAGAGGTCAGCATAAAAAGAAAATCGCTAGTTCACGAACTAGCGGTACAATAAGTATCCGTGTCTATCTCTCACCATAATCATTTCTTTCTTAGTCAACCTTAGCTTTGTAACCGCCTGGACGAACTAAATTATTACAGGGCATATATTTTTGAGAGAGAAAGTGCAACACGCGTTGAGAATGGTCGGGATTCAGTCTAGTGTTGTAACAATCGTAAACTGATTCACACATTGGATGTTTCGTTTTCAAAGTTACCCCCAACATTGTATTGTCTTCTCGCCATAGGTGAGAGTTGTGAGGATAAGAGTCCTCCGGGCCCAGCCTCGAAGAGAGTGCGCACAGCTTACACTAGCGCCCAGCTAGTGGAACTGGAAAAGGAATTTCACTTCAATCGTTATCTGTGTCGACCTCGTCGAGTTGAAATGGCCAATTTGTTAAACCTGACCGAACGCCAGATAAAGATCTGGTTCCAGAACAGGAGGATGAAGTACAAAAAGGATCAGAAGGCCAAAGGGATCATGCACTCTCCCATCGGACAGTCCCCAGACAGAAGTCCGCTTCTAAACGCACCAAATAACATTGGGTTTTCAAGCCAGCTGCCCACTATCAACAATCTGAGTTACGATGCTTCTTCGCCAACATCTTTCACCAAATCGCAGCAGAATGTGTACGGTTTGGCTGCTTACACAGCGCCCCTCAATAGCTGCTTAACCCAGCAGAAGAGGTACCCCGGCACAGAATACGACCATCACCCTATGCAAAGTAACGGTGGCTTTGCCAACCCTAACTTGCAGGGCAGCCCTGTGTATGTTGGAGCGAACTTTGTTGATTCTATGTCGGCCTCTGGGCCGATGTTCAACCTTAGCCATCTTCCTCATCCTTCATCCGCCAGTGTGGACTACAGCTGTGCCGCTCAGATACCCGGGAATCACCACCATGGACCTTGTGATCCTCACCCCACATACACAGACCTGACTTCTCATCACACATCTCAGGGAAGAATTCAAGAAGCGCCCAAACTAACTCATCTGTAATGGACACAGCACGGTTTGCCCAAGCGATGTCACCTCGCTTTTTAAAAATATATATATTACCTCATTTGTATCAAGTATTCTCATGCTTTGAGACTGCCAGCAGTATTTGTCCACACACCCACCCACCCACCATTTCTTACCCGTTACATTGCTTTTCTGTGTTTGTTTAAGGATCTTTATGCCATCCGTTGTCTCCCCCCCCCCTCCCCCCCCCCCCCCCCCCCCACCCTCCCTTCGGTATGATCCTAGTGCAATGCAGAATGCAAATAGAGGAACAAATACTTGAAATCGGTTCTTAAGAAGGTAAGACGTAATGCTGTCTGCAAACGCTTCTTCTTAAATTGATTTTGAAAGACTATGATTCCATACGCACCCCACGTTGGTGAGATTCTGCCTGTAAACTGGTTTTATTACCCAGTACCCAGTACCTGTACGTTTCAGTAATGATTGAACTGCATTGAACGTCAACGATATGTATTTATTATTTTAACTCGAAACAAAAAAGATTTTTCTATCACTTATTTATCCTCGTCTTAATGTATTTATGTGGAAATTTATAGATCTTATACAACCTGACTTTGACCTGTTTGATCCATGTCTGTTACAATCATATTTCTCCTCTTTAGTAAACCTGGGTTTAAACTAGATGAGAGGATAGTTTCTTGAGCAATTGTATCAGTGGCTGATGTTTGTAGTTTATGTAAGGGTTATTTCTGAAAGCAAACTTGTAAGTTATGACTGTAGTTAATCAAAGAAAATGTGACACTACACAATAGACTATACACATTTCTATAAGAATACTTTATTTCAATTGTCTGGTTCTATTTCGAAAGATATTTAGAATAAAAATCTGTTCTTTGAACAAACCTGTAGCCTTTATTTACTAATATTGCACGAGCTGTATGCTTCGCCATCTTGTCTCCTCACTTGTCATTAACACAATACAGGCTGACTGTTGGCTTATGGAGCCATTCAGCAAAGCTCGTCTAAAATGTATGTGCAACATTTAAAAATATATATCTATATTATTTTCTCAATGTGCAAAATTAAACTCATCCTGATGAAGGTTGGTTATGAACAAAGCAATGCAATGTGAATCTGGACTGTAAGGAGTTAAGGGGCAGACAGCCACAACATTAAACGGGAGACAAAGACAAAGGATTGAGGAGATGACGAGAGGAGACACAGGAAAGCAGGAAGGGATAAATAAAAGGGAAAGGGATAAAATCCAACAATGTGTACATTGATTACAGTTACCTTCCGTCATATGTGTCTTCCCCCAGAATACTGAAGTATTTAACACTCGCAATTGGTATGTAAGCTGTTCTGAATACAATATATTCAAGGGTGGGGGAGGGGGGAGGTAGGTTAGCTTAGTTGGACTTTTACAACGTGCACAAGACATAAATCAAGATATAACATAAGTGAACAAGTCCACAGCTATTATCTACACACGTAGAAATAAATCCACAGGCAGACCTCGGTGTCTATTACCGTTATATTACACACGATGTCGATATGAATATCTGGCAGACTGTGTTGACTGTGAGGCAGAGAGAGAGAGGGAGAGACTAAACGCGGTGGAATAGACCGGGTGCTTTCAGACAAGAAGATGATGAATCTTTGGGGTCAAGAAACGAGCCACAATAATCTTCACAGCAGCAATTCGCAAACTCGTCCCACGCGACGCCATTTTGGTCGACAAACAAATGAGCAGAGCAGACCGAGCTCCGCCAACAGCTTATCTTAAAAGAGGGAGAGATTTGTTTTTAAAATCTCAGAAGACATGTATCGCTTCAAAACGTCGGCGCTTTGACGAAGAACTACACATCACAATCCACTTGCTTTGTGTTGAAGGGTTAGAGGCTGGTGCCAAGCGCCCAGATGATATGATAGCATTATTATTATGATGATGATATGATAACCCAGTTTAATGCCCTCTGACTCCCACTACACAGCAAGTTTCCTAGAACGCATCCAAAGAACCTCTCCTTCTTTCTATTTTATTTATGCTAACCTTTCTGACATTTGCATTATAGTGCATCAATGTGCGTGTACTTTAGAATCCCAGAGTGTACGGCTAAACGCAGCTCATAAGTTTATGTCCTCGTTAATTGACACCAATGCTTGAAAGAGATCCAGAGGTTCTTGTTTTGTTAGCATGCCACCCACATATTAAAGAATGCAAATTGTTGTCTTTACAGGCAAAGTGAAAGCTAGAGAACAAGAACTCCCACACATGCATTCTAAAAAGAAAAATATAGCTCCTGGGTGCGTGCCCACCAAATCGAGTTTAGCTAAACAATACACACACACACAAAACACACACACACAACACACACACACACACACAGAAAATGCCACACTCTAATTGAACTGCTTTTAAAAATGTTTTATTTGTTTCTCTGTTTGCGATAAAAGTATCAAACATTGTGATGCCTAATTTGCCAAGAACATATTACAGAATCTGCAGCCCGTGGGCTCTTTTTAAAAAAAATCAATTAACATACAAAACGTGGCTATTAAATGTTGAAAGTTCATAAGTTACAACAGCTGTTTTCGCAGAGAATCAGTAAGATGTTTAAAGGCCTTTTTAGGAGGATATAAATATATGGCTTCTGGGTGTTGATAAACTTGGAAAATACAACAGTGCATATGAATAACAAGGCATTCTATGCTGAGAGCTCTCCTCCAGATGGAATGGGTTAGACGCTACTTACTCCATCTAAGAATAGTCAATAGAAAGAGGAAAAAAACTAAGCAAAAAAAAATAGACATTTTGAAAACATCCTAAATATTTACATGGCGGAATGAAGGAATTCAGTGTCAGTGACTCTGTCCAATTTGGCATTGGGCCTGACTGCCTGCTCCACAGGCCAGGGCGTTAGCTCTCCCCACAGCTTGTGTTAATTCTTCTGTGCGGACAAGGCTTGTGCCGATTGTCACAACTCCCGAGGATTAATTGAGTTGTAGTTTATTACACTGAGCTGCGTGTTATTTCTGGGCAGCAATCATCTAACCTCCTGATTGTTGTTTTATTCTCAATAATAGAGCCGCCAACGCAGAATGCTCTTGTATGTTTCGCAACCTTACATGTATCATACTCCACAAAGCCTCAAATATTTGCTAGTCCCCGGCTGGTGTTCTGGACATGATCTGCGAGGAAAGATGGAAACACTGCAACGCACCTTTCCACATTTTATTTCAGAATCATTCAGAAAGCCAGCCTTATTCCCACTCTTGTCATTGGTTAGGGTGATCATGTGACGATAAAATCAGCCTCATCTCAACATCGTGTCTGTGTATTCAATGGACATAGTTTAATAATAGCACTGTCCCTAAGCGTTTGTAATCAGTACTTTAAATATATATATATATAAATATACATTTTTTTTCAAAGAAAGTTGTCAAATAAGCCAATTTTCTACCGATTCTGCCCTGGCAGAAATGAACAACGAGTTTGAGCGAGAGGTTGGCTTTATCAATAGTGAGCCATCGCTTGCCGAGTGCCTGACTTGCTTTCCTCCTGTTGGCGAGACATTTCAAAGTTCATCAATCAAGAACTCGACGCTTTCACATTCGACACTGATTCCTCCTCCTTCTGAGCAAAGCTCCTGCAGCCTGGACCATGGTAACACACAGCAAAATGGGAGAAGCCACACTTCAAAAGGCACTGGCCGGGCCACGTTAGGGGAAAAACCTCTGGAATATCCGTGGATGAGAGACAAGAAAAACCATAAGAAAAAAACAGCCCCAGCAACAGGATCATTCTCGTCTTGCTCTTCCAATGAAGGTCAGGTTAAACTCATTTTTCCTTTAGTATTTCGTATCGTCACCGGCGGTGGTGCAGTGTGTTGGGGGACATTAAAAAAACAATCTTAGAAATCGTGCAACGACTCGAATTAACAGAAAGGTGTAGCTACCTGTATAACCATCACAGGCTCAACGTTGCACTTAACCATAGATAATGAACAGTTAAAGAGATGCTCGGAATCTGAAGCACACCTCGTGCTGTGTTTTTGAAGAATCTAAACTCCTTTTAAATGCAAGATTATGGCGAATAATTTATCTGCATCACCTTTTCCGTTGCTTTGCTTGGGCCAGTGTTTTGCTTAAACAGTATCTTTTGTGTGTGAGTGGCGGCCATTTTATACCACTAGCTTATTAAGAAAATACCGTTGTAACTTATTAAAACTTTCCCCCCCACCACCCTCCCCTTCGATACAGAAAACGAAGAGCTTAATGAAACAGACAATGGCGGTCCCTTTGACAGCTCTAGGAGGCTACGAACCACTTACACTAACACACAGCTGTTGGAGCTGGAAAAAGAGTTCCATTACAATAGATACCTCTGTAGACCTCGGAGAGTAGAAATCGCAGCCCTACTCGATTTAACAGAAAGGCAAGTCAAGGTCTGGTTTCAGAACAGGCGCATGAAACACAAGAGACAGTCTCGATTCAAGCAGAGCCAAAACTATGACTGCAAGCGTCATTTTAACACCCCCGCGTTGAATCAAAGTGGATTTCCCACAAAGAACTCCGGCGAGACACCTGTAAATAAAACTTTGAATTCGTTGGAGACCGAAAACTTTGTTGGGCAAGATCTGGGTGACTCTCACCATAAAGACATATTGAATGAAATCAGCAGTGACCTGCTCAGTGTGATTGATACTTCGTTATCGTACATCGAGGGTAACCACAGCCACTATTTCCCTCAAACCTCAGATGGTACAGACTACTCGCTCACCATGTTGGAGAACTGTTCTGGTGGAACCACGCCGAGCAGCCCGGAGAGTTTCAGCCTTCCTTCTCTGGAGGATTTAGAGACAATTACAATTGAACCTCGTCTAGATTTGATAGAGGAATTGCCGCAAATATCTTTGCTGGGAAACGAGGAATCGCTGGTTATACCATCCAATGCGTTTGACTTTTTAAGTGACAATTTTGGCTCCACAGATTTTCAGCAGCTACAGTTTTAAAGTCGGATTATTTCTCTCTCTCTCCCGCCCCCCCCCCCCCCCCCCTGCCCCCCCCCCCCCTGCCCCCCCCCCCCCCACCCCCACACACACCATTTTACGCCCCCTAATGTGTGTTACTTTCAACAATTGTACGAACAGGTTGGAAAAGTCCTCGCATAGACTTTGGCATCTGTGGGAATGCATTTAAAGGGACTGGGTTTGCTAAAAATGAAACTGAACGGTTTTTCATCGAATTGATATGATGCAAGAAATAAAAGTATTTTCACTATTTTATTTTAAATAATGTCGAACAAGTACAGATTTTTTCAACGAGCTAAAAGACACGTCTTATAATACATTTTTATACAAAGTTGGTGTAACAACTGTTAATATGAAAAAATATGCACGGCAAAAGTTAATGTTTTTTTAAACAAAATAGGCATTTTAGTTGAGCGTGTCTATTCCGATTCGGTTGGGAATCTTCAGATATATCGATTTTTTTCGTCCAAACAATCTCGTTTCAGTAACATTCATTCCTGGAAAATAAAAATAGAATTTTAGCCAGTAGCCAACAGAACAGAACACACATATCCTCCGTGATACCAAAATTAGGAATTGCTTATATTTCAAACCTATACAATAGTCAAGAGCTATCTTCACGTGAAAGCGTAATTCTGAGTATTTTCTAAACCTTCTTTAATTTTGTTTCTGGATCGCCTTTCATTGTTAGAGCTTTAATTGATCCAACGTTGCCTATTTAAAAAAAAGTAATTTGGAAAACACTTAAACTGAAGTCTTCAAAGTCACATCGAAGTCTTTTTTCTATCTCTTATTAACCATCAAATGTATTTCAAATATCGAATATGATGCACATGAAAATGCGAACAAAGAGTTACCGATTATATAGTTAGTTTATTTATCAAAGCGAGCTTGAACGTCATTGAAATCTATTCGAAATGTTGATCAGAAAAACACCACTGTTAAAATTCACTCACAATAATCAGAAATACACCAGGAACGCCATTTTGTGAGAAACCATCTGAATAGATTAATTGCATGGAGACCCTATTTACAGGGAGAGAGTGAAGCAAGATTTATAATTGACCACACATGCCAGAATTCACAACCAAGAAGCTTCCACAGACGTGCAATGTTACAATGAACAACTCAAACGTTAGCTTAAAACAATTATTTCTAAATTTGTTTCATTTTAAATTTTAAAAGCTATCAGTAGCGTGTCAATATATGTGGCAGATTAACTTGGCGAAGTGATCTGTGTACAGATCTGTGTTGGTTCGAGAACAAAAGGCCAGAAATATTGTAGTAATAATAATAAAACATAATATAAGTTTGAAGTGAAGTTTTGACATCAGTGAAACATATCGAGCTATCACAACGTTGAAAATATTCGAACCATTCTAGAAAGTTAACTGCAATAAAATAATAAGCTCCTTTGTAAGACATAGGTGTGCAAAGGTATCCAAAATGGTCAAGCAATATTATTATTTTAAATAATTGAAAACATTCCTTTGGACTTTCTCACATGGAGCTCCCAATCAGTTTAACTCTTTAGAGTTTGGTATTAATACTGGTATGTGGTATAGAGATGGAAGATAAAATATAGCACAGTCCCAAGACAGAAATGCACCAGCTAAACCAAACGTTGCTTTATTGTGCGCTGTTTCTTGTGTTTTTAAACGTGTGCTTAAATCTGTCAGCACCAGCAGTGAAGGCAGAATAGTGCTTTGCTACAAACAGAAGTGGATTTTAAATCATTAACGCACCCACGCGGTTTGCTGTCAGCATTTTTTTTGTTGGCGGCTGGACCTCGCTTGGATATGCTTCTTCCACTATCTCCTACATTTGTAGTGGTTAATAAATATTTTAATTTTTTGAAATTCCTATTTTGGGTGTGTGATTTTTTTCAAAAATGCAGAGTTGTTTGAAGCAACAATATTTGTTGGTTCCAAATCTGATGCAATATGCTCTAAGGATCAAACGGTGTATGATTTGCTGTTATACCGAATATGTTGGTCAACTTGGGCGTTTCTTTTATATGAAACTCTTCCAATTCTTATAATAGACCATCCAATACCAATGGAGGCGACAAATTCGGAATAAATCACGAAATATCTGCAGGCAATTCATTACCTGTGAATGTTTGTACTGAAACCCCCCTCCACCAAACTTCAGATATGGACATAATAACACCATTTTTTAAAAATCGCTGCCATTTAATTATTTATGTTTCTGTTTTTAACTGTTTACGTTGTGTCTGTTTCGATTAGAATATTAGCACATAAGGGAATCATTCTAAACTGATGAGTTTGATTCAAGGATTTACTTACTGACTTACTGTTAATGTAAGATTAGGGTGCCTCCCCCCCCCCACCCCCCCCCCCCCCCCCACCCCGCGCCCCCACTCCCCGTAAGCATAATGTATGCATTTCAAAACAAAAGGGCGGATTTTACGAGAGCTTGTCCAGATAATAAACAACAGTTGTGGAGGATTCCCTGTGTGGACCAAAACGATCACGTGGCCGAAAGAAAATATCAACCATCATATTTCAAGTTTATGAGGGCAACTGGCTATTATGCGCACAACTGGCGTTTCCGTTTATTTTGCAAAACACGAGGGCTGTTAAAGAAAAATACAATTGCAAGTGAAAAGAAAGGTTAATATCGGGATTTGTAACAAGTCTCCGGCAAACGAGCAGTTGTGCTGAGAGACTTGGGAGCCCTGGCTGGATGCAGGGCTGTCAGCGGGGCATTGTTAAGAGTTCATCAATCATGAAATCTGCACTTTTCCCTCGACAGCGGTTCCTCCTTCTCTAAAGCAGCCAAGGCCAGCTGGGATCCCTCCAGCAACCGCTGACAAAGTGGACAAATGTGAAAACGAATAACACAACAGTCTAATCACAGCGCAGGCGAATCAGTCTGTAGGAACAAGCTACGCGAAATCTGGGACTAAATGCTATCCCTCGTTACCGCTCGTTAAAGAGAGGGTAAAACTTTTCAAGGGCAACAAAAAAACATCATCATGGCTCAGTCGAGAAAGTTAGTTGTGCGCAAATTAAAGTAAAGTGTGACTTTTTTTTCCCCTGTAGTGCTTGGGTTATTTACATTAAGCTTTTTTTAAAAAAAACAAGCGCCCATAATGCACATTTATTGGAAACTATGGTGAATAAAATACATACATTTCAATCTTGAATTTCGTCTCCACCAAAATCCACCGGCTTGTGGAGGGTAAATGCCATTGGAAGTGCATCCCTGCACTTTACTTTGTACAGAGTTTGCACTCTGGTGTGCACAAACCAACATACTGGACTGGCCCTGTGCAAAACGTGACACAGCTCGTAAAACACGACACATTAATTGAGAACATTAATCATATAAATCTTGTTATCTTTCTATAAACACGGCTAGCGCTGGTAATTGTGGAGTTATTGGCAGTTAGTGAAATGCAAAGCAGCTATGACCAGCACTTGGCTGACTATATGGGTTTGGCAATTGGCTCCATTCCCTTCCATTCAGTTGTTCTGGAATGGGTGGAATGCAACCTAAAAGACACCACGTTCAGTCCCCTTTTTACATGGTTTTGGACGAACGTGAGCGGGAAAGTGTGCGGAAAATTGTTTACAGATAAAGCTAACACAATACATATGGCCCAGGTACAAGCCCCCGAGCAAACGATGAGTGGAGTCCTTACTGAAAAGCTCTGCCGATTACTTGCCTCTAAGCTAGTTGGCCGAGTAACTGACAGAGTAACCCTACCGCGTCAAATTAGACTCCTGGCAACCTGCCATCGCATAAATCTGTATGATTTTACCGACTTAAGCATGAGAAAGTGCGACGCTCTTTAAAGCGTTGTATAACGCTCTGGTGTTGGGAAGCTCTCCACATGCAACAGCCGTGTCTACCCTATTTACAAAGGCAGGTCTGCGGTCTTCTCCTCAAATGTCCCGCAAAGTACACTGTTGTTTTGTTGTTGCTGCTGTATTGTGCAAAAGTGAAACGCTTCATAACTGTTAGCGTTTTATTGCACTCGAAGCCCAAGCCACCCACGTTAAACCACTTAAATTTTCTAAACCTATTTGCAGTCACTTTCAAGGAGGGGGGGTGGGGTGTGTGTGGGGGGGTTCTCAAACAAGAACAGCCGAACTGTCTATAGACATAAATGGATTTGTGGGTTTAACCTCCTCAAAAAAAATCTACAGAAATGCGACTTTATTAAGGAAGAATTCGTAGAAGTATCCAGGCTTCTTCAAATAACCCCCTTTGGTACCCTTTTTGTCCATTTTGACCTGGAAACTAACTTAGTATGCATGGCAGGTCAAAAGAAGTCAATTTTCCAATATAATTTACTCTCTTGCATACAATATTGAGATGGAAGAAATTAGGTTTATGACATGGCGTGCATAGCGGTTTCAGCCTTTTCCGTGTTAAAACTGATTAAAGTAGCCTATTTTTTCATATCAGTGGGTGTAACATTTTGTTTAAATTCAACTTTTGCCTGCAAATAACAACGATACATTTTTGCAATCATTAAATTATTAAGATCGATAAACAGGCGTATATTTCTACAATGATTCCAGCAAATTTGATCACGCAATCAAATATTACATGTGTTGTATGTAGTCAACACTGGTCTATATAGTGGCGAATTTAAATACAGGAAGCACTAACAACGCAATGTTGCCTTTTGAAGTTGCGAATGATAATATAGTAGTCAGCCTGACTGCAACCAATGGATATTAACTTTAGGAAAAAAAACATACTGTGAACTGGGGGAACAATCCAATTGATTATTGGCAATTGTTGAGTAAATAGTCCATGTATCAATTAAATGATGGTCTGCACAGTTATTGCAACATTGCCATTCGTGCTTTGAAATGAGTTTTAAAAGAAGGACAAATTACAATGGCCTTTTGGTAAAAGTTGTGGAAGTCAAGAGTGTGAAGTGATTGGGAGGGTGCGATGCATATGCTGAATTGTATATGCAGGAATTTAGTAATTTGCAAATCCCGTGGCAACTATACGCCTTCAAAGGCCTTCAACTCACTTCCCCTTGAATTATACATAGCGCAGTTTCTCCAAGAATCACATAAAACTTGCCGACAACACTGTGGATGAGAAATGCTTTTATGAGATGTCCTTTTACACAAACAAAGAAAGCAAAAAAAAGGCAAACGTTATTACATACCCAGTTCCTCCGAGGTAAATACAGTTGCTAGTCAGTTTAAAGTCACATATGGGGTGGATAGATTGGCAACAAGACAGGCACAGAGATAGACCTGTACACAGACACGTCCTGGACGCTGGAAACCAATTAAATATTCCACCGCCCGTTTATATAATTTCAGAAATGCTTTTCAGACTACAGTAATTCTATTTGGTGTCCATGTTAACAAATGCCTAAGGTAATGTATTTAAAGAGCTCCTGATATGAATTAGACTGCACACCGCCCCTGGCGATCAAGAAGAGTCTGTTCCTCCAAGTGCTGTACGTGCTACAAATCAACAGTCTGTTATTGAGTTACAGCTTTGCTAATGAGTGCCTCGCCAGGTGAATGATTTCCACTCCGCTAAGTACCATGGAAATGCACCAAGATACAATAATATTATGGAACACCTCAAAGTAAATGAATCGGACAGTTCTCATATTTATAAGAAGTGTGCTTTGTTAGAATTCCGCCAGACCACTGTCACAGTTTGCCCGCTCGGTTCTTAAATGCGCTTGTACGAAATCGTCTTTCGACCTACAGGAATTACAGTACTGTAGTGTGTTTACATCTCCATTAACAGCAATCAGACACGTCTGCTAACATATCACCGAAGGAACACGCATATCACAGTAAGAGCAGCGAATGTAGTGCGGCATGTGGAGGACTGCAGAATTAACACCGTACAGTACTATCCGGGGAAATAATCCTTCATCAGTGTTTGACATTTCTGAATCTAATTAAAGTATTGCCTGTCCACAATCCTCCAAAGGTTAACCACTATTACAGACCAAACGGTGACTGTTTCTTCCACAAGGATACTTGCCCCTGCCTGCGTCAATTGTCTGCACGATCAGACAACAGAATACAATCCTCACAGGCCCCGGTGACATTCCAATGAAACACTCAGAAGATAGTTGCTTTTGTAAACATGAACGTCTGTTTAACAGTCATCTTAACGCAGAGACAACACTCCTGATTTTAGACGAGGCAAACATCAGAAACCACACAATCAAACATTAGTATACACTGTATACATATTTAACAAAATTCCCATGTTATGCACAAAACTACCGAGTACAGTGTCAGACATTCACCTTTGGATACCAGTTCAATTAATGATCTTGCTTTCTGACATCCACTCTGCATTCTGCACGTTTTGGGATTTGTTACTACTGTATTGTGGCTATAACAATTCATTCATCTTATGCCATTGCGCAGACAGACCAATGAAACACTCACGGAGGTCACGCTTTTACCGGGGTGTAATGATCCTCAATATCAGAGAAACAGCACCGCAAACAGACTTGCATTCATTCTTCCGGAATCACCATCAGACAGACAACTCGAGTCTGTGTTACTCAGCCAGGGAAGCGAACTGCATACATTCCAGGCTGTGTGTGTGTGTGTGTGTAGAAAAAAGGGAACTCCTACCTTTGAATTTGCTCTGTGGGTATCGTTCGCAGTTTGAGGAAGGTTTTTAGGGAGGAAGCTTCCGAGTGGGCTTCGTGTGATAATCGCAAATGGAAGGTGAGTAAAGTGGAGGTTTACTCCTCTCTGTTGCTTGGTGTGGCTCTCCAGACGCCATGTAACAGGACTGGATAGGACAGCTATAATTGGACAGGCGTCACCACGTGTCCTCCCTACACTATATTAGGAATATTTACTTCCTCTTTTGAGTAAAAGGTCTGCTATGGTGATCAGGGAGATCAGACAGCAATCAAACCAGAGACACACACCCAGCCGCCCGGTTGAAGGATGAACTCTTACCTGGAATACGTTTCCACTGCGGATATTTTGACTCTTCCACCCAAGTTTGGCCCCAGCAGTGGCCCCCCTCAGCAGTGCTCCAGAGAAGGTCGCCGTTTCGCAGGTGGAGCCACAAGTGATCATCCATCTCCCGGCCATCATCACCACCTTCATCATCATCATCATCATCACCGCCATCACCTGCACCAGCCGGTGCCTCCCAGCCTCGACCTGCCCTACGACTCCGCTGCACCCGTCGACGTCAACCTCCTGTCCCTGAGTAATTTGGGCTACGATTTTCCTTTGGCTGCTAATCAGGAGTTGGATGACAGTGGAGATTTGGTCCCCTACGCGACCTCGGTTTACTCAGGAAACGCATCTTTTCCGCTCACTGAACGCCAACAGGAATACAGCATCTCACTCGGCGACCAGGGACAATATCCAACCTATGGCAAGGAGTACCCGAACTTTTACACGGGACATTACCAGAGCCTCTCCCCGTCTGAGGGCAGCTTTCACCAGGGGCCGGAATCCCCCACCACAGGGAGAGGTGCCGCCACTGCAAACACGTTCGAGTGGATGAAAGTGAAGCGGAATCATTCTAAAACAGGTCAGCCTCGTCTCCCGTTTCCTGACCTGTGTTTAAGAGAGCTCGTTCCACACCGGAACTGTAAACCTGTGTTTGCAGAGAACGCCTGTTTCTAGGTTGTAAATTTAGGGAGTGTGTGTGTGTGTGTTGGGGGGGGGGGGGGGGGGGGGGCATTAACTCGTTCATCAGCACAATGCCATGATGTTGAAATGATGTGGGGGTGAATGGAGGTAGTTAGTGGAACCCGTATCTTGCCTGTGGTTTGATGCACTATTGGTGGTGCTCTTATCGTTTGGAAGTAACGATGAGGACTGAGTCGTGTGTTGTTATGTGTAGATCCCAATATCTGATTGATAATAGCATAGTGATGGTAAAGAGTGAAACTTGTCTGGTTCCCACTCAACAACACTTTTATAACTTGTGTTTCTTTTTGTTTCTTATTTTGTAGCGAAAACAGCCGAATATGGGATTGCCAGCACAGTCCGCACTAATTTCACCACCAAACAGCTCACCGAACTGGAGAAGGAATTCCACTTTAATAAGTATTTGACTCGAGCCCGCCGCGTGGAGATAGCAAACGCGCTTCAACTCAACGAGACACAGGTGAAGATTTGGTTCCAGAACCGCAGAATGAAACAGAAGAAGAGGGAGAGAGAAGGTCTGCTGGCCAGTCTGGCTTCTCTGGGCTGTAACCAGGACTCACCATCCGGAGAGAGTTCGGATAAGTCGGACACTGCCTCGCCGTTGCCTTCCCCCACTGCACACAGCTCAACACCAACTCCAAGCTCAGTGTTGTGACCTTATCAAACTGTAACAAAAGCTTCAGGGAATCAAGCTTTCAATTCCAGATTCAAAAGAAACAAAGCCACGAAATGCGTTGATGCAATCTCCAGGCCATGAAGTACTGCAATCACTTTAGTACACTTGACTATTTGGGGTATAGATTCTACCTAGGTATATATACACTGTATATATATATATATATATATATATATATACGTGCAGGCGAAGTAGGCTGAAGTAGGCTGCTATTTGTATATATTTTGTGAGTTTTTTTTATTTCTGTGACTACTGAATTGGGTCACCGTGATCAATGTACTGTATTTACCTTTACCTGGAATGCTATATGAACAAACAGTGTTAAAAAAGCAAAAGACAAACGTGATCTATCACCCAACTGGTGGTACAAGACTTGGTTTTTCTTGAAACAAATTTGCACAGACAACAAGTCAGTCTTTCCAAGTAAAAGAGCTATCCAAAAAGGACAGATTAAAGGCTGCAACATCTTCTATTTACTGCATTGCTAGAATTGCTGCTTTGTATTTTAGTAGATTGTTTTCTATTGATTTGTGTGTTGATGACAACGATGAATGTACCGTAGCTTGTTCGACTCGACTCCCAAGAATGAATGGACTTTGCACAATTTATGCCTCAGGTTGAAAGATTCTGGTTGCTGCTATGTGTAACACTGTGCCTATCTGACGCTGCAATCTTTCACTTGTAAACTATGCTAAGTAGTTATCCTACCTCTGTTTACACGGTCTATTGGGGCTGACGAGGTTATTCTTTATCTGTTCTATTGTGAAATTGAGTTGGAAGTAAAACTCTGTATTTTCCATCTAGGAAAAAAGTTTGTCAGCTGTAGTAATTATTAATGTTTACGATTGTATGCAACAGTGGGAACAAAGCAACACATTTTGAATAAAAAAAACAAAACACATTTTGTCATTTTGATCAGTAACGCAATTCCATGCAGCTTTGGTGTAAGCAATAAGGCAGCGCTGTTCCTTTCCAATCGAAACTGTTATTTTCACACCACTTTAAATCAATCAGCGAGTGATTTTCTGACCAATAGTCTAAAGATTCAACCCAACTATGTGATGGGATGTCTGAACTAAACTCGTGCATTTGAAGGATTACGCGCCTCTGAGGCTCATTGATATGATGTTTGTTATTATTATCACTTCATATTCCGCTTTGAAGATTATGGTTAAGTGATGCACTGAAGTCTTTACACTTGACATTTTAATCCACAAATATATTCTCAAACTTTCAATAGGAAGTGAAGCCAAGGAAAGGGATCGGATCTTTGCATTATTAACTAATTCTAATGAGTCTATTTTGATTGAACATCTTTGCTCAGCAGCTTTCTACTCAGCAATCAATACTGAGGGAAAAAAACATGCATCTGCCTACTAAGCAGTTCCAGATAGACATTTCCATTTAAGTGTTTGTTTCTGAGCTGGATTGGTTTTATTTTAAACAAGTTTCATACATATGTCGCTTTAGGTATAAGGCTCACTTTCACAAGGAAGGGAAGTAACTCAAAAGGAAACCCATCACTCTTAAGAAAATGAACCAACTGCTGAAAAAAACCTTTTTAATTGTGTTCGATAGAACTCTTAATAACTCATTGCACTGAGAATTCCTTTAATAATATCTACTAATGGATAATCACGGCATTATTCTGTCCTCAAGACACAGTTGCCTTATTTAAAGATGGGTGTGCATGGCTTTTAATTTGATTCAAGGCTCTCGTAGCCTTTAGTCCAGATTACTTGTAGTGTCTTAATCATCCATTTGAACTATTGTTACAAGTTATGCTGACTCCCCTTTTACAAAAAATATAGACTATCACTACAAATAATAATAAATTGTTGCAATGGCCTCACCAGTTTCTTATTCAGGTCGAGTCCTCAGCAAAACATAGATGTGTTTAAATGTGATTGTTGAACTGACAAATAACGTTGGAAAATATACCCTATGGTAGTGTAACATGTTACTGTAAAACGAAACACGCAGTTAGCTCGTTTCATCAGCTTTAGTCTTTGGTTCGTTCGAAAAGTTGAGGTTTCAGGGCCATCTTATGCAATTAGTGCGATTTTCGGCAAAGACGTTTTACACTTCAATGTGTGTGTAAGTAATAGAAGCAAATAAATCTCAAAAGACTTCGGCATTAACGGTGATATATGCAAAGATCAAACATATAAAGCAAACAGATTTGTGCCGGAAGTGATTTTTTAAAGCAACACCAGGGAGGGAGGTGGGGAGGGGGAGAGAGAGAGTGGGGGTGGGGAGGGGGGAGTTGGTTGCACAACAGAAATAGTCAGTGTTTTCTTTCAGATGTTTCCAACATTTGGTCCTAACAGCTCCGTGTTAATGACAGTTCCACTAAAATAACACACAGCAGTCCTGGGAGTTAGCGGTGTTTCAAAGAAATGCTGAGGTCGTAAAATTCACAATGACCTCCTTGGGAATCGGCTCTGAGATCTTTTGATATGGAATTTACGATTCTTTGATGGTGACTCTCAACCCATATTCGCTACCTCGAGAAACGGCACCGTGTTCGACCCCTGAATCTAAACAAAGATGCTGTTTGCATTTAAACTTTGCTTTAAGGCTCGCCCAACCAATATAGGTCGGCAGATTGGTTTCAAAGCTTTATATAAATTATACTATATATAGAAACATCGTAAGTAAGTAATGCTATCTTACCCCCCCCCACCCCCCCCCCCCCAGGAAATGACATCTCCTAGTGCGATTGCATGTTATAAACTTACAGGTCTTTTCTGTTGGGCGCCTATTGTCTCCCTTTTATGTTATCATACCTCTGATCCTAGTTGTGATTACTCCCTAAAGTCTCTGTAGACGGTGGGGGTGGGGGTGGGAGTTTTACTAGCACAATACGAAAACTGTTCGTAACTGTGGCTGTATTGTGAGGGTCACAATAGTAGTTTTGCACTTGTTTGATATTCAGTTTTACTTCTGCCCGGAGCGGAAGGAGTATTCAATATTTACTCTGCCTGAGAAAAGGGGTTGTGGAAGGGTTAGCCAGAGTAGGCAACCCCACCGCCCCTCCCTCAGGAATTAGGTTCACTGAAAGTTCATGGAAATTGATCCAGGTTCTGAAACCCTCCTTGCGATTTAATGTGCGAACATTGTATATTTTGAAATATATATATTTAAAAAAGATAAGGAAATGTATGCTTATCTCCCCCCTTCCCCAAACCAGATTTTCGCTTCACCATCAGCACATGAAGTCGGTATGTACATGTCTTATCCTTATATAGAGTTAAAGGTCAAAGTTCACCTTAGTACTGCATAAATGAATATTTAATGTTATTTTATGGCTGACGCACAATTGATATGCAGTTGTATAATGGCACGTATCACCTATGCGGCTTTCTCATCGTGTCGCTCAATCTTACTGACTGTTCTTAAATTAAAAAAATCAGATTTCCCTCTTAAATTGTTCAACAGTGGACAGACAATTGAGTTATTTCGATATTTACAGTATGTGTTAGCGAGATAACTAGAGGGAACAGTGAGTTGCGACTCTAAACCATATGTCTCTGATAAAGAAATGCAATATTGTACTGCAGTAGTAGAAACGTGGGTGAAAATAATCCATTTTAGGCTTCAGCAATATTCATATTGTTCCTTAACAGTCGCTCTGTTTTGTGTACATTTATTGGTTTGACCTCGAAACGGGTAACGTTTCTTAGTTAAGAGAGTTCCTTAAAATATGAACAACTGACGTCTTATAGCAGCGTTTCAAATTCCAGGAAAGTCATCCTATTGGAATTGTACGATTCGTGCAAATTACGCATGGCCCTAGATAGCAATATAAAACCATTGCCTCCCTATATTCCATGATAGCGATTAATGTCAGTCCTGATATTGCTTTAGTGTCGCTGATCGAACCACATTCTTCGTAGCTTTTTTTTGAATTTCTGGGGTCTGTTGCTCAGTGCATCAAGCGACACTTGACCCAATCAAACTACAGTATTTATAATAGTTTCAGTTAAAGCTTCGGTGCCGCTCTTGAGTTTGATACTCACATTTGTAGCAGAGAAAAAAACTCAACACATAACGTGTATCAGGTGGAGCCGCCGTATCCACTGTGGCTTGGGTTTGCAAGCACTGGACTTCCAAGTTTGCCTTCGGTTATTCTGGACATGTTTGCCCTTTAAAGTTAATTTTCTCACAAAGTGTTCGGCTCCAGGGGACAGCGCTTACTTTCCGCCGTGAACATTTATCACAAACACATAAGTACAAATTCAGCCATGTCTGCTGTTCCCCTTGTAGGTATATTAATATCATTTAAGAGGTGCGAAGTGGAAGGGAGATGGCAACACATCTGGCTGTTTGAACAATAAACAGCTTAACTGTGCTACAATGGGCAATTCAAAAACTTATCTTTATTAAGAAAAAAAATTGAATGTTCTTTTGAAATCGCCTATTGGGGGTAGTTTAAGAAAAATAAGTTCGACTTGGAATTCCATATATTTCAAACCCGATTTACAATGGAAATGTATTGTAAATTTGATATGAAAACAACAGTAAGTCAAACTTGCAAAATACATCAAATATACAAAACAAATTGATGCTGATGGGTAAAGCCCTCCTCAGCATCCAAAAGACGATTTGGGACCAGATACAGCCAGGGTTCCAGCTTCAAATCTATGTAGCATTGCAAGTGAAATTCCTCCTGCCACACTCCAGTATTGATTCAGGACTGAAATTGTAATATAAGAGCAGTTTCAAATCAATGATCCGATACTGAATCTTTTAAAATGTGACAGAGATGACTTCAGACACAGAACCATGCTGCAGGATATAAATGGAACCAATGCAATAGCGAGTTTGAATTTTTCAGCTTCCAATTGATTTCTGGTATTATAAACAAAACTTCAAACCGTTAATATTTGGAGTAACACACCGAGTTCCCCGCAGGCAATGTGCTCAGATATTGTATAGTATAAAATCCCTTAAGATGTGAGCAGACGTGATGGAAGATGTTTTCCCCCCAAAAAGAAGATTGTAGAAAGGCAAGAGTTATTCCACTTGAAATGCCTTATTGGAGCTAAAAGGTTCACTGAGAGCAAACAGTTGAAACGTAACTGTTCCAATTCTATATTGAAACGAATCGCTCCAGTCATCACATTAAAGACAATTGCAAGAGATGTGTGGATTAGTTTGAAAGGCTGCAGAGTGACTCGCTGGTATAAATCTGTTACATGATTTATTTGGCTGAAACTGTTGGAAGCCATGTGCAAACGATCCTGAATAAACGCAATTTTTATCATTCAGAACATTAAAGCTGATCGATATATACAGTGCACCCATTTTGTTTACTCTTGGACGGGACATACACTTGCTCACATCGATGAATGGGAATGAAGGAAATAATCTCCATTGATCTTATTTGTAATAGTCTTTCTCCTATGTTGCCTAGATTTAAATGAATTTAACGCAATCCAAGTGTTAAACTATGGGTACATTTGCTTTGCACGACTCACCTGACCAGACCTCTTCGTGTATTTAGTTATATAATAATTGATTGAACCCAGACCAATATCTTACAATAAATAATAATCCTTGCATTTGATATGGAGCTTCCATGTTTTTTAGACGCCACAAATCGCTTCACAACATATACTGTACTGTAATGTGAATTGACTGTATATTTGCGGCAAAAAGTGGGAGCCGATTGCTTACAGAAAGAGTCCCACGAGCAGTCGTGGATTGAAGTGATTAATTATTAACTTATTTTTTGTTGAGGGATTATTAACGGGATGTGGAGTAAGGAAACTTGACCAAGGTTTCGCCCTGCCTGAATTCGAACCCGGGTCTCTCGCTTGCGAGGCGAGTGCTCTAACCACAGAGCTACAGAACTCCTCGTACCTGACCTATAAAGTCAGGTACATGGAATGCTCAGTAGATATGTTTATGTACAATGCTGCCCCATTAGTTTTTTGTTGTAACACATTAGCATTTAATTATCTCGCATTTTTGCTAAACGGGGAAGAGAGGTTACACCCCCAAACCACACAAGGGATAGCAAGCTAGTGGGATGGGTTCATTTTTGAGAAGGACCATATTCGGAGAGGCACTAAGAGATACTAGTTTGCATAGATGACAACCGACCTTCCTCATCCCTGGAAACAGTCACCAGGAAGAGTGTTAAAGGCAAAGTCATTTAAGATGACAGCTATGTATTTTAACCGGGTGAAGACAGGGCGATTGTATTGTGGGCGGATGAGATAGAATGGGCAAAGAGTTTCCATCTAAACCTGACCTGTAAATTCAAGAAGATTCTGCATCAAGTTGTTTTCAACAGAGTTCTACCCAAGTGTATTTAAACGTGTGTGCATTGCTTCACTGATCACCCATCAATTCCAGCTGTTTTAAAATAAGACCAACAAGCTTTTGTGATAGTACATGTGCAGGTTTAGCATTTCTTCAAAATATAAAAATAGCAAATATTCCAATTAATGTCTCCACACATTCGCTATCATATGTGTTTCATTGTGTTTCAATAAAAAAAATTGTACATTATTAGAGAGAATTAGTGTTCGGATGCTTCAGTCTGAAATCCTTGGGACATCACAAGGGAAGGATCTGTCGTATTAATTCCAGCTAATTTAGTCTCAATTGGCTTGTATTAATCTGGTCTGTTTGCTTGTAGAGATCGCAAATGCAGCAACAATATAATATAACTTGCTGCACTATCAACGGGGCATTGTGTTTTTTGAACAAAACTTTTGATAATTTGGGAATCAAATTGTATTGCAAATGGCGTTTGATCCCGGAGTAAGGCTTAAAAAACAAGATTAATGTTTTATTTTAAGCGTGGATTCGATCTGATCCTCATCGGATAGCGGTCTGGCATTGAATTCCACGCTTGGTGGCATATAACAGAAGGATTGTTACGTTAAAATGTGATTGTGGATGTCGCATAAACCAATCGTTTTCAATTAGGTTGGCGAATCTATTACATTAGAATCCATTTTACCACCTATTTCGTATATACAGGGTATAATTGATTATTTATTTTCGTATAACACAAAACGTTTAAAACATTTTTTTTCTCCTAAGACATCAAATGAACCACAGAATCCATCTCACCTCTCTTTCCTTCCCACCATTCCCTGTGCACACGTAGTTAGTATTCCCATATTATGCTGATTAATATATACGTATGGGATTTATCAGTAGTAAGAATCATATATTTGGGTTGGATAAAAAAATACACATTGGTATGGGAATAGTTCCACTTGTACAATTTAATTCCCCCAACGATCCTTTAAAGTCTTTGTTTATTCTTAGTATATTAACGCAATGGGCCAATAAATTAAAATTTGGATCCGCTTTGCAAAGCTTTTCATTTGAGGATATTACTGGTTAATGTTCCATGGATGTCGGGTAAGTCAGTACAGTGCTTTATCTGGATGGTTTCATGTCAGCAGTAATACAAGAGAAAGGCCTCACTCAGTACTCGTGGATGATTGGGGGTAGGTAGTGCAATGCTAAAGATAGAGATTTCGTTTTGAGTTCAATCCAGACAAAAAGTAAATTCTGATAAATACAAACCTAATTTGTGGCAATGTCTTAACACAATAGCAGAGAACTTAACACAGATTTCACGAAGGCCACTGAACCTCGGTACATTTATAGGGGCAGAGATATTCCCAATGTACAATCGTTATCATCGTTAGAGTCATATAATGCTTGGAGAACCTTTCGATATTAAGCTTTGTTTTATGAAGGACGGGCTGGTGCTTTACCCTAAGTGCTGCATAGGAAACAAGATTATACCGGGATCTTGTAGGGGCAGACCTGGAGTGGGTTATGTAAGTGAATTTGTTGCAATAAGTAGATTATTCCATAATTATTCCATAGATTATTCCATAACATGCCATTTCCGTCTTCGCGGAATGTGCCTCGGCTGATTTAAGAACGTTAATGTGTTTATCCTCATGTGTATATATCTCTGCACGATCACGTTCTTAAATCAGTCGAGGCGCATTCCGCGAAGACGGAAATGGCATGTTGTAGTTTCAAGTGAATAAAATATTGAGGTTCACATTTCCACCCTCACTGTCACTAATACTGATGCTTGTATTGATTTTCCATGTGCTTAAAGTGAACCATGTAAATCCTACATTCCTCACCAAGGAGCCATCCACCAATTGCCTCACGCGAGAAGCTATATATAATCCTCTACAGAGTTTAAACAGTTGGACATCAGTGTTGCAGTGAACAGACCTGCACGAACACACGTTTACGAAGCCCAAATTTATCCGATACACTCGGTACAACGAGAAGATTACGCATTAGTAAAGCTTTCTTCTGAGCCGACATATAGCGCACAGAGCAGCGTGATGTATTTCACAGCACTAGCCTACACATCAATAAATCAATCAATAAATAAAAGAAACCTACAATATAAAGAAAATGAAACAGCTATCCGGTGGACGATCTGAATGTCCCGAACTGCGGTTCAGGAAAATGTGGAGAAATAACTTTCGCATTATCTCCGTAAATATCTTCTTTATTATTTGGTTTACAAATAATCTAGTTTCTCCCACAAAATATACAGTCGACTCACTTTACAGTGCGTTAAGGGAAGCGCTTTGAGACGTTTCGAAGGCGAGTTATTATTTAATATTAATAATTCTATAATTCTCTTGTTTGAAAATACAAGGATTGCATTTTCATTTGATGTTTAGTTTGGGACAGTGATGAGACGACATGATCACGTATGATGTACGCTGATGTAATATATACAGAGCCACTGAAAAAGGCACAGGGATTTAATTCATTTTCTCCCATGTCCTGTAATTAAATTTGAATTGCAAACAGGTTGATTTTGTTTTCCCGAACAGGACTATAACTAGATGAAAGCTCGGTTATGTTTCCTCAAACCTTCAAAGGAAAGTCAATTGCTGTCCATCATAATGTCACCCACATACGAAACTGAAGGACATTACAGCTCCCAAGTTAAAATGTCAGTTATTCAACCTACACTGTAATCCAATTGCCCTATTAAACATCCCTATTAAACATCTAACGATTGGTTTCTAACTTCTTATCTGTACCCACCTTACAGTAAATGGCACACACAAGTATATGCCTCGTCACTGAACATCTATTTCCTTCAGTAATTTTTTCAATGAATCCAAAGGTTTATGATCAATGTCTGTGGAAACGTGCAATAATATTAACAGTAACTATTTTTTTCTCTTGGTGGTTTTCATGACAGGCCACGACTCCGCGTTTTATTCCCGAATATAACGCGTTCCCTTTCTCACAGGAAGTCACAACTCACAAACGTTTCGCTTTCCTTCCCAAGATAATTCCTTTGGGCCATAAAGCGATCGAGGGTTGGTGGTACAAGGTAGAGTCTGCAGGGATTCAAATGTACATGGCGCGCAGGCTTCAGTTCTCCACAAGCCATCTCACACCAGAGAAACAGAGATACCTGACTCCAGCCAGGAGAGCTGCCCGGTCAGGCATTGGGTGTGCCTGCCCTCTGGGAATTGTGAACACTTCACAGGAAAGCCACCACCTCCTGTAGACGGGAGTGTTCCTGCAGACAGCACACCGCTCACAATCCATCGCTCATTTGTTTTGATTTCTTAACGACGTCGAAAGTCAGATGGTTAAGCGCCACAAAGCGACACGGAGGGCAACAGGAAAATAACATAACACTTACAGATGGGGTGCAATTGTTTTCAGCGAGGCAATCGCAGTGATATCGAGCTTCTTCCGCAGTGTTGCACATTGCAGCGTCGGAAGCTGTTGTTGGTTGTCGTTAATATAATTATTAATCATTGATACAACAGTTTGCTGCACTGATCACCTGTTTATTACCATTAAATACTTGTATAGACTCAATAAATATGGTCAAATTATCAATAACACATGAATATATGCACACACCAATTGAAGCTTGTAGTAATATTATCTTAGCAAATTTATGCATTAATACTGTATACAATAAATTGTTTCAGGAAGTTAGTTAACGATGGGATGAGACCATAAACCGCTTAGTTATATCTATGGTTCTATACTTGACACGTCTCCCAAACAAGTTATTTACAATGAAACATTTCCATATTCAATCTGACGAGTTCCTTTGCAGTGTGTGCTTTAAATTCCACCAAGCTGTCTTTGAAAGCACAGTATAAATTTATGCAACGTAATATTTTACAATGTAATTTCCAGTAACATGTAGAACAATAGCAGTAATTGAATAAACAGACATTTCCCCGAGTGCTTGTTAGTTATGGGACACTTGGCCTGTTGGGGAAACATTTTAACACATTTATCATATTTGCTATTGAGTTATCTATGTTACATTCTCTGTAAGTACCACAACAAACCATACCATAGCAATTATTTTTCTCCGATTCAAGTAGCTATATCATTATAATTGAGACATCTATGCAATATTGTTTGAATTATTGCAATGATTTCTTTGTTTAATGATTTTACATTCCAGATATTGATTAAGAATCGTAAAGAAGCATCAAAACTGCAGTGAGCTGAGTATTGGTGCGAGTATTATAATGAACATAGGATATGGCATCAGGATTTTTAAAGCTAGATCTCGTGAATTCAAATAGTAAATCAGAATTTTTAGAATCTGGGTCTATTTTACTGCATTTCCATTCTGGATGATTATGTTTTATATCTTCTGTTAAACATGCAGTTATAGTTGCAGATGCAATGATTTTCTCTGAAAATATTCTGTTTAAAAAGTGATATAAAGTAAGATCATATTACAGCATTAAAAAAAGTCACAGCAAATGTTATTGTCCTGAAAATATCTAACAATGTGCAATATTTGATGGGTAACATTAAGGTTAGTTATTTATTTGAGCAAACAAGGGAAAAACACTGCGTAAATTATTTTCTTCAAAGTGGAAGATCAATGGAGTGATTTGATGTGTATTCTACTATTTAACTTGTTTGGATTTACCATCGTAACATCAATGAAAAGGCTACTGTGCTCATTTTTTCTTGCAAAATTCTCAAATGCACAAACAATGACTTCTTGTAAAATATTAGAAGTAATAAGGATATTTTATTTTCAATTACTACAAATTTCTGGGTAATGTGTGGAGTATGGTGTACATGGGATTTAGCACCAGGATCTTAACAAAACAAATGAGTCAAATTCAACCAGTAACTCAAGATACACAAATATGATTCTATCTTAACGCACAATTAAGATGGGTTGTTTATATTTCTTTTCAGTCAGAAATATCTCTTAAGATAACCAAGCTTGCATATTGCCTGGAATATTTTCTCAATCATGGTAACTTTTCTACTCTGCAGGGAATATATGAAATATTTCCTATAAATATACATATATATTCTGTATATTTTCTATGTTAGAACACTGCACCTATGTTCAGTGACTCTGGTTAGGCAGTTGAGTGCCCCTTGCAGCTTTTGGTCATACAATTTCAAAAGGAATATCGCATATTATCAAGTGCCCGGGGAAGGTCCATTAAAGCCAGTACACAGGAGATTTCAAGCCATTGTGCTTATTGTGCCTTCCAGTACTGTTGAGGAACATAAGTGGCTGAGATGAATGTTCCATAAAAATATTTATTTAGTTTTATGGGAGTTATTACAAGAAAAGAGAACATGTCATGTGAGCTGTCACTCACACCAGATGTAATTGGTAATGATATAGAAATCCTCCAAATGGGGATTAAGAGGGGACTTGGTTCCAAACACTACTTCTTTCATCAATGAATCAAATCTAGTATGAATAATGTGCTCTGTGAATTAATACCAAGAAAGACATTTTAATATATTTTCAAATTCATCATAAGTCACAGCATGTAAAAACCTGCTTGACATTTCAATTCTATACAGGAGACATTAAGTGTTATAAATACTGTTGTGAAGCATCTAAATATGAGTTACAACAATGACAGTAACAGCAGTAGTTCAGGTTATCAAGTTATAAGATCCATCTGATAAATTAAACATCACATTGATAGATTTAGAATACTTTAGTTCATAGACAATATGAATTCATCTGTTGTGTAAATATATATGAACAGATAACTCATGTACATTGATGATAATAAATATTTCTCCCTAACAAGAGATTTCACATGTACAGTATCCAATAGTATTTGTTGTTCCTTCATAAATAAGAGGAGGAAAATGTAAGACATAGAGATGCTGCTCCAGAATGGTATTCATTGACCAATGGAGCAAAACTGCAGATGCAAGCGTAAAAAGTAAGGACAGGAACATGCTTGGCTGTGACACTCTCCACTGTGTAGGTGAAAAAGTACTCAGAAACTGGCTACATTTGGTCTCTTAAACAGAGGCAAACTGCCCAGATAATTACCCATGAGATATTCTTTGGTGACTAAATTATTTTGTTCAATTTGAGAATTCCGGGATTGTTTCTTGTGTGTGAACCAAAGGGTGTCACTTTCCAATGTGACTCAGGTTATCCACACTGTGATTAAGCCATTCTGTCTTAAATTAAGTACATTTCTTGCTTTTGTGTTTCCAGTTTCACTTCTGCCTCCTCTGATTGCATATGCATATATAGAAGCAACAAATGTTCATCCGTTTTCATTCGCTTTTGCATGTGGCTCATTATTTAATGTCTCAATATTGGCAAATTTGGCACTTTGGCACTAAAGTCACCCTTTATCCCTTGCAGTATCCCTTTATTTCCCTTGGGGCTTGAAGTACTCATGCTGAATTTCAGCTTGATTTTATTGAATTCACAATCTTGGTTCCTCAATTCTCCACCTGAAGAATAACAGTTGTATTTGTAGTGTTACAATGCTTCGATTTGATGAGTAAACTTGCCATCGGGAATTTACTTCAATTGTGACGACCATTTACCATTCAAAATGATGAAAATGTTTGGCCACTCATGCCAGAAAATTTATAACTGTATCTTTCACTCTCAACTAAGCACCTTGAACATGTAAAACATCTTTGAATTATGGAACACCTTTAAAAGACAGTGATATGATGTAGTTTTGAAAGGTTTGTATAAGGTAGAATCCCACAATCCTTGCATTTTATATAATAGTGCCTTATCACGTCATCAAGATGCCTTGAAGAGCTTTATATCCTTTACCGCAAAGTGGTGTGTTTGGACATGGCAGTAAATTTTTCACACAGAAATCTCCCATAAACAGTTTTGTTGACCAACATATTGGGACAAACACTCTTCTCTTGTTGAATGGTGACATGGGATCTTAAATAACCACCTGGGCCTGCAGGACCTAAATTTTAACAACGACGAAAATAAAGTTACAGTTATAGAGCGCCTTTAACATCACATCTGAAGGAACACATCTCTTAAAATGCTGCACACCCCCAGAACTATATTTGATGGATGTAGAAAATTTGATGCACTAATTCCTTTATCAATGGGATATTGATTTTGTTTTAAATTTCATGTTGTATTATTCTTTTCCTGAGACCAAAGATTAAAACTTCTACTTTCTCTTTGTTTCCCACATGTCCAAAGCACTACAAGTTGATTGTTATTTTAAATAAAAGGCGTTTTAAGCATTTTATAACTTTTCTAAAGTTAATAGCAAACGTGGTCACTGGATGATTCTAGGTGGGGTTTGAACAATGTCATTTCTCTAAGAAATAAAACCCATCCCAAACTTTTATCAAGTATTATTGTATTTTTCTAATAGCAATAATTAACTGATGAAATTCCCCCAAGATAACATAAAATATTTTGCTCAAAATATCTGAAAAAACTGAACATCTTTAACTTTACATGTAAATTTACAAATTTCTCTAAAGTAATTTAGTTGCTTAATCCAATACCCCCTTTTTATCGGGAGACCAAAATTGAAACATTCCTGGATATTTACATTTTATTCCCTTAATACTGTATTCTGCATCTGCAATGTTAATTGTAAGGCCTAAAATGATCCTAGCATTTTATTCTTTGGTTTCATCGTATCTTCCTCTATCTCTTACAACACAAGTTAGCTATTTCATGAGTTTTTGTTAATTAAAATCAATTTTGAAGCAATAGCTACATATCCAGATTAATTATATGATAAAAGTATTGATTTTAGAATTAAATCTGCTTGTTTCACTAAGTTATACTGTCTATCTTCCAGAGCTTGTGATGCAATTTGCTTAAAAATAATCAGAGTAAATTGACTGCAGTACTCTCTTGCCAATAGGGTAAGATAAAAAGACTACTATAAAGATATTGAAGATGATATTTTAGCTTGTGATTAGTTTGCAGCATATTCGAAGAGATATCCATTAATAGCTAACCACTAAATACATAGTGTACATCAGACCATCTCCAGCCTGACTACTGCCCTAAATCAGGGTTAAGATATGTGAATGACTGACAAGTGCTCTAATTCGGGGTTTTGAAATTAAACTGCCAAGTAATATTTCACTTTCTTAAGAATAAATGATTGAAGAGACTATAAAGTTAACTCCTAAATTGTACTCATTTAGATATATTTTCTTACTTAGCAGCAACATGCTTAAATCAGAATGTTTATAATTCAGTACATACATTATTTTAAAAACATGAACCAGCTCTGGTTTTCATTGTCTGTGAATCTGTTTACTTTTCTTTTATTTAATAGATATATTATTATTTAATAATAATAGTCCTTGCATTTGATATAGCACTTTTCACATCTTCTAGATGTCTCACAGAGCTTCACAGAATATACTGTTTTTATACCGTAGTGTATATATATGGGGAGGAATGCGGCAACTGATTGTGCAGGGCAATGTCCCACAAACAGTCGTGGATTGATTTGACCATTTTTTTAAATGGATTGTTAGCAGACAAGTGGAGTTAGGAAACTTGTCCAAGGTTTCACCCTGCCGGGAATTGAACCCGGGTCTCTCACTTGTAAGACAAGTGCTCTAACCACTGAGCTACAGGACTCCACAATTACATGAAGGGTGGCAAATTCCAAGCAAGGGCTTGATAATCCACTTGAGATATAAAGATGTTTTTACGCTTACTGATTTCTAATAATGTCAATTGAATGTCATCAAGAACCTACTGAATTTCCTCCCTTATGTTGTTCTTGGATGTATCACACTATGTTGTTTTCGTAAGTACAATGTAAGGTTAGATGCTTCTAACAGTTTCAATTTCTGCCTGCACCAAGCTCTGCAACCACATCACTCCCACCCTCACCCAGCTCCATTGGCTCCCCATCCCTCAGAGGATCAAATTCAAGATCCTCATCCTCACTTTTAAGGCCATTCACGGCCTTGTCCCCTCCTATCTCTCCAATCTGCTGTGATCCTATGAACCTGCCCCCACCCTCTGTTGAACAGACTCTGGTCTGCTCCATATCCCCTGCACAACCCGCCCTACCTTTCAGCCACTCTGCCCCCACACTCTGGAACTCCACGCACAATCCCTTCACTTCGCTTTCTCCCTTGCCTCCTTTAAGGCCAGTCTCAAGACGCTTCTCTTCGATTGTGCCTTCTGCTGCCCCTCCAACTCTCTCCCTTCCCTCCTAACTCTCTCCCTCCCCTCCCCTCCACCCTCCCATTCCTCCTCTGCTCGGGTCCCAATCTGTCTGTTCAGCGCCTTGGGATGTCATCCTGATCTGAAAGGCACTCTAAAAAATGTAATTTTGTTTTCTGTTGTTGTTTCTTGCAGATCAGGTGCATTCTTGAGAAGGCATCATATATCTTGAACACATGGGACTTATGGAGGAATGTCATGGAAGTTTTCCAATTGGCAACAGCACTTTTCTTAGTACAGCCAGCAAAGGGTATATTGTGCTTCTTTTGTTAATTTTAGTGTAGATCTGCCAGGATATTTTCTGCATTTTCATATACTATGACATAACGCATTGCTTTGTTTAAGGTTGACATGACGCATGCCTTTTATACTTGTACCAACATTACCAAGGGGTTTGGAAGGAAGCTATGGTCTTGGACTACTCAGCAAAAATCATGTCTTCTTAGAAGAGATTCTTTTGTGACCTGCAAGCATGTTATACTTTTTTGGTAAGTGCAGCGTATGTGCATTTCGTGCTGAGCTATGCTGCTCACCAACAAGCCTGTGGGGAGATCCTGTTCCCTACTATCCACAAAGTGAGGGCTCAAATCTGCACATTGGGATTTCAAATAATCATCTGGGGACTATCTTCCTGTGAGGGTGAGGTGAGTGGGAGCTGATCTAGCTCCAAGGTAATGTGCTTGGAAATGGAATGTTGGAATCAAGTTAACCCTCTGTAGTGGTCTGTGGAAGCACTCATACTAACCCTGGCTCCTATTCAACCTTGTAAATTGAAGCACTAATGGGTTCAGTAGTCCTCATTGGATAAGTCGTGGAAAGCTCACCCAACAGTGCTTTGCTGCTTACTGTTTACCCTTACTTCAATGCACACTGTGGAGTCCCCAAGCCTTGGCTCTTGCCAGCCTGTTTCTAATACTCTGATGAATTAAATAAGCGGGATCCATCTTTCCAAGCAGATAGTGCATTCCATTCCAATACATGGGAAGGTTTACATGTTGGTGAGACTCATGGAACTCTGGTCGGGATATTGTTGAACATAGCGTTGGGTTTTCACATGTTTCAGGTGCTCAACTACCCAAGGAAATTCAGGCCACAAAAACTGGAAGGAGCTTTTCAGGCAAAGTATTTCCAATGTATGTTTTATATATTATATGTTTAAGAATAGAAGAAAATGAAATTGGATTAACTTTTTAAATCTTTTTTTTAAAAGTCCCTCCCAAAATCATGTGAGTGAGCAGAAGTCACATAAGCTGATAGTTGCAAAGTGCGGTGCTTCAACTTCACCAATGTAGACTGAAATAGCCGGATGGTTGCATTGCAGAAACAGAATTACGATTTGGCAAAGCTTCACTGTTTTTTGAGAAAAAAGCCTTGTTGTACGTATCCAATAAAGGAAACAACGGTTTGCAATCAACTTGTAGGTCATTCGATCCATGAAAAGGAATCTTGAAAAAAAATTGTGTATAAGACAGACATAAAAATAATCCATGCGTTTGATATTGCGCTTTTCACTTTTCGCTTTTCTTCTAGATGTCTCAAAGCGCATCACAGGATATAATGTAAAGTGAATTGACTGTATATCCCGTTTCCCTCCACCCTTCACGTCGCCGACTCCAGCTCGAGTCTGAAATAATGACTGTCCAGCACCTTAGGACGACATCCTGACGTGAAAGGCTCTATAGAAGTATAATTGTGTTGTTGTATATTTGTGGGCGAAACGCGGCAGCCAATTGCGCACAGCAGTGTCCCAACGAGCAGTTGTGGATGAAATGACCAACTTTATTATTGTTTTACTTGAAGATAACAAGAGTAATCCTTGTAAAACACAAAATATTACAGATGCTAGGAATCTGAAACAAACACAGAAGTTGCTGGGGAAAATAATCCTTGCGTTTGATATAGTGTGACACGTCTCAAAGCACTTCACAGGATATACTGTAAAGTGAATTGACTGTATATTCTGTGGGTGAAACACGGCAGCATCCCGCAAACAGTCGGGGATTGGAGTGACCAAATTATTTTATTTATTTTAGGGAGAGATCACGCCCTTATTATCGTTATTTATTATCCTCATCATTATCGTCATTCTTATCACAACGCAAAAGAAGCTCCCATCTTTTGCACTGCTGTCAGACTCAGGTCCATTCCCCTACCCACACACACACACACATATGCATATATATGTTTGTCACAGACAATGGACTCCCATTGAGAGGTCATTGCTCAGCACCGCACTGCGCCTGCGCGCTGGTCAGGTCTGGTCTGGGCATCAGCCCGCCCGGGGCAGGAAGTGACGCAACCGACTCTGCCGGAGGTGACGTCAGCCCGGTGCCCGCTCACTACGCGACCGGACAAACCTTGAGCGGCGACTCCGAGGACACAGAGTGAGACACAGATACACACACACACACACACAGACAGAGAGAGAGAGAGAGAGAGAGCAGCGGCCATGTCCATAGCGCATGATGTGCTATTCTCCCAAATGGCAGGTAAATGAAATGCTCATGAACTCGGCATCGCTCTGTGTGCAGCCGGCCCAGGCCTGGAGTCAGCTCAGCCCAGCGGGGAGGGGGGAGGTTTGCATTGGAATAACACTCACAGCTTTATACAGTATATACAGTAAATATATATATATGTGTGTGTACATACACACACACAGTTAGAAAACATCAAGGTCTAATAAAATACCGTAAATGAGAATTGTAGGCCTCTGATCAGCAGGTGCTGCAGAAATGTATTTGTCAGGGTGAGCACAGGTGTGCAGTGATAAACCGGTACAGAAATGTAATACAAGCTGTACATTATTTAATTATGTTATGGGTAGAAGTGAAATCACTACCTTAAATTATTCAAAAGGGAAAGTTGTGGCTTGCACCTTGCCACACAATGTAAATGAATGCAATTAAAATACTAGTTTTGTTTGGTCAGCCAAAAGAATGACACATGCGGAGTATTTCAGTGTAATTAAGAGCATCCAGACCAGAGAGCTCCATTTATACAACTTAACACAATTTAGAAATTCTTGCGTTTGGAGTTGGATCAACACTCAACAGGATACACCATGCTTAGCTAATTCTGGAGTATTTTAGACACAGGTCGGCAAGTGTCAAGGTTTGGGGAGCTCAGCATGTGTGTTTGGGGTACTGCGAGAGTTTAACCAACAAAAACTGTCCAGCTTGCAATTGAACGCATTATCTGGCAAGCTTCGTGTGCAGATAGGACCACATTCCTTGTTAGGGCTTTGGCTTGGAAGGTTAACAGGCGTTGAGTCTGTGCCCCCAGTGACCGACCAGTCTGCCCCTCCCAAGTCCTACTGACAAGCCAGCTGGCTGCGTCATCACCAGTGCCCTGGAGGTCCATGGACCTAAATGGCTCAGAAAGTAGTCTACTAAGCTAACTAACCACAGAGGATTCACTTGATTCCTACATTCTGCTGTGAAGTAGGTCTCCTTGAGCCAGTTTATCACCAAGGAGACACTGTTTACCCCCCTCCCCCCCATCCACACACACAGAGGATAATCCTGCTTGTTGTCATATCAGATATTTATTTTCAAAGTATTAAAATAGTGAAATTGTCTATTGTGATTTAAAGTATGCAGTGATAGGCACAAATAAAATGGAAACTTACTTCATCTCACACATCCCTGTCAACAATACCTGCCAACAACTAATGTAGATGCTGGGCAAATGTGAAGATTTTAACAGTGTCACATGTTCTTAATTCATGTTCTCCATCAATTATCCTTCTTTAAAAATACAAACATCTCATTAAATATATCCCTGATTTCTAAAGGTAATTGAGGAAAACCAATATGCCATCAGTATAATGTGTGTCAAAAAACTTGAAGTGTTGGAAGCAACAACAAAAACTTGGATTTATATAGCGCCCTCCATGCCAGACGGTATCTCAGAGCGCATCACAGTAGCGGGAAACAAACATTTATAAATCCTGCCTGCTTTGCACACCAGCACACATATATGTACAGAATACTGTTTGCCATTTGCCTGTAATGCTGGTGTCTTTCGTAATAATCGAAAATAATTGACAGTGCCATCAGTTATTTTAAATCAATGTAAATGTCAATGTTGTATTTAATTTTGTTAATATGAAGTATATAATGGCTTTGCCAGGGAGCTGATGTTGCATTGATTGCAGTGGTATTTGTAGGCTCTTATACGAGATTTTGATTTCATAAGATTCTGGAATACATTAGAACCTAACATTTGTACGTCTGAGGAGTGAAAAATGAAGCTGTGCAACCCACTGCTTCATTCATTTCCTGGTGTTTTGAATACATTTAAGCTTGCATCACTTGTAAGGGTTACAAAAGGGATTTTTTTTTAACTGTTTGAGATTATTGATGGGTCTACTTGGGGCAATAACACTACCTGTAATTGTTATTAAATGTGATGTCATATTGCATTAATGATAGCAAGCTGTGTGCATGAAGTACCATGTTGATAAAGAGCAATACCACGGGTAGTTGTTTTCGTTCAAGATTTTTTTTGCTCATTTCATTAACATGAGCAGCACAGAAAGTGGGGAAAAAAAGTTGAAACATCAGGAATGAGCTGTGAATAGTTTTTCTTTTCCTCTTGATGCATGTAACACAGCACAGACTTGCAGTCTTCCACATATATAAATAGCTCAGTGACATATAGCCACATGCTTACTACCCAACCTAATAAAGTACAGGCGGAGTCTGCCAACAATGAGGGCTGCCTAGAAGCTACCCAAGAGTGAGATTCAAAGGCCTTTCCTGGCTGTTCTTGGACCAGCGTGGCTGAAAGCTTGCCCATCGATGTTGTGGTTGATTGGATGGGGGCTGTGAAGCAGCCATTTGGCCCAACTAGTCTGTAGCACTCCTTACTTGTGTGGAGATCCTTCATTCATCTTTCTCCTGCCCTGCTTCCTGCCCTGCTTCCTTTCCTGCTTTTGGTAATCTTACTGATGTAGAAAATCGATGAATGACTGCATAGGAAATGATGAAAGAAGTGGATGAATCTGCAGACTAATCTTAAGAGCCAATCCAGAACCCAAGGATCGGCGGATGTGGATTTGGGATGTAGTGAACATTAACAATTTAAATATATGTAGCCCTTTTCACTAAGGGTAGTGTCTGATCACTTGACAAATGTGGTTGGATCCTGAGCATGGGAGAAGGTGATCATAGAGTTAGTGTTTAAGGTGAGACATAAAGACAGACTGAGAGGGGTAGAGGGAGTTCCAGAGGCTAGGAGTGTAGAATCTAAAAGTTTCATAGGTACTTTGCAATATTTTCATATACAAGGTTATTTTAAATATGCGGTATTATAAACTTTCAATTAAGAAAGTGACAAAAAGGCACCCTATTTTACAGCAAAGCAACACCAGGTAAATTTAAAGTAAAGCATTGCTTATACAGTTAAACCTTTATTTTTCTGTGTATCTTTCTTGAACATACCCTAGAGTCGGTGGCACAATTCAGCACTCTGTTTTTCTTAAATTAAGAAATATACGTACCAAGTCCTGCCCCACAGTTATAAAGAGTAGCATAAAATATATTGAAGAATTGGTAAGTAGTTTTTTTTAATAAAAACGTGATATTGTACAAAGAAAGGAAGACTGCAGTTGTAATTACTTGCTGAATTCCTGGAAGGAATGAGTTGAGTGGTGTGGAAAGCATATGAAAATCCTACTTTTGTAGCGATTGGTGAGAGAATTCACTTCTGTGATTTGATTATATATGAGGCATTCGCAGAATTAGTCATAAAATACTGAGTGATTTGCAATATGCTAACAGGCATGGCAGGACATGTCTACTAATTTGCCGTGTCCCAAAGCAAACCTCAATAGGAATCATATCCTAAACAAAATGCAGCTGTGAAATCACTGATTTCCAATATCAAAATTATGTGACTGCATCTTCCATCAAATTCTCAGCTGAGACAGTAAATCTTGAAACAATTTTAAGGTGCTTTGATTATCACTTACTGGTTTAAACAGATTCAGTCTCCTCTGTCTCTGACCCAGTGTGGTGTTTGTATTACAGCTGTTCGATTTTTTAAATTGTGCATATAGTTTTAAGAAATAAAACGTCATCACACATTACAATGACTTAAAAAAAAGACTAAATTGTACATTTCAAAATAAAATCTTGAATGTTACAGAGACCTCTGTTGGTGAACAGAAGACCTCAGGAAGATCTTTTCATGCTCTCGTGGTAGATGTGGTGAGCTAAACAACTGTAAATCCACATGCCACAGAATTTTGTAGCCCAAGGATACACTAGACTTGATTTTAGTAGAACACAATGTGCACGTTTAAAGAGAATTTTGTATCGTAAATCATGGACAGAAGCAATGGGCTGCAGTTGTTAAAGCAGCATGAAATTTTAGTGTTTTGGTGATCCAAGAGACTTTACAGCATGTGCATTTTTTTATATGCAAGTTTTCTTTGTACGTTTGTTATTCTATTCTGAAATCTGCAGCTGTAAATGTCAGATGAGATGTTTTACTGTTCTATTAATTATTGGCCATCACCAGTCTTGTCAGGCAGCTTTAAATATAACTGAACATTGGTCGCTATTAAGTGTGGCTTGAAATTGTTTAAACATTTTTATGTTTTCCTGTAATTGGAGTGCTTGTGTAAAAACATTTGTAGATATTACCATAATTAAACAAGCGTGGCTTTATTTAATACTGGAACTGAAAGGGAATGCAAATAGTATCATTCAATATTAAAATGTTATCATAATATTTTATTACATAAATATAGAAAATCTGCAGTTTAAGTAATGAATAAATCCGAAGAGCTAATCCTCGGATAATGAAGTGATTTTGTTTCATTTCATATGCATTTTTATTGTTGCTTTTGCCAGTGCTATTGAAAGAATATTTAATGGAAGATTTATTTTCTTGAAATAACGCCGTTGTTTGTGTAATGTTGGGGTTTGCTGGTAGATTGCAGATTGTATATTGATTATTGCAAAATTGCAGAAAATCTTTTATTTTAATAACTTCTCCTGGAAATGTTGTCTCTATTAGCTACACATTGTCTCCTTTATTGTGGTTTACCATTCTCATAAAGGGGAAACCACAGACAGATCATCAGCTATTATCATGATAATATCAGTAGAGTTATGTGACAATTGTGTCTGTTAGCTCAATGCTGGATTGTTTGAATATGTCGAAAGTTTTGCATTGACAACAACAACAAAATTACATTTGTATAGTGCCTTTCACGTTGGGAGAACAGTCAGTGGTTTGGAACCGAGCTGGGATGGGTGGAGGGAAGGGGGGTGACCGATGGCACGGTTGAAGAGGAGGGCCTTGAGATGGGACTTAAGGGTGGTGTCTTAAGAGGGGGGTGAAGCAGAAGGATTGCTGGATGGAATTCCAAAGGTTGACCAGGAAATACAGTTGTATTTCTCAAACTCAAGAAAGCATTTTCTAAATAATGATGAGATAAAGCTATTCCCACCATTCTTTATTATATGTGTCAGACTGGCTCAGAGTAGCATTTTGTCCTCTGAATCAGAAGGTTGTGAGTTTAAGCCTCACTCACATTGGTGTTTGAACTCACATCATCTACATTCACACTCCAATGCAGTGCTGTGGATATGTTGCATTGTTGAAGATACTATCCTTTGGATAAGACTTGAAATTGAGATCCCATCTCCCTCTTCAGGTGGATGTTGAAGATCCAATGGCACTATATGAAAGAGAATGGAGTTTCTCCCAGTGTCCTGGCCAACAATACCCAATTTTTTAAAAAGTTGGTAATTCCCTCCATGCCTGTTTGTAGGACATTGCTATCTGCAACTGGCTGGTGCATTTCTCCCATGAAATACACAGTCACTCCACTTAATAGTATATCCTTTGAAGCATTTTGAGGATGTGATAAGGCGCAATATCAAAATGGAGTGAATAGTGCTAGGCTGAGTATTGCTTTACTACATTTAGGGCAGGAAATTGCAGTATTATAATTGAAATATAGCAAAGTGTTTTGGAAGCATTCTTGGTTGGGTAGACTTAAAATTCAGCTGTAAAACAATAATCTCGAGATTGCAGGAAGTAATTCACTCACATAATTTGTCATTGTCAAATTGATTGACTGCATCATTTTATTTATAGTTTTGTTTCATATTAAAGAATTTCATCCTTGTTTTTATTAAAATAATTTTGATGTAAATCATGGCCTTTCCAAACATGCACCTGCAAACTTATGACCTATTTGTTTTATCCACCCATACAGATTTTGAACTAAATAATTTTTGTCTTATCAATTTATGCAATATCATTGATGATTATCTATATATTTTTAAATACAGTGAATATGTAGACGATAGCCAGCCATGCCAGTGCAGTACTGAAAGAGTGGTGTCTGCTGGATTAAAGATCCTATAGGACACCGATGAATGCCCTATACAATCTTTAGGGCATTCAATGAACAGGGAGTTCTCAAAGTGTCCCCTGGCCCAAAATGCCCCTCTCCCAAATTTAGCAAAATAGATTAATTGGTCATTCATCTCATTGCTGTTTGTTCAATATTGCTGGCACAGGATATCTTTAGCCTGCATAATAGCAGTCACTAAAGGTCAAAGTAACTCATTGTGTAAAACGCTTTGAGACTTTTCAGTATAATAATGTGTTCTATCAAATACAGGTATTATTAATATTACACTGTTAGTGCAATACTCTTCAGGAAAAAAAACAGTTGGTGGATAACCTTTTGGAAATGAGTTTTGTTTTATTTTCATATCCTACATCTGAATGTTAATACCTTATGAATAATTTGTTTTTATGGAATCTGAAAAATTGCTTTTCTGAAATTGCATCTTACAATTGTGGCAAAGCAGGAGATGGCTATTCGGTTTATTAGATCTTGGCAGATCTTTTAATCTCAATGCCTGCCCTTTCACCATGCCCTTTAATGCCTCTATTGTCCAAGTAGCTGTTTGTTTCTAGTTTAAGCATCCCTATTGATTCTGCCTAGACAGCCTTCTTGGGTAGACAGTCCACTAAATTAGTATTCAAATGGATTAGTATTTTGAAAACCAGCAACTCCAGAATAGTTACTGTATATGACAGTCTTGGGTTGAGAAGATGGCAGTTTCCAGTGTCACACACTGGAAACTGTGTGACAATGTGTCTAGTTTAGGGTGGTCTAAAAATTAACAGAGGGCAATTAACGCTACATCTGTCTTAAACAAGCTTAGTACCAATATAGTGCAAACCTAGAAAATATTTAGCAGCACACTAATCTATCATAGAACACCTACATTAGATTTTCATTACATTTAGCAATTAAAATGTACTTTTATGTTATGCTGAGTCGAGTGACCTCAGTCGACAAATGACTGCATCTAAATGTTTCTTAAGAAAATGTGATTTACCAGTGAAACATATTCCTATCAGTGCATGAATAAATCTTATAATTGCAAAAGGACTTAACTAAATTTGTGTAAACTCTTTTCAAGCATCAAATAAAGAAGCTTAAATTTACTCTTTCTTAAAAATGTGACTTGACTAATTTGCCTCTTTAAATTCTCTTTCCTAGAATATTCCAGCTGTAATATAAACAAATGAATTATAAAAAAAGAATTGTAGAAGCACTCAATTAACTGCTTTTAATACTTACATGATACAGTATAACTTTTTGGGTGTTAAGTCATGTTGGCATTTAATGTTTGGCATTTAAAGTAATTCTGAGAGAACATCAGCTAAGGTACTATTAAAAAAAATGATGCATTACCATTATTATTACTTAGCCTCACTTTATATTTAGGAGATCATTTTTGCTTTCATTTCTGTTATATCAGATGACCTTTTTGGTAACCGTAGACAGCCAATATGATGGTAATCCTTCAGTGCAAAATTAGGGTTCCTGGTGTTCGGAGGAAAGTACATGCAGCTAGTGGCATTTTGCATTGAAACGGATAGAAACTGTTGTTTTTATATCACTTTTAATTCACAATTGAGTCTCTGTGCCGTTACATTTCCTGTACAGTACTGTATTTATTTAGTGTGTGCCTTTGTTTTCACAGCTGCAGAACCTTGGCCAGAAAATGCAATGCTGTATCAACCATTGAAGGGTAGGCATTCATTTTTAGATTAAATACCGTAATTGTTCACAAGCACAGTTAAATAATTACCATGTTTTTCCAAATGAAGAAAACTGACTCTTTATGCAGTGAGCTACATTGTTTAGCAAGAGGAGATTCAGGGCATGTGGCAGAATTTTTCAGTATTTGGTGCTATTATGCCTGTCTATTAAGAGGTTTTACCCAACATCTGTCTGTCAACATAAACCAGCCATTCATGAAGTCTAACCTTCATGGTTTATTATTGAGCCATTATAGCTATCGGCTCCCGTAAGTAGTTATGTGGCTGCAGATCCTATTGACAGATTTACCAACAATTAGGATATGATTTGTAGATGCGGCAGATTTTTAAATATTATGGTGAACTTCAGTCTCATTAAAAAAGACCTGTTAAAATCCTGCACACTAGCAGAGATAGTTCAGGTTTCCTTTAGCAGCTCTTCATATATCATCAGCTCATGTTAAGGCCCCCATTTGGGGCACAGCAGCCTGCTCCAGTTGTCAGAAGACTGCAAAGTAATGAAGACTAATGGGTTGCTGCCCCAGTCCTCCAAACCAAGGAATTTTTATTGCAGTGAACTTGTCATCTTTCTTCCCTCTGACAGACTGAAATGTTTTATAATATTAACTTCAAACAGCTTTTTTAAGAACAATATTTGAGACATTTCTCACTTTTAAGTAAACAATGCAAAATGATTGTGGTGTACTAATGGTCCGATTCAGGTGATAAAATTGCCTTCTAAATGACTTTTGTCCTCTCATTATGCAGGGGAACAGATCTTGCTGTCAGACAATGCTTCATGTCTTGCTGTTCAGGTAGGAATACCAACATAGTCTTGTATTCTCAGTGTTAAGGGTCAACTAACAAGATTTGACACAAAATGTTTTATCAGCTTGAAAGGAAACCGAGCAGTTGTTGGAATGGTACCTACTTTGATAATTTATATGAAACTCATTGAAACTTGTTTAGGTTGGAAATCTAGTTCATTTGGCAGAAAAAAAAATGCCTGTCAGGAAACTAATAGAAGCCAGTTAATGGTGACCGAAAGATTATTTATTCAGAAATATGAGCTCAAAGGTGAATGCTGTACTCCATGGAAGACTCCATTTCAGAACTTCAACTTTGATTTTACTATTGTATGTAAAATAATTTGTAATATATCATTTTATAACTTCTAGGATATAGTTTTGCAGAAAGTGTGGTTCAGGTTTTTAAAAAAATATTCTGCGTTAATGGACTGAGATTTCACTGGTGAACTTATTTATAAATCTATTTAACAGTAAGATTGTTATCTTCTTTGAGGCACATTTATGTGTTCAGGAATTCAAATGCTTAAAATTATTGGATTTTTCTGGGCAATTTTCACTTTGAAAAAGCTTAGTTACATGTAACTGTAGCTCAGTGTACCCTTCTCGGGGTGTCTTATTGATATAGTGCTGTTTTCTTGATGATGTTTAATTTAAAGTAGTTTATTTCCTTCATATCAAATTTTATAGTTTCATCGTATAAATTTAAGATTTTTATAAAACAACTTCATATGCATTTGACCTGAACCCCTTTCTCAGTATTCAATACTTACCAATATGTAGTCTTATTCAGTATTGCTTTTGCATTCGTTAAGAGTTATTTAAAGCCAGTATTCACCCAATTTCAAGGTCTTTGGAGGGTCTACTAATTTTAGCTTAGTTTTCTCCTCTTCGCTTCTTCTGAAGGGTTGTGACATTTTACCTTATGTTGGTGCACTGATTCTTAGGAATCCAGTTCGTCATTATTTGTTTGCATCTTGACGCTAGGTCTTGGCTGTGTATTGAAGTGGGTGCAATGCTGTTCCTTTAATTCTTCCAGCAGGTATTTATATAATGATCAGTTGGAAAGCATTGCTGCTTTTATTGTCCCTAAATCAGGTGTGTTGAGGCCAGTGGGATCAAAAAACCCGACGTACATACTCCTGAAAGGAATTGTTTAAAAAAAGATGAATTCTGAACAAAGTGAAGAGGGCAAATGAGCAGACAGACGATTGGCTTTCATTCCTAAGTTGTTGGCACATCTGGTTGTTATCCGAAAGGAAGAAGAGTAGTTTGTTAAAATGAATGAGACAAATGGAATACAATTGGGGTACAGGGAAGCTATGATGTAGATGGATCTTTATGGCCTTAATATGCTGGAAAATCCACTAAAATGTAATTGAATTCTAGTTCATGGTAGTTTTTCTCAAGGGATCTTTTCATACCAATAAATGCCACATTTGGCTTTTGACTCTGGTAGCTGGAAGAGTCTGCCAAACGCTACCATAAGTAATTCAGCATGTACCAAATCCATGCACGATTTGCATTGCTTACGTGTATAAGGTAATGCACAGAACTGATGTGTGCAAAATGGTGGCAATTGTGCACGCACACATACACACACAATGGTGAAACCATTGCATGTGTAAGACCACCAAACTCACGTGCCAGTCGCTTTTGTTTTTCATCATCGGGTGTCTGAAACATTCGGAAACCCGTCACCATGCTTAAGAGTATCCAAACCAAGCTGAGATTTCCATGCATCCTGCCTACACATGGAAATTCCACAGCAATTAGCTTATGGGCAAAAGCTTTGGTTAGTTTACAATTGTGCCAACAACAACACTTTGCCATTGGCAAACAAGTAAGCTAAACATGGTACGGTAAAAGCGCGTTTATCCAGCACTAGCGGGACCTGGCCAATGCCGGTTAAAGCGCCTGCCGGATAGTCGGGCGGCCCGCGGCTGAAAACCACCAAACAAAAATTAAAGTTCTTTTAACACACCAGACTAAATAATAACAGCTAATAACAGAATGTTGTATTGGTACTTATTGTTAAAACTACTCTCTTGCACTTCTCACCTTTACTGATTGAGGTTTACAGTCCAGCGATTCTTTTTTAAATGGAGGACGCCAAGCGAGTGAAAAAAACGGCAGCGCGACTTTAAAGTCACACGACTTTACTAGCGGCAAGCCGATAGCCCTAGACTTTACGAGCAGCAAACAAAAATACTGCACCTGCGCGACAATGTGGGTTATCGGCTAGCGTTCTCGGCTTGCCGCTAGTATGGCTTTAAAGTTGAGCTCCATTTTTTTCACCCGCTTGGCGTGCTCCATTTTAAAAAGAATCGCTGGATTATAAACCTCAACCGCAGCATGATGGCTTCAAGCGTAGCATCTACCAGCAAAGGTGAGAAGCGCAAGAGAGTAGTTTTAACAATAAGTACTAATACAATATTGTGTTATTATTTATGCATTTAGCTCCACTGCTATTGTTCCGGATAAGTTCCAGTTTATTGAATGGGGACTTTTTTTTGGCGTGCCCATTATACGGAAGTGCCAGTTCATCGAATCACGGATAAACGGGCTTCTACTGTATTTTGGAACTTATGCCGCTTTCAGCATGAATGCTCTCTTAAGAGAATAATTTCCTATTCATGTGCATGTAAGAGGATTTACATTTAAATGTAATATAATTAGATTTTTAGAAAAAAGCTTTGCAAAGTACTTGTTAAATATTCTAACCACAAACGTATTAAATATTCTAAATTGTACCTAATATCTTTCGGATGCCCAAGGCCCTCCCGACATGAAAGATGCTATAAAAATGTAATTCTGTTGTTGTTGATATACAGAAAATATCCATCCGAAAGGTATTAGGTACAATTCCCAACGTGAAAGGCGCTATACAAATGTAGGATTTACAGCATTTAATGTACTTGGTTACTGTGAATTCTAAATAATTGTTGCTTTTTCTTTCTTGAGGTCAATACAATTGCAACGTTTTTGCTGTAAGATACATACAGTCATATTCAGACAAGTTACAGTTGCAATTTTGATAGCTTTTTATGGTCATGGAATCTTCTATAAAGATTGTTTTTAATATATAAATATGGTCTGGGCTTTTCGCACTACTAGAAATAATGTATTTTTATGTAGGTTCTGAAAGCTTCACTGCTACTTAAAGTTATGTAACGTTTGATATACTTTTCACTCAAGTGATGATGTGTTCTATTGTTAATGTTTTTCCTACAAATAACAGAAATAAATATTTTAATATTCAATAGAAAACCCTTCCAAAACAAATTATAGCAGAAGCTACATCACTATACAAGAAAAACAATTTAAACTTTAGTATTGTGTACACTGCAGTTTTCATATTGAGCTCAGGAGTGAAAATGCATATATAGTCCATTGCATCATTTTCTTTAATATTAAGTTACAGGTGGAAATTAAATTGTGTTGTTGAAAATTCTGCATTGACTGATGTGAGGAATGGTTTAGTTTAACAGATCTGGTCAGTAGACATACGCAATCGCCAGTGGTATAAAACAAATAGTGAGTTGCTGGTAAAATTACAGGTGACTGTACAATGCATTCATCTATCATTTCTGGACCTCACTTGTACTAATGCTGAATGAACAACAATAACATCGCTTAATGCCATTTGTACAGTCCATAGCTGCATGTGAAATGGATTGATTTTGAAAATGATTACGGCTGGATGGTAAATTACATTCGCACGATTAAGGAAATTTGTTCAGTGTTTAAACTAGTACTTAATATAATTAGGGTCTTAATTTGTGTTAAACTACAAGTAGAGCCATTAGCCTAACTGGATTAGGAATTTGTTCTGACTCAGAGATGAGGAATGATGCAGTGCAGTTTTCATTTGTAACCACGGACACATACGTTGAATTACAGACTCTGTAAGTTTAAATGTGAAAGCAGCTTCAGGGTCCAGCCGTATGTATTTATAGATATAATAATTTACAACTGCAAAATAAAATGCAGTACCTGTATTTTAGAAAATGTTTAAAATACAATTGAGATTAATTCTTGCATTTGTGCCTAAATTAAACTTAGAAGAAATAAACTCTTTGTGAAATACCAATATTTGTACTGGAAATGAAGTTGCATTGCACAATAGCATGGACACAGTTTAGGGAATAATCCATTTGAGTGCAGTATTTCTAATGCAGTCAGATTTATTTGAGAACATAAATATTCTTGTTTTACAGCCAGGACATTATTGAATTCTGTGCTCTGCTCAATCCGAAATTGCAGGCTCCAGCAACGAATTCCTGCCTTTATATGCTTTGGAATGTTTACGTATCAAAATAATTGAAAAATAATAATCACGTGCATGTAGAAAATTAGAACTAGAAAATTCCCATTGTAATTGGCAAGCATCTAATTTAATTTTTAAAAACATTGTGCTTCTCATTCAGCATATTAGTGAGATAAACTTGACGATAATTGTAGATAAACAATAATTCTTGAGTGTTTAGACAGATGAAGAGTTAAACAATTCACTACAAATATATAAGAACTGTTAATTTTACAGTAAAGTAAACATTAAATTTATTTTCTATATGTAGTTTGTAGCACTTTAAATATTGCAGTTACGCTTTGCTAAAGTCAAATCTTTGATAGGATTATTTTCTGTCAGCAACAATTCCATTATTTGCTGATGCTGCTTCACACTTGTGTTGTTTAACTTTAGTTGTAGAGAATGGTGACAGTATCATTGTTTTATAGTTGAAAAGAATATGTGCCCTCAGAGTTCTAGAAATTCAGTGACTTCCTCATATTTGACCTTGACATTGTACCAAGAGGGCTCTAAATGGTGCCAGCATTAACATCGCAGGACCATGATACTAAATTATGACTTATGGTTCTTGTAGAAAAAGTGTTTGGTAACTTTCCCAAGTCAAATATATAGAAAAAAGCATTAATGCCTGTTCATACAAGAATAGTTGTTTTCTAAAATGTATAGTTCTTTTAGTATTTTAACCATGTACATTAAATTGGGGATACATTAAGATGGAAATGTGCAACATAACAACAACTTCAATTTATATAGCGCCCTCCACGCCGGACGGCATCTCAGAGCGCTTGAACATTGTAATGGCATGTTACAGAGTCACAAGATGCAGTTTTCACATTGATAGTTCCCTATCTCAGTTCTCAATCTTCGTTATGCCATCAAAAGAAGGCAAGCAAGTGCAGCTAAATGTTTCCCTTTAGGGAGGAATGGAAAGTTTTTTTGGGATTGACATCAGAGGCTGGCCAAAAGATTGCATTACCTGAGAACAGGCAGAAGGGATGTTGCCCTTTCTCTCAGCCAGGAAACAGATGCTGATATCTCAAGATCTATAAAGAAGAGAGCCAAGAAGCCCAAGAAAAAAAATGGGAAGAGGGAAATTATTTTCAAATTCAAATATTTGATGTTCAAAGTGCCCATGCTGAGGAATGGAATGTGTCCTACCTCGTGCCAACATCAAATACTCCCAGCGGGATGGATAGACATAAAGGTGAAGGACAAAGATTTGCAGGTCTGCATTCGGATTTTTAAATGACGAAGTGTGCCACTCAGTGTTTTCTACAAGCAGTCAAGCTGCGTAAAACATAAATACACTCTCGTGTAGATAAGAACAATTCAGACCAGGTGAAACATAAACTGTGTTTCTATTGCTAAATCAAGAGGTAGCATTGTGTAGATTTTATTATTGCTAATTAAATTTTGCCACATAATCCTGAACTCAAGCACATCATTTAACACCTAACTACATTACATGATTACTGCAAAAGTGGTGTTGACAGCAGCAATATTATAGATTAATTTTCTTGGAGTCCCTTTTATTAACACTTTTAAGCATGCGGTGTAATAGGAATAAGCACAGGAATCCTTCAGCTTACTGATTTCTATGCATCAGTAAGTGTCTCGGCATACAGCCTTGCTGTTTTATTCAGAGCTTGGGACTCATTTTAATGCCTCATAAACTTTGGGATTTTTTTCCACTCAGGCATAGTTGTTGGGTATTTCAAATAAGTAGAAATAGACAAGGGCCCTGCAATATCTATACTAAAACATGAAGTATTCTACATTAACATGTGCCATTTTCTTTTTTCTAACTTATTGGAAATCGAACAAATGCCCAAGCAGAAGAGATGGAAAAGGAGAGCTTCTAGCATGGTGGAAATAGAAGCAAAACCATGACTTCCTTGGTCTTTAGAGACACTGAAATGACAATACATTTATCTTAATATTACAAATATCCTGAGAATTCCATGGCAGCTGTTTAGAAGAGGACCGTGTCCTCAGTGTAGCACTGTGGCCGATTCAGTCAGCTGGCTGGCTGGCAGCACAAACACACCACTGCGCAGCCACTGCTCCTCATAGCAGCAGCAAGCAACCCGGTGACACAATTTTACAATTCACCTCAGGCTAGTTTAGGGTACCTTGAATTCAATTTACTTTCATATAGTACGTAGAATTTGTTGGTGGAAAAACTGAGACCTGGTTGGAGGTTGGCAGTGTTGCACACTGAGGCAAAGTGCCAGCAAATTGTTTGTCTCCAACATTGTGCTTGCGTGAGCCTTTGGGGAGCCACACACAGTGTGCTTGCCAAACAAAATAATGATAAATTTGCTGCACGCTAAATTTGAAGGTTTCTATTCCTTTCTATTACTTCACAGTCAGATTTTTCCCTTCTAGCTTGAAGTAGTTTGTAATTGGTATAGTATGAATTAGGACCTACAAAGATTGCTCCTTGTATTGATCAAAATATTCTTTACTAGCCGTCATGAAAAACCAAAGAAACAAACACCTTATTGTTCAGCAGGAATAAATTCAAGAGAATAATGGATTAATTGTATCATCCATTACATCTCTCACCCTCCCCTCCCCACCCTCTCCACCAATATTTGAAGGGATCGCCTTTATGGCAAATCCATTATATTCAGCAAATTCAAACAATTTATTTCACAAAAAGATATTATACAATGTGTTTATGTATCTATCTATGCTTTACATATTTTAAATTTACGTCATAAAGTCTGTACATGAAGAAACACAATCCTCCGAGCCTAAATATTTTCCTGATCTTTTGTAATTATGCATTGGATAGGGGTGATGGGAGGCAAACCTATTATTTTCCGCCGATTGCTTTTGATGTGGATCAGCCCCACCTGACAGCCAAAGGCGGATTAACTATTTTCTTTTTCTTTCTAACGGTGCGATCTGTCTTGAATTATGATTGCGTGTTTCTAAAATGTTACTTTCATTGCAATGTTGTTGTATTGCAGGCATTTCTGCGGATATGCAATCTGTCAGTCCAGGTGGTTTACCGGGCAAATGCAGAGTATATGTCCCCATCTGGTAAGTCTGGCGCTGAATCAAATTCCTGGAGGGGCTGTTTTGTGCGGTGCCATGGCAACATATCTTAGCCTGTAGCCAATAAGCAGCACCATAATGTGACCTACCTCTGGTCACAAGCTATTCTTGTCACATGCTTTTGTGATGCTATGTTCATTCTCCTTTTTCAACCTTGTTTATTTGTATTGTAAATGACTGTAAACTTGCAGTTATTTGAGAATTTCCATGGCAAAAACGCGCGAGTTAGCAATATGCCACAGAGGATATTATGACCTTATATCTGAAAGAGCTATTACCTACTGATTATTCCAGCTGTGTACAGTTAGTCAAGCAAATAAGAATGAGCAGCTGTGCACTTACCTAGCACTTAGTTTTTATGACATGAGAAATTTAATAGAAGGATGCCTTGCTTCAGACATTGCTGGGATGGTTATTTACATTATTTCTACTTTGAGTATGAATTGGAAGATGGGTAAGAGGCATGCTCTCAGGATTGACTTTTGAATTTTAGCAGTATGCATGTGATTCTCTTGGCCTTAAAGGATTCCCTTTGTGCCTGAACACATGTGAATAAAAGCTCAGAGACCTCTATGTTCAAAGAGACCTGCAATTCTTTTGTGATACATTTTATCATATGGATGCAGATGAGGCTTTTGTTCATACGTTTCACCTCATCTATTACCCTAAGGCTGCCTGTGAAGGCAATGAAGACTGAATCCATTCAAAGGAACCATGACGGAGCCTGCTGTTACTCTGAACTGTATGTGAACTGGCCTTAACAGCAGGTTTCATGCATATTGGCCAAACATTTTTTCTCTGGTCCTTTCTTACCATCATACCTTTCTTATGAAACAAAATACAATTTATGTATGTTTACACAAAACATTGTAGTCCCTTAAGTTTATTATTGCTTCCCCCACCCTCCTCCACACACATGTAATAGGTTATTGTTAATTTTTACTACCTTTATCACTCCAGAGAGAAAATAAAATGCTTAGCAAGCTATAGCTGAATGGTAGCAACTTGAGGATGAATGAATTTTCTGAGTTATTCTTTATTGTCTTTAGGGAATTAGAGTATTTATCTCTTAACTTTCCTTCAGGAGAGAATTGGTGGGTGAAATTGATGAGAGTATACGTTCTGTGTTTGCTGGAACAATTGAGCTTTTCTCATACCGTTCTTTACGATCTTACTGCTGGTCTGCACTCATGATTCCATGGTGGGAGATTTTTAGTTTTGAGAATATGAAGGGAAAGGAAAATCTGAAGTGCAGGCCACCTAAACTCTCTCCAGCTGCTCTTAACAGCTGATTTCGGAATAGCATTGCTAGAGATAAGAGTTCAGATCACAATTATTTGAATGCAGCGTGAGGTATTGTGAATGTAGAAGAACCAGTTGGAGGAATCATTTGCTTTGGATGAAAATGTTCAAATTGATTCAATGATTAAAATAACTCTAGCTTTTGTAAATGTCTTCAGATTGGGATAGCCTATTGGTGCTTTGCAATTTGACTTCTGAAATCAAGGCAATTTGGGGAAATGCTGATCAAGATTGCTTATTTCTCCCCCCCGCCCACCCTGGTAAATATAGGGCAAACCATCTGTGGTTGTTGTTGCATAACGTAGTAAAGGCCTACATTCTAGCATCTAGTGGCAGAATTGTGGAATGTTGGCAGAAAAACCCAAATGCACTAAATAAAGAATAACATAAGTTTAAATAATAATACCATTAATAGTACAGTAATTGTGGATTGAGGAACAGAAACCAAAGAAGATAATAGGCAGGGTTACTCCAAGCAACATTGAAATAAAACATCTTAAAATCATACTGAAGCAAACAAGATAACGCAATCCTTACAAAAGAACTTGTGAATGAAATATTGAAGAGAAATGGAGTCCAAAAGATTTTGGGAGAAATTTAGAATGATCTAGAGTGGAAACTTGCGATTAAAAGCATTCGATAGACTAGCCTATGTTTTTTCTTGGTAAAGTGTCCTCATTGAAGTGGATTTTAAATGGGAGAAAATAATAGTGGAAAAAATAACCAGAATAGTGATTAGAATTCCCTAATTACCAAAGTATTGTTTAACTAGTTGCTGCGTGCTAACATAAGGGACATCAACCGATAGAAAATGGGGGAAGGGGGTGTGGAGGAAGAGGTCAGAGTCCCACTCAGATTCAAATATTTTTCTTTCCTAACTGGAATTATTGACCATCAATCTGTCTGCTAAAAGTCAGCTCAGTATTAAACATCACACCAGATGTTTTTCCTTTCTTGAAGACATTGACTTGTGTTGAGGTGCATGTAGATATAGCACAGAGAAAGACAAAAACAATTTGGAGTGCAGCTTTTAAGAAAAGCACAATAACTTTAAAAAAATGTTAAGCAAGAAACAGTTCATGTGCAACTGGATCAAGTCATGTGCACACTGAACAATGTTATAAGAGCTAGGCAGGAAGAGTTTCTGTATGTTTAGTTACATACAAGAGGCTTTTACTGTTAAATATCTAATATATTCACTACTTAGTGGAGACAGAGCAGATCCATTTTTGAACTGTTCTTGTTATTATTATTAAATAACAGCCCTTATTTATTTTGTGTTTATAATTATACATATTTAACATGATTTTTTTGTAAAAAGTCCTATTTTAGTGTAAAAATATTATAATAACCTAAATGATCTTCTTTTATACTCAGGCAAGGCTCCCTTTATACATGTGGGAAATCACGTTGTATCAGAACTTGGTCCCATAGTCCAGTTTGCAAAAGCCAAGGTGAGAAAAATGATAGCTGTTAGCATACTTTGGCATTGCAAATGCCACTTCATCTGTCACTTTGTATTGTGTTCTGTTGAATCAGCCATCTAAAAATGTATTTACTGCTATCTTTCATCTTTTGCTTAATAGGGCATTGGGTTTATGATTATAGTGTAGAAAGTAGGTATATGCTACTCTAGGCTGATAAAATGCTTTCTACTATTTGTCCTAAAACTGTTTCATTTAAGTGATAATTGTGTTTGATTAAGAAATGTGATGTGCTGCCTCCTCCTTTAAAACCTACACTGCATTTAAAAACTGTTGAATTAGAGCTGTTTGACAGCTCCCCCAATGGTCCAGTGATTAAATGCACTGTCTGATACAAGATTAAACCTAAAGATCAAGTTCAAATTACTGGTTCATACTAATGACTTTTATTTGGATGGTAAATAATCAACTGAATGTTCATTGTACAGTAATCTTGATGATCCTTTAACTGCATTAAGAACATAGATCTGAAAGTGTACATCTACAAACCTTTCTCTCTAGGGCCATTCACTTAGTGAGGGACTGGATGAAGTTCAAAAAGCTGAGATGAAAGCCTACATGGAACTGGTGAATAATATGCTTTTGACAGCTGAGGTATGTCTGCCTAAAGACCATTACTGTTTCTGTTTTCTCAATACTATACATTAAAATCAATCTAGTTGTCTTTCCTCTTCAATGTAGCCAGTAAGTGTGGTAGCAGCATTAGTGAGGAGATGATTTGCTTCTTAGAGCAAAGTGATTTGGGTAGAAAACTGAATGGGACTAGGGTGCACATATGACTTGGGTGATAAGGTTGGTGGTGTTTTGAAGCAAGCCAGCTTTCTGCATGACTGATCAGTGATCGTGCACCATTCATTATAAGGTGGGTTGGGATTTTAAGAACCATCCCCAACTACTGATCTTTGTCACAGGGATGTGGTGTGTAGACCCACACAGATATACATGCATAATATTTATATTCTTCTGAACTAACTTTTGTCTTTTGTCGTACAGCTTTACATACAGTGGTGTGATGACAGCACTTCAGCCAAGGTGTGTAATGTCTTAGCAAGTTATAAAGTTTCACAAAATGGATCTTTTAATTTGTAAACGTATCGATGAACCTAGAATAATAGCGTTAATTTGAAAACCTCAATGTTTTGCATATTTTCTTTGAGTCAAATTGAAGCTCACCCTCTGAGCACCTCAGTAATGAGGGCAACTCACTATTCAGGGCAATTTTCCACAGCCTTTGTTTTTAATAGGAACAGATGGTAACCAAAATATCAAACTTCTTAATGAGCAAAACCAGGTCATTCTTGACTGCCCTTAATAGAAAATTTCCACTGCCACTATTTTTACAAAATATTCCAATACAAGGGAACTTTATATGATTTTCTAAAAAATGTTGTCATAGTCGGACAACACATTATTGTAGAACCTATAAAATCATTTGGATGGCAATAAACCAATTTCTGCCTAAACTGTTATCATAATTGCTATGATCCTACTTTTGTTAAACACTTCAATATAAGGAGGAAAATGGCATAACTTGACTATTGAGATGTTTTCTCCTTATAATAGCAGTCAATGGACTAGCCTATTTGCTCTTATTGGTGAGATGCCATCATTGCATTTGGGATTTTGATCTCCATCCATTCAAATTGAGGAAATAAATAGACTGTGAAGAGACCTGAAGAGTGAGTTACCCTCATTACTGAGGTGCCCACATATGAGATTTAACTATAGTTGTTGTGTGTTGACACAATGGATACAGGCCAGGCCAAATGGAAGGTGTGGGGGAGTAGAGATCCGCGGAGCATCAGATTACCATATCTAGAGCCTTCTTAACTAAAGATGGTATTGTCTACCCATCTCTGCTAGAGGATAATTCAGCATAGCAATTAAGCACTTTACCAGATTATTTTTCTTCTCTCTCTTTCTCCCAAAGCCACTGACTATGTTGAGTTACAATTCGAATTTAGCTGAAAGAAATTTTCAGAAATGAAACGACGAACAAGTCATTCATTGACCTTTGTAAGCCTTACCTCTTAAATAACTGTTGAAATACTGTTACTGTGCCTTCTCAATTTTTTTGTAGTGTTATTTCCATTTGACATGTATAATATTCTGTGTATACTTATAACCAATTAACACATTACCAATCATTTGCAAATAGATTGGAATATAGAAAAAGGTGACAAGGAATAGGGATTTATTTATGTGGTATATTACTCTTAATTAAAGGATTTATATAGCCTAATAGTTCATGGACTTTGCAAACTAAAATGTTCAACCTTTTTGGTATTAAAAGATAACTCGATCTAGATATGGCTCTCCCTATCCTTGGCCTCTTAACCATATCCTGGCCTATCAGAAACAATGGGAAGTAAGACGCAAGATGAAAGCCGTTGGATGGGCTGGGAAGAACCTTTCACAGGTCAGTTATTGTCATTTTTCAGTACCATTTGAAACAGTTTGCTGTTTTAAAATGTTGAATTATAAGCAAAGTAACATTTCTATATACTTTAAGATGTGTTTATTTTTTAAACTTGCGGAAGTAGACTGTTTCCCACATTTACAAAATTTGAATTTGCAATACTGATGAAAACCGAATCTCAAAAAAAACTTTTTTGTACATAGGAATTGAGCGGTAAAGATTGCATGAGTAATTCTATTCAAAACTAAATCAGTTGTCTGACCAATTCACTGACATCCCTGTGACAAGGCTTTTCATCAGTACATTCAGGAATTAAAAGGCAGAATTTGTTGCTGGCCAACAAAATGATACCTTTACCCAAACCTAACGCTGGAATTCTTATTGAATATGTGACTTTTGCAACCAACAAAAATGTGCTTTCGCAAATTAGCAATTTTAACTCCCCTCAAGCTCAAATATACAGTATTATGAAGTGTACAGTAATAAACTCCCCCTACACTTTGATTGATTCGATACAATAGCCTGCGGCCTTGGCATCTGATCAACTCTGATGTTGTGTATTGCAAAACACACCTTTTCTGACGAGTTTATTGCTTCAATCAGGAATATAATCTATGTAACACAAGTGATCTTCAAAGAAAATTTTAGTGTGTGAGAGAGTGAGTGATTAAATACTGGGGCCAGGTGTCTTCAAAAACAAACAGAAATCCGGGGATTTAGTTGTTTATGGATATCACCTGGCCTCTGAAATTACATGAGAGAATCACCCCCTCTGAGCTATTTTAAAAAATATCCTGTAATTGGTTGTTAATTCCTAGTCTTCTCGTTGAGGAAACAATTTCTGGAATTCTATTGAATGCTCACCTCACAAGAATCCTCTCAAATCCACTCACTCCCCAAACTAGCACCTGGAGCCTCTGTTGGCCTGGCGCCAGCCTCCTGCTCGTCCCTCGAACCCTCCACCCCATAATTGGAGGTTGCACTTTCAGCCACTACGCCCCCAAACTCTGGATCACTCTCCTCAATCCCTCCGCCTTGCCCCTTCTCTCCCACTTTCCACTTCCCATCTTGAAAACCTTCCTCTTCGATCCTGCTTACGCCACCTCCCACCAACTCCTCTCGGCTCGGAGTCAGGCTCAGCCAATGTTAAATGTTCTGTGACGCTTCTTGGCATGGAGGGAGCTATAATAGTTGATGTTGATTTTGTTACTGAATTCTGAAAATGATTGTTGAAATGAATAAGGATATTTCATAGATTTAAAAAAATTAATGGCCTGCTCACTGCAGAATTACCTTATGTGATCCATAATATTCTAAATAGGAAATGATTTAGTAACTCCTCTTCGACCGTGAAACAACAAAAGAAGCCCAGTGCATAGAATTTGTTATTACTCGTTCAAGTTCTTAGATGTTATCTGCATAAAAGCACATAATGTACAAGATAACTGTACCACATCACTTGGATAATGCACATTGCACCACTGAATTCATGCTCCTTTATTTCTACAGTTACCTTTCATTCAATCTTTCATTTGCTTCATGAAAGTTTAGATTTAAGTTTTGAGGAAGATCTGGATATTCTGACCTTTCTCTTGGTACTGTCTTGTGTTGTGTATGTCTATGTAAAACATAGGAGTAAATTACTGACATTTAGCTGTAATTAATTAGGAGCTGAAGTATTTTAGGTGGATTTGGTCTGGGTTTAAATTCATAAATGTTCGGTGTAACCTTTTGTCTGGCTGCTAGGTCTATGAAGATGTGGATCAGTGCTGTCAAGCTCTCTCTCAAAGACTTGGGAACCAGTCCTATTTCTTCAACCGACAGTAAGTTTCATTGTCATGATCTTGGGTATAGCACTAGAACATAGAGATGGCTCTTTTCCAACAGCGCTGTCCTTTGATTTCCTCAATCCCCTTATTTCCTTTTGTCTTGCCTTTTAGTACAAAGGAATTCTACTGTTACCACCATGTAGGTTCTTTTATTAACAGTATCGGACTTCTTGGCAGAAGAAACGCCCAGAAGCGATGTGTTTTACCATTTGAAGTGCGCCATTCTATTTTAAGGAAGGTTTTGTTATGCACAGTAGCTTCAGGGGAGGCAGGGAGCACGCATTCCCTGTTCAGTTTTGTTTCACTGAGGGATGAAGAGCAACTATCAATGGTCACAAGACTTTGTATTCTACATTACATTTCTAAGTGTGCTATTTTAGTGTATTTAATTTATGTTCATTTGGGAAAATGTAATTAATCTGTTAATGACAGAAGGTTTTTTCACAAGGCAGAAGTATAATAAATTACAGTAATAAAAATTAAGATGGTGTGCGTCTATGAAACCTACAGAGATTGGCTTAATTTAGTTAGGAAATGCCAACAGCTTATTGGGGACACAGAACTGCTATCTTAATATCACTTACAATGACCTTTCCTTAACCTGTTCTTCGTGACAGAATATTGCTGTAGGCCTCGACATTGTCTTCCAAAGTAGTGGTTAGCTAACCATTAATGTTTGTGCTGCAGGCCAACAGAACTGGATGCACTGGTGTTCGGCCATCTGTTCACCATCCTTACAACTCAGCTTACCAATGACGCACTAAGTGAAAAAGTGAAGAATTACGAAAACCTTGTAAAGTTTTGTCGAAGAATAGAACAAAACTACTTTGAAGAGCTTGACCACGAAAGTACATTCAGTCCCACTTCCAGGAGCTTGTGAGATACTCTGCCCGAGATAAACACACAAAGGACAAAAAAAAACTTTCACAAGGCAAGGAGATGAATTCTTTTGGTAGCAGATCACTATAGTGTTGCAACAAGTTTCAAAAGAGAAAACTGAAAAGTACTAAAACAGCCGTCTGCCAGATTTTGCGTGCAAAACAGCATCACAAGAGATTGTAACAACATTTTGTGAGTGACACTAATGATTAAAATGGCCAACCAGTACTTTTCCATTTAATACAAATTTAATGAGGCATTCAATGCAACTGTATCCCCTTAAAATACATTAAATGATAATGTAGACAAACAGAATGATGTCTTTGATCTTACTCTGTGTTTTTTTAACTAATGCCTGTAACTATTTGGTAAACACAGCGACTTCACAAGTGCAAGCAACTCGCATTATACATTAGAGGATTACTGTTAGTTCCAACAAGCCTAAATGGTTAATCCAATCTCTTTGGATTTTAACAAGTGTGTACTGAAAGAAGATCTTCGTGTTTACAAGATGATTAGTCCCCAGTTTATATTTGCATACAAAAGGTGTCTCCTTCAGAAATGAGCCAGGGAGAGAGGGTCAGCCTTAAGCAGCTTCTGAAGTCAGTCTTCCTATTAGGTCCTTATATAAACTACAAACAATTTTCATTTGCTTTACTTCTGATTTGTATTAAATCGAACCTGCTGTGTTAAAGCCTAAATAATTATTGTATCTAGTTTAAACAACAACATTAACTTGTAATTGTCCAGTTGAAATGTATTTTATCTTTGTGTGATTTCCTTCAGGCAATTGAATGGCTCGTGTGGCACTGGTTGCAGTTCAGGTCACCCATTAGATCCTCAAAAGCAGCACTGCTTTATGTATCTGCTCCAGTTAGACTGAGAAGTGACTTTGTTAAGAATTCAGGCGTTATCAAGTAATTTCTGCTATAAATTATAAATGAGCAGTGAAGTAATTAGCTGAGACTTGAACACGTCCTGTGAGACATGAAAAGGTCAAAGAAGCTTAGTCACGTGTCATACTGGTCATCAGCATGTTGTCTTACGACCTCCATGGCATTGATTTAGTCTGATATATCTTTTCAGTATCTGAATTATATAAAATATTTGTGGGATACCAAAACCAATGAATCTGCATATCATAAAACATATTACCTGGATAAACAATGAGTGCATTCCATAATTTCATTTTCCTCGGATGCATTTGTTGTGCTAAATTTCAAAGACAACCTAAAATTATTTGAAACGGGTGACATTTTATTCAGTACTCAAGATCACCATTTGGCTCCACAAAATATTGCAATCATTTTTTCAATTAAAAACGAGCACAAAAATAAATAATCTCCAAATTCAGAAAAATCAATGTGCAAAAGCTTGCACTACAGCCAGACAATGGCGGAAAGGGATTCTTACATTTGATATTGCACGTCATCACATTGAAGTTTCTCAAAAGCACTTCAGAGATTTTTCTCAAAAGCACTTCAGAGATTTTTCTGTAAACTGTAGTGACTGACTATTTGTGGGTGAATATGGCAGTCAATTTGCAGACAGAAATGTTCCACACAATTTTTCATAAATCAGCCATGAAGTTAAAGACTAATGTGTTACCAACTGAACCAGACTGATGTTTATATTTTTCTAAAATAATCACCATATTCAGAAGAACAATATACAGGACGTAAATATTATATTAATGTGGAGTCCTGTAGCTCAGTAGTTGGAGCACTCAACTCTGAAGCGAGAGACCCGGGTTCAATTCCCAGCAGGGTGAAACATTGGGCATGTTTCCTTACTTCACACACCTAATAATATTCCCTCAAGAAAAAAACAATAATAAATTGGTCACTTCAATCCACGACTGTTTGTGGGACACAGCTGTGTGTAATTGGCTGCCACGTTTTGACCACAAATACAGTTGATTCACTTTATGGTATATGCTATGAAGCACTTTGAGACATCTAGTAGATGTGAAAAGCGTTATATGAAATGCAAGGATTATTATTATCATCATATATTATTTTAATAATACATGGCACTCCTAACCTTCAAAGATCTGTTTCTCAGGTGATAGAGTGGTTATCCAAAACGAAGTCACAGACATACAAACCATGGTGCTGTTACCTCTTCTTTCAGTGTCGCTGTCTGCTGATCAGACTGTAACAAGATATAATTGTTACTAGTGGTTGTCACTAACTCTTTCGACGGGTGCTTTATGTAGGATTTAACCTGTGTACTTGCAACTCTTACCTTTTCACTTCAAGAGCTAGGTGTAAAAATTAAATTTCCAAGATTTTTTTTGTGTCGACCAAATGTTTCAAATGTACAATTGGGAGAAGAAAGTACAGAGATGTACAAATGAAGGCTGCTAGTGATGTGTTCCTAATGATGCCTCTTAGGATCAGCTGGGCTACTAGTGCGCGCTTCATTTCCTGCAGAATTTTTTACTAGCAAGACCACAGCTCCCATGGCTCTCACAACAATTATCACCCACTTGTTCTGCAGGTTTCGTTTTTTACATTAGTCTGGTTGAGAAATTCACAGTATTAATCATGGCTGAAGTTGTTATTTATCACCTGCTGGGTGAGAAATAATAATTTTGGCACTAGTGGGGCAGCAGGCCAGAGGTAAGGAATTAAGTAAAACATCTAAACACTAGCAAGGATCATTTCTCTGATTAATGATTCACTACAAAGAAAAACTGCTGCTCATTATCTGGTCTTACAAATCCAAACTGGGTTATGTGCTTGAAGAATTGGCTGCTGCCTCCGCATCTAGACAGTGACAGTAGCTTTCTATAAAGGTCTGATGTTTTTGAAAAGATAAATCCACAAATATAATGCACGGGTACTAATAGGCCAGCAGGTGCATTGTTTTACTTGGCCAGCAGCAGAAGGTTTGTTCGAAAATCTATAAAGGAAAATTACAGCAGAATGCCACCTCCTCACTGGATGTCAGAAGCCATCTTACTGTAAATGCTTCAGCCACGTTGGAACGCAGCTTCTGGAACTGATGAGGTGAAGAGTGTTGCACCACGGCTCTGAGCTGGTAATCACAGAACTGAAGAAACACATATATCATCTGCCACATAGGTTGGCGTTTAAAGTGAAAAACCTTCAGATCATGTATAGTGTTGGACAAATGACAGCCCTGTGTATGTTCATCCCTGTGCAGATTGCTCAGTGCCCAACTATAGGAAAAAGGCTGAGTTCAGCTTTTTTGCTGACACAGTGTTATATTGGGTAGGCAGTTTATGTGCTGTGTTGAAACAATAGCGGAAAAGTGACATAAATTATTGCAAATGGTTTCACATATGCAGGGCATCATTCACACAATAAGTATCATCAGTTTGTCAGGTTAAGATATTGACAGTGCCAGAGTAGGTTGCAGCAATTGCGTGAAGCCTCCAGCTACTGTTATTTGTATATTTTACTCTTATCTGTGCCAGTCGTGTATTTTGCCTTGGTGCAAAAGAAAAGTATTGGATTTGTGTATGATTTGTGTCTTTCAATAGCAAAACAGAATGGAGGTGTTCAAGCTTTAAGGAGATGCGATGGAAGCAATACCAAGGCATCTTATCCATTAGGATTTCATTATTTGGTAGAAAATAATAGCAACAGTGTTTGCATTGGACCTCAATGTACTAGATCTCGAGCAACACAAACAAAATTACATTTGTATAGGTCTTTTCACATTGAGAGGAGGTCCAAAGGCGCTGGCGTGTCCTGAACATAAATGCTGCAACCACAAATTAACTGCTATCTAACCTGTGTGTATGTGTGTTTACCAGAAGGGCTGAAATCTGATCTGTCATAGCAGTCTGGACAAGTGTATGAAGAAAACTGACCTGTACAGCAGCGCACCATGCAAAAAAAAAAAGAAAGTTGTAGTCATGGTTTCATTTCATCGAACAAACAAGGTTGGTACATAACCAACGTTAAGAAGCAATCTGTAGTGGGTTTCACTGAATGAATGCACAGCATTCACCGAAAGGCACCAAATATTTTTATTCCCCAATGTTGGGTTTTAACTAACCTCAGTCTCCTTTACATTAAGATTATCATATTGCTTCAAAAGATGTGGTTAAAATGCCTCAAGAAATGCCTGGAATTGGTCACCCGTCAGTTTATCAATATCAGAAGTAAATGTGTAGGTCTGTGGAGAAGGTCACAGCAGATTTATGTTCACGCTGTTTCACAACTGAGGATTTGGTTCTTGAAATAGGTGTATTTGAAAATAAACCTCAAACTTAATTTCATTCATTCTGTATTGAAATACTCATACAGTCTGACCTTGCTGGGAGTCCTTCACATTTAATTGCCAGGCACTGGAGTGTTTGTGGGATCTCTTACAGGTTTTGTCCAGCGCTTTGGAGCACAGGGAATCTGCACGAACAGCAGACTGGTAAAATGTTGAACGGAAGCAAATGTGTGATAGAAATAAACTTTTCTCTCTTCGCATCCCCTAACCCCCTCACCGACACACACGTATACTTTTTGGTGGTTTTAAGCTGTACAGTGTTAACCTTCAATCAAGGTTAATATCAAAATCGAAACTTAAGCAAGGAGAACAAAATGCTTTTTCTCCCCCACTGCTGAAGGAGCGGATTCTTTGCTGGAGAGTGTTCTGTACCGAGGTGCTGGTTGCCCTCTGGAATTTGCCCAAGTGACCATTTTTCTTCATGTGTAAGTCTATTCACTGAATGTCAGCAGGCTAATCGAATGTGGGAGCATCACAGCCAAGCACAATCCTGTTTCCATCCAACATCCACAGGCACACACTTTCCAGCGGGGAGCATAAAAATGTATGGCATGGAAGGAGGTCATTTGGCTCATTGTGTTTGTTCTGATGCTAGCTTATCCATTGTAGTTATAAAAGAAAATATAACCCCTGGTTTTTTTTACTGTTGATGCCCTCTGTTCTTGACTCACCAATTAGTAAGAACAGAGAGACATTATTCTCAATTTATCCTATCAAAAACTTGCATAAACCTTTATCAGATTCTCTTCCTAATCTTGGCTCAGCAACAACAACAACAAAATTGAGTTTGTATAGTGCCTTTCACGTCGGGAGGACATCCAAAATCTGTCCTGACAGTTTGCCTTTTTAGATATAACAGTTCATCTCTCATAATACTGTATTTGTGGAGTCTTGTAGCTTACTGGTTAGAGCACTCGCCTTACAAGCGTGAGACCTGTGTTTCGAATCCAGGCAGGTCAAGGAGAAACCTTGAACAAGTTTCCTTATAATAATAATAATCCGTCCCCCAAAAACTATAATAAATTGGTCATTTCAATCCACGACTGTTTGTGGGACACTGCTGTGTGCAATTGGCTGCTGCATTTCGCCCACAAATATACAGTCAATTGACTTTACAGTATATTCTCTGAAGCGCTTTGAGACATCGATAAGATGTGGAAAACGCTATATCAAATGCAAGGATTATTATTATTATATTCTGGTGAATCTTTGCTGCTCCCAAACATTAGAAGGAGGATTTTTTTTTGCTGATTTCCTCTCAGAAGCCAAAGGGTGATGAGACCAATTGTAAATTCAAATTGCTGCTATATTTGAAATCAACTAACTAAGCATTTGAATCAGCATCCTTCTGTCGGTATGGTTTGTTGCTGAACATTTGAAAGAAACTAGAAAGGAGTGGTGGGTGTGGACTGATCTCAACTCCAGTGAGTTCCTGTCTCAAGCCTGCTCTGCTGTAGGGAGACACAAAGCAAGAGGCCAGATGCTTCAATGCTAATAAGAGAGAATAGCCATTTCTCACATATCACCCGGTGCCAGTTCGAGAACACTATTGTTTTGAGACCAGGATGTCTATGTTGGTTTCCCTATTCAGTGCATGATGAGGGAAATCCAGGGGAAGGGCGAGGAGGGAGGAAAGAGGAAAATACAAACTGCAAGACATCAGGTAAAGTATGAGAGTTAAGTACCACTAATTGAAAGTAGAGTGCAGTACTACTAATTGAAAGCACTGTCTTAAGTATGTATGTAGATAATGTGTTAAGTAATGCTAAATGCAAGCCTAAAGTTTGTGCACTATCAAATCACACAGCACAGTGGACTGCTCAGAAAAAGAAATAAAATTAATATAGACTTGACTGAACAGTTGTTTAATACATTCATGTTTCAGATATAAAGTGAATTATACAGTTAACTAAAGCTGATCAGAAAAGTTATTTAGGTTGCAACAGTTATAACAAACATAATGTATGGCAACCACACATCATTTTGCAGTGTAAATGTATGTTAAATGGTCTTTCGTTGGTGTAAATGGTGGGCTCCATTGGCTCCTCATCACCCAGAGGATCCAATTCAAGATTCTGGCCCTCCACGGCCTTGCCCCACTCTATTTCTGCGACCTCCTAAGCAGCTACCAACCTGCCTGCCACCTCCGCTCGGCAGGCTCCAGCCTGCTCCATGTCCCTCAACCCACCCCGGCCACCATTGGTGGGCGAGCCTTCAGCCACTCTGCCCCCAACCTTTGGAACTCCATCCCGCAGTCCCTCCACCTTGCCCTCTCCCTGGCCTCCTCCAAGTCCCTCCTCTTCGACGGTCCCATTGATCACCCCAAATCCCCCACTTTCCCTCCACCCTCTCCGTCCCCGACTCCAGCTCGTGTCTGAAACAATGACTATCCAGGGCCTTGGGACATGCTCCTGGCGCGAAAGGTGCTGTACAAGTGTAATTTTATTGTTGTAAAAGATTCAGAGAGAAGCAATAAAAACAGTTGATGTTTTAAGAGAACCTTAGTTAGGCCATAGTTGGCAACTCCTCACATCGTAAATGTTGACTTATGTAATGGATTGTCACTGTGGAGACAAGTCTAATCAAACAGTAATCCAAGTTCCGTTTGATGGTCGGTCAATTTATCACCTAGTTTTATCAAGGACATAAATGAGAATTGGATGTGCAGACATGTCCTAAACATTGTGAGCTAAAGCTCTAACTCTGTAACCTACGGGGCAATCAAGAATCAGCTCCCCCCAAACATTGTCATGTGTCTAGTTAAGTCCATGTTTAATTGTTTGTGTGTTTTCCGTTTTTTCTTGATTGAATATTCCTTGATTTATTCAAGTAATCGAAATATGCGAATAAAAATATTTATAGTGTTGGCAAACCATAACTGTTGGCCACCAGTGCTCTAACTGATTGGGTGGTCCAAATTGGATAAGTATCATGTTTCACAGTTAAACATTTCTCATATAAGTTAATGTGAACACATTTTACTCTTTGCACATTTTCTCACTACCAATAACACCCAGTCATTATCTTCTCTAAAGTGGCAGCAACCACATTATTATGGGTTTACACTTACCAGCAAGTACAAATAAGTCTTTTATGAAGGTAATATTTTAGGAAATTGGTAATAACTCCACTCCACTAAAATTATGCTGTTTTACATTTTATTTGACAGATTTGCTTCATGTTGGGTCAGCTGAGTACATCTATACATCTGGGCAAGTTTCCTTACTCCACATGCCTGATAATATCCCTCAAAAAAACACTACAGTGATAAAATTGGCCATTTCAATCCACGACTGTTTATGGGACACTGTTGTGCGCATTTGGCTGTCGCATTTTGCCCACAAATATACAGTCAATTCACTTTACAGTATATTCTGTGAAGCGCTTTGAAACGTGTAGAAGATGTGAAAAGCGCTATATCAAATGCAAGGATTATTATTATTATCTGCTCTTTATAAAGTATTGGTATGAGTGTCCATTAATAATACTACTACTTATAACAATAATAATACAATAGGTTAATGAGGACCAGAAGATTCGAGTTCACTCCATAAGTGCCTTGAATATAAAGAGCTTGCCATTCATCAGTGCTTCCTACTTGTGATACCACCAATTACATGACCAGTGGCCTCTGCACATGTGGATAGAAAGCTGTCTGCTCCGTTGCCACGCGTTCCACTTCAAATCCCATTGCTACTTTTCAAAACGTGTCATTGCACTTGTAAGTCCCATTTATGTGGTGACCTCAATGTGAAGTGCAACGACAGATGTGGATGGTGGTGATGCCAGGATTTTGAGTTAAGAGAATGTCATGGTCCTCAAGCTGATTGTGAACCAATGGGATTCAATATGTGAATCTTCATTATGTCAGGGGTTGTACAATTAACCTTTACATTTAATACAGCCCAATATAACGCTGAACTTCTCAGGTAATTGCTGTTAAAGTATGGTGACTGTGTTTGTTGGTAAATAAAGCAGCCAAATTACCCATAGCAAGATCCCACAAAAAAGGCAGTGTTAGTGAATGACCAATTCATCAGGAGGTTGTTGGCCAGGAATTGGAATAAAAGACAGCCTGTGTGAGAATCAGGATTAAGAAAATAATTCCTTATTCAGGAATGTCTTCAGCAAAAATGTAACATTTGTTGAAATTGGCACAACTCAGATCATCAAAATTAGCTATTAAAAATTGTAAAACCTTATTGGAAGATAAGAGCATTTACTATCTATGGACAACATTGAGATTTTTTGGGGGAATTCTGTACAGTGTTAAATAGCTCATGGAAATTTCGAGGATAAGTAACCAATTTCTGTTCAGAATACAGTCCAGATTTGCTACTTTTCTGTAGTAATGTTAGGAAAGTGCACGACATGTCAGCACGGATGAATTACTCGGCTAGAGACAATATTACAAGTGACACAGGTAAAGGAAGGGCAGCAAAAAGCTTTTCTGCCACCAGTGAAAGCACTGGATACTGAAAACCCAAATTATCAGCAGAATCCATATGGTACACTCACATAGGAAACAATTACTGATAAGAATAATTTATGCACTTTTAATTGCGTATCATAAAAAGCTTTCTTGCCTTTTAAAAGCATCTGCATCCGTTCAATGTACATTTTAATCCCTGCATCCTGGCCAGAGTGATAGGAGGTCATACTGTGTGTTTTAGCTGGCAACACTGCTAATTACTTCCATTTTACTATTAAATCTGAACTGCACCTTGCTGCTGTTTATGGTTGATACATAATACAGTATTTTTTAAACTGAGGCAACAAGAGCTATGATCTACCATGCTTTTTAAACTCCAAGCTGCATGAGCTGATTTTAAACCTGTTCCAATCTTAGGACAAAGTTGCCTTTGTTTTATTTTTAAAATTAATTTCTGGGCTGTTGTGAAACTTCAGAATCTATCAATAAAGATGTCAAAGCGTCCCCCAGGTCTTAAAATGTTGAAGACATTCAATAGTATCATTTTTAAAAGTTTCCTCTTGTTGCTGGAGGAATTATTTTTCACTGTTACGATATATGCATCTAGTTTTGGAAAATATTTTAGAATACATCACTAGAATTCATAGCTTTACCCTTGTTAATTGCAACTAGCTATCACGGTGAATATATCACCGACAGAAGCTGTTGCAGATATTAACTTCTAGTAAATATATCAGTAAAATGTTATAACCACATACCAAAGAATTTCACCATAGTTAAAATGTGTACAAGGCTCATGAGTACCCTGTTATATGAATTAATGTTTTATTTATACAACAGGTGTTTTAATGAGAATGTGTTATCCCAGGGTGGTACAGTGATGCAATACATCAATGAGTAATGGAATGTCGGTTTGTTCTGTGACCCTATAACACAGTGTTATAACATAATGTTCGCAATCTTGGCTATTCTGCTTCGAGAAAGAGCTAAGTGGAGACCTGGCACTTTGCTGGGGGATAAATCTCAAACTGTTCAAACTGGACATTTCTTCATTCACCTTTTGGAGACTAGTTTCTGGAGCAGCATTGGGAGGAGCCTGGCAACAAGTTTGTACTTTCAACCATGAGTGAGCATAGGAGCAGGGAGATGGAAAGATAAATTGGAGAGAAAATAAATTATAGTCTGCCTTACACACATACAGATATTATCCCACAAGCAAAATTTATAGCATACATTCTACAGGATTAAGAAAGCAAGTTGTGTCTCTCTAGGGAGAGAGTGTGCATTTGATATCAAACAAGCCTAAACTATACATATGTGGAACTCTCATGAGTTTGGTTTGAAGATTCTTAGCATGGCCATGAATTTCTACATGTGTCAGATACTCAGATGAAAAAATGTTCTTCCTTCATCTGTTAATTAAACGCCCCAAATATCTTTACACCAGGGAGGATGCTCCCATCTTTATTCATGGGCCTTATTTTCATTTTGAAATGCTGGGGAAAACAGGAAAGTGGGTGGTGGGCTGGGCAGGGATAACTCTTTAACCATTGCCAAGAACCCCAATTTATAAGGTTAATAATTTTTTTTTACAAAACAAACTGATGCAACATACTTAATATACAGACAACATGATGTGGAACAGTGAGGAGGAATGGTATAGTGACCCATGACTGTGTCACTCATGAATTATTGGCCTTCCTGATTTGGGGAATAAATCTGTCCTGCAGACCTTTTTGCATTTAGTCACTTTCTATGCCTAGTTTTTTCTAATTTTTTCACTGCTCTTTATTCAGAATGATATTTTATAACATCACCCCATGTTTGAATTGAATTTCTAAATGAGAGCATAATTTTATTTGAACCGGCCCTGAATTAATAGAAGTAAGAATTAATTCACAAGGACAAATATTTCTGAACAGCCTGCTAGCACAGAACTGCAATGTTCACATAGTTTCCGCCAAATCCATATATTCAAGAGTTGCCATTCAGTTTATTGTGTGAATGTGTTGATGTTCATTGTACTCAATTAGGAAACAAAAGAAAGACCGGAAACCAGGGATTGAACTGAATGGTGCCAGTTTATGAGGAGCTGCAGCAAACAGGAACTCAACGGTTTGCCCAGCTCCGCGAACCTCTGTTTCCTCACATCGCCTTCCTTTAACAGCTGTCTTTATATCAAAGATTCTCTGTTTGGAGCTCGGATTCATCTGATGCCTGTGTGCTGGAACAGCATGACAGATTATTAAAAGAAACTGATTCTGACTGTGGGATGTCAGGACTGCTGTAATTTAAAGAGATGCTCACACCACTGAGTCAGAGGTCCCCTGCACTGGTTACAATGGGGCATCAGGCTCAAAATAGCACTAAAGAAAAATGGATTTCTGTGAGTGATTAAATGATGTCTAGATTAATGGCCAGGAAATGAGCTATTATCACAGCCTCACAGCTGTATTGCTTTTTAATGGTCTTGGCGTTCTTGGTGCATTTTCCTTGAACTTGGAAATCAAGGGGGTGCTGCTGTAGCTAAACATTAATGCAGTTGTAAAAGGCAAGTCTACACCCCTTGGTGACTCCTTCATATTAATAACCACTGTGCATTCCTAGAGTCATAAAATCTGCAACATAAATCATCACTTCTATATTCTGCTCTACTTACAAATCATAGCTGTTCCTTACGAGATTAGGTGTAATTTTTTTTACCGTGTGAAAATTTAATTTAAGCATGATCAAATTTGCATTAAGCTTTTAACCTCTGAAAGCCACTGAACTGAAAGAGCTCATATATGTATGAATATATATTTTTTAAAAAATCTAATTTAGGTAAACAAATCATTTGGGTTAACTGGGCTAGTGACCTCAAAAAAAGGCTACAGCCAAGGCCAGACAGTAAAACAGTGTACAAGTGAAAGGCTACAATGGTGCAAGAAAGGCATTAATCACCCCATACAGGGCAGTATTGTTTTTATATGGCTTGCTATGAAATGAATATGTGTTTTTGTTTAAAAAACAAAAGAAATTTATCTTGACAATAACTGCCTTGTGGCAATTTTGTACCAACTTTGTTCAATGGAAGAATGCTCGAGATATGGCGTTACATCCATGTGGTTTCACTTTAATGATTGGGGTCTGATATTGTGCCACTTTCCTTATTGCATTGTTGAAAATTTGAGATTTGACAACCAAAATAGACTATTTTCGACAGAGTAGATAGATAGAGATTCGACAGAGTAGATAGAGAAAAACTGTTTCCACAGGCGGGTGTATCAGTGACTCGTGGTCACAGATTTAAAATACTGTAGTTTCAAAAAGAAGCAGAGGGGAGGTGAGGAGAAATCCTTTCACTCAGCGAGTTGTTCGAATGTGGAATACATTGCCTGAAAAGGTGCTAGAGGCCAATTCGATAACAACGTTTAAAAGAGAGGTAGACATTTATTTGGGGAGGACTAGTTTACGCGGTTATGGGGAGAGCTGTGGAGTGGGATTGAATTGCTCTTTTTAAAGTGCCGGCACAGACTCGATGGGCCGAATGGCCTCCTTTTGTGCCATAAGATTCTATGATTCTATGATTTCATTATTTTTCCTTTTCCATTGTTTCACACTGTTCGAAATCATAATGTATCATTGTTTTGGTTTACATTTACTCTTTGTAACTGGGGAGAGAGGGAGGGAGGAGTGGGGGCATTTCAGTACAAATTATCTCTCAGATAATTATCTTTATTAACTTTCTACTGGCCTACCAATCAAGTAGTCTTAATGACTGGACTCACATTCGGCTGATTCATATCTTCCCAACCATTTTCTATCTTCTAAGTGAAATGGAGTCCATGATGTTACTGAAGACATTTACCAGAGATTACCTTCTCAGTGCGCTGAATAGTTTTGATTCACCTAGAGATGGATTAAGGCAGAAAAACAGTTAATTTCAGTTAGAACAGATAAAGAAAAAGTGCAATGATGCAATAAAAAAAGATGGGAACACAAAGCAGCACTGAATGACAATTCTAGAAAAAGTCATCACTCCCATTAGTCAATATGCATCATTCCCTCCAGTTATTATACAGTAATCAGAAAATTATTGAGCTCCGTTATATTTTTGATGATTAAGGGAAACTGATTCCCTTCGTGTGACCTCAGTCACTAATGGGGCAGGAAGAACAACATTATCTCTTTGATAACATCATTTAGGATGAGGTTAGGGACTGCAGAGCGGTTTCTAAGAACCAGAACGGTTTATCTGTTTAATTTGTGGCCAGATTAAATAGCTCTTAGTTTCATATTCTTTACACTCACATGTTGCAAGAAATCTAAAAATTGGTTATTCCAGTGTTAATACTTTAACAGAATCGAAGGAAAAGAAAACAATTTTGTTTTACACCAGATTCCTGTTTTAGAGTCACATCGAGAGAAATACCCCATTTGAAGAAAATATGCAATCTTTAACCCTGAGATTGACTGACCTAAAAGGAAAGTTGTTATCATATTGCAGAACAAATGGCATTTTTTCTGGTGCATTTGGTGAGTGTCCTAAATTCGAAAGAAAAAATAAGAGGAAATTTAATTGGAATCAAATAGAATTATTCTCTGAAAGCTTTCTTTTTTTACTAAACTACTACTGATCATTCAGGGGCAAGGCCTGTGAAACGCTTCTATTGTGCACTATTTTTTCAATGAAGTAAGCATTTTTATGCTTCAAGAGCTTTTCTTCCAGCAAATGAAGAGGAAGTGCGCACAATGCGGAATCCTTCAAAAAATCAATGTCACTACTTCTCTATACTTAACCAACATAATACTGTATGCAGGTCAGCAGAGAGAAATAAAGAGAAATGCGCTCCCCTCTATTCCGTTAGAGTAAAAGATCACCATTTCTACCAATTGGTAACTGGAATAAATATCTTTTGGGTTTAGACACAGATCACACTTTTAGTCATTGATACTGAGATTTACAGTATGAACATAGGAAGCTATCAGCTTGTTGGAAACTCATATTGTGGTTACTGGAGACAAATTACTGTGTTCAATAAATAATTGTCTCTGGAATCTTCTCTTTTGAGAATAGTCAATAATAATAATCAGAATAATCCTTGCATTTGATACAACGCCTTGTCACATTGGTGAGATGTCTCAAGGCGCTTCACAGAATATACCGTAAAGTGAATTGACTGTATATTTTGTAGGCAAAACACAGCAGCCAATTACAGAACAAATGCCATTTTCTCATACATGAGTATCAAATTTTCTAAGGGTATTTACAGCTAAATTAATTTAAAGTGACAAAAAACCAAAGAATGTAAATTATTCTAGTTGAGCCCACATTTGGAATATAGTTCCAGTAGCGATAGCCTGAACTGGCACCAAATACATTTCGAATTAAACTCTTGCAATATTGAACAGGTACAGTATCTGTAAATTAAATAAACATGTTTATGTGGCAAAGTGCCCAACATGTTTTAAGACAAAAGAAATCACTTTGATTTGATCAGATCAATGTTTGTACGAATAAAAGTTGCGATGTTTTGTGGAGACAAATTCTATTATAATTGATAACTGGTTATAACATGAAATATCAATGAAGTGATCATTAATTTATTTCCAATAAAATCCATTAGGAAAAGCTAAAACCACAGCAATTCTACTGTGGCGAAAGAAGGCTTTATTTACTTACAAGCAATAAATACTTCTTACTACAGTACTGACTTGGCAATTACTCATGCAGAGGAAGAGCCTCTCCTGGCTGGACTAATGGTGTTTCAGAACAAAGCGTTTCCATCTCTTGTGTATCAAGGGACAGACTGTACTGCTTCGGTGCTGAATAGCCAGTTTCACCCAGTATTCATCATGCTCCAGTACCGTCTGTGAGATAACATGGTTCACAGAGAAAAGGGCTTTTGCTTCCTCACCGCTCCCCAAAGGAACAACTTGTGACTTTCTTTGGTAAGAAAGTGTTCTAATGCTATCAAACATGGAGTAGATGAAAAGCTGATAGGCTTCAGGAATTTTTTGTCATGTGCCAGTCCTTTCAATTGGTTTCTATTACCGCAGAGCTGAAATACATAGTAGTTGTTTCATATAGACTTCAGGCTAGTGGTGTTCTCTATCACTTGTGCCACACTGGGCTCCACCACTGTTAAGCGCTCTTAGACAATGTCCAGCATGAAGGGCACTATGTAAATGCAAGTTATTGTTTGTTGCATTATTTCGCCAGAAGGCTTTATTGAAAAATGTCTCTCAAGTGTTTTTTTTACTATCTTTCGCTACAAAGTTTAACAACAACAACAACAACAACAATTTACATTTATATAGCGCCTTTCACGTCGGGAGGACGTCCCAAGGCGCTAAACAAGAGGCGTGTGACCCGAGCTGGGAGGGGAGTGTTTGGGAAGGGGTGAAAAACACGGATGTTTCAACTGCCTTTCAGAAACATCATTTCTTTTTTTTAAAAAGAAGCTGAATTTTTAAATCGATTTTAATGAATGACTACATCTGTCCCCCAACTATTTGCCCTGTCATTATGCTCGAGATACCGTTTGACATTTGCATAATCTTAAACAAAACCCCGTAAGAAAGGTTGAATCATAACATATTGCAGGACACTTTGCTACGGAAACTCTCCCCTCGTCGGCCTCCCCAGTTCCTCCATTCACAGGCTGCAGGCCATCCAAACCTCTGCAGCCCGTGTACTATCCCGCACCCGCCTCCGCGACCACATAACCCCCACCCTCGCCCGTCTCCACTGGCTCCCCATCCTCCAGAGGATCGAGTTCAAGATCCTCATCCTCACCTACAAGGCCTTATACGGCCTTGCCCCGCCCTATTTAACCGATCTACTCTCCCCCTACATGCCCACCCGGACCCTCCGTTCAGCAGGACTTGGCCTGCTCCAAGCCCCCCGCCCCAACCGCCCCACCATCGGAGGCCGGGCCTTCAGTTTCTCCGCTCCCACCCTATGGAATTCCATCCCCCAATCCCTCCGTTTCGTTTCTTCCCTTTCCTCTTTCAAGGCCGGTTTGAAGACTTTCCTCTTCGACCGTGCCTTTTGTTCCACCCAAAATTTTTCAACCTCCCCTATTTGTCTCACCCCTTCCCAAACACTCCCCTCTCAGCTCGGGTCACACGCCTCCTGTGCAGCGCCTTGGGACGTCCTCCCAACGTGAAAGGCGCTTTATAAGTGTAATTTGTTGTTGTTTTTGTTGTTTGCTGCCAAACTATATGTTGTAATTATAGTATACAGAACATTGCATTTCAAAGGGAGAAAGTGTATTAAATGAGCTTGTCTGTTTGGAAGCAAAATCTTCCAATGTTGATCAATACATTTGTTTATCTAACAGGGTATGTGTTTTAGCTTTTTTCGCTATAGGCTAGTAGTGGGTCTACTCTTCCATATGTACCACAAATACGTACACATCCTTAAAAGTGTACAGAAAAATTCTACATGAATAACTGGAACATAAAAATGACTCGTCACATAACATGGAAATGAAGCAGGAGATTATGTGACAGAAACTGGCAAATGTGTTACAGACTCACTGATGTTTTAAAAATATTTTATATTATAATGTAGACAGAAAACATCGGAGATTATTTTATTGGTTCCTCTTTCTGGACTGAGCTTCTCAAGGAAATGAGAGAGGAAATAGGAAAGGTTCTGTCTGATATTTTGAGAATTCTATAAACACAGGAAATGTATCTGAGAGATAGCGGACACCAAGTATTACCCTGAGATTCAAATGGAGTGAAGCTCGATAACTGAAAGTTAACATCAGCCACAAGAAAAATGTTTGAGAGAATTTTATAGAAATACACCAGGTATTTGCTTAAAGAGCATAGAGACCATAAAAAATAGAAGTCGTAGGTCATGCTTCACATATCGACTGGAATTCTTTGAGGAGGCAACAGAATTAGTTTTGCTGCGTTTAACTTTTAGGGAACAGGGAGTAACTGCAGAACCTGGGGAGATTAACGTGTTGGATAAAGTTTACAATGCAGCAGATTATAGAAGATCATGGAAGGAATGGGTTGGTTGAAAAAAACACACACCTCTTTTTCCATGTTACTGTAGTTGGAATATGATGAAAGGAGAGTTACAATTGGTTTCAGGTTCCCGAGCTCAGGGAGAAAAAGTCAGTCTGAATTTCTATCCATTATCCTCTGCAGGAAAGAGAGCACGGGATCAGATTTCACTGTGATGCCTATACTTATTGAATAGCCTGCTGATATTCACTGAAGGTTCACATTTAGAATAATGATCCTAGCATTTGATATAGCGCCATTCACATCAGAAGGACCCCCTCGTGCTTCACAGGGTGCACTGTAGAGTAGAGATAATGTTCTCTTGTAGGAAAATTATTTGGGTGACCATCGGAGGTCACGCTCTCAACCACTGAGCCCCAAACCGCTGGAACACTCTCCCTCAAATCCCTCCGACTTGCACCCCCTCTCCCCTCTCTCACGTCCCACCTGAAAACTTTTCTCTTCAACCTTGCTTATGGCCACCTCCCCCATCCCCCTCTGACTCAGTCAGGTTCTGCCACTGTTAATTGCTTTGAGACTCTACCCTGCATGGAGGACACTATATAATTGCAAGTTGTTGTTGTTGTTGTTACTCATTGGGTAAGATTCTAGAGATCTAATGAAATCAATAGCCCCATACTCAGAAAATGATAGAAAATTGGAGGTTAAGGTAAAAAAAAAAGTAGTAAAAAAGGAGAGAATGCCTGAGCGAGACTTTTGGCTTTAGCAAGAACACTGCGTGAAATCGCAATACCATTTTTCATTTGGTTTCTCATACCATTTTATAATTCACTTGCATCACGCGTTGGTTGCTATGCTCCACTGCCCTGAGTCCTATGTCTTGTCCAAACCATAGACAGATATTTTTGACTGCTTAATGTCCTCACTCTTTGCCTTCCACTTGTTCTTCTGTGCAATTCTTCATTTGAAGTGGTTCAAACAAGTACAGTATGCAAATAGATATATCATTTTTTTAAAATGAACAACTAGGATCTATTGAACAAAAATGAATTTGATAATGTTTAACGTTAACATGGTTAATCTTAGACCACTAACTGGTATTTTTAATTCTTATGGTATCCTGTGATCGGTATCTTTCGTGCCCCATTATTGTAAATGTTAGAGAAGTTGTTTGTGTTTGTTGTAAATGGAGTATAGGACACCAGCGATTACTAGTGTCCAATGTGTTTGAATGGTGTTAGTATACAGAGGGTAGGATTCCAGTTGTTTGTATTAATCACGTTATTTAACAGCAAACTATCATATAGCATTGATGATGTCTGTGTTAGACAATGTTTAATAATCAAGCCTTTGTGAATACAGTATGGTGTACAACACACTGTTTGTTTTATTTTAGAATGTTCTCATGACCAGGTTAAAGTAATTAAGCTAACCAACGGTACATAATTTAAACAACACATTATATCACAATTATCACGTCTCTCAAAGCCTGGATCCTGTAGCTCAGTGTTTAGAGCATCCACCTTACAAGCAAGAGACCTGGGTTCAATTCCAAGCAGGGTGAAACTTTGGGTACATTTCCTTACTCTATACACCCAATAATAATCCCTCAAAACAAAATTGGTCATTTCAATCCACGACTGCTTTGGGACACTGCTGTATGCAATTGGCTGTCAGGTTTTGCCCACAAATACAGTCAATTCATTTTACGGTATATTCTGTGAAGCAGTTTGAGACATCCCGAAGAATTGAAAAGCGCTACATCAAATGCAATGATTATTATCTCTACTAAATAGCAATTTGGTTTTTGAGAATAGGATTGAACCCCATATATACCAATGTCCCCAGCCCATTGGTCCAGTCTTATCTCGTCAGCAGAGCATTCACACTATTAGACTTTAATATATCTAAATACTGTACAGTTAATGATATTGCTAGTATCCAAAGAGCAAGTCCATGCATCCAATAAATAATAATGATTTGGTCATGTTTTGCCCACAAAATATAAGTCAATTCAGTTTACAGTACATTCTGTGAAGTGCATTGAGATGTCTCGAAGACGCGATAAGGTGCTAATGTAAAATGCAAGGATTATTATTGTTATTATTACTACAGAGAACCATGTGCATTTATTCCACCAACACTAATATCATCAGTTTCTAGACGTTGAGATCCTTTCAATGTTCAGGTAAAATAAAAAAAAATGCCGCCTGGCACTTAAAAGCCACGAGAGCCCAGCAAATCCGGCCATAATGTTAGAGTGGAAATAAAAGCAGTGGTGAGGTTTGTAAAAGCGTCCTCCATCCTGTAACTTTTATAGCCAATCGCTCTCAGAGGTTGTCCCATGCGACCTGCATTCATTATGTCAAAAAAAACCTTAGCAACACTCAACACATAAATAACTCCACTTAGTGTTGTCTCTAACGCTGTAGCATCCAAACAATCCCACATCACAGTTAGAGAATGATGATTCTTTCTTAAAACATATTTTTTTTACTATTTACCCCCCCCACCCCCTATCCCACTCGTATACCCACACTGTGCAAATGCAAGAGTTCACAATTCTCTCTCAATTCAGCAAAACAGACTTCTGCAAAGCACAGGACTGTACGATTCAGCCCAAAGAGGTGGGTGGGAAACTACACCAGCCACTGGCTCTGGGGATTGAGTCTGAGATTTATACACGTGTTTCATTCACTTAATGTATAGTTTTAAATGGCTTCATATGATCCAATTTGTCTGATGAGATTTGCGGGGCAGGGCAGTGTGGTACAGCGTGTATTGACAGTGTGATCACCGGGTTGTGGTTTTAATACACATTTGGACTTAGGCAGGGTGTGAATTATTCAAGGACACAGAGTCTCACAGGCATTTTTCCTCACAGCTTTCCAACGGCTCTGCGTAAAAGGTTGGTGTGGCAACAGGAGTCAAGGGTTTCCATCCCACACCTCACCTTCAGTCGTACGGTAGAGCAATTGTACTTTCAGTCACTTTCCCGGAAGAAAAGGGGGACTGGGTCTTATTGGAAAAAAATAACACGTCCATGGTATGAGTCAGGCTTTAGAATCGCACTGATTTTCAGTGGGCTGTGAGTGAGCAAGACTGGAATTTGTGAAGAGGAAGTTGGCAAGTCGACCTCTGAAGCTGTGCAATTATTTAAATGTTCATTCTCTTGTCTATTAATTGTTTTTAATTTTGCTGCAGTGGTCTCGAATAGGAAGGCTGGGATTCCAAATCCCCAGCCCCCCCCCACTCACACACACACACACACACACACATACGTTATCACAAATCTATCTACCTACTCTGGCTTTGTGAGTGAGTGAGTGTGTGTGTGTGGGGGGGGGGGGGGGGGGGGGGGGAGCAATCCTAGCCAAGGAATCATTTCCAATATTTTTCACGCCACTTATAAAAATGTGACTCTCTCTATATTGAATCTCTCTTTCGCTCTGCCGCCCAGTGAACAACAACTGCGAGTCTGTGCATTAATTATTCTACTGCAATCCCAATTAATCCCAAACATTCAATTAATCAAATGAAACCCCCTCCCCCCCCCAAAAAAAAAGCACAGGTTTGTCGCAAACATTTCTTTCCCATTTGGTTTGCTGGAGTCAAGGCCTTTTAGTGTGTATCAGATCAGCCCTGTTATATATCCCAAACTGTAACAAAACTGTTAACACTCTCTCCAAATCCAGTCTATTTCTGCTAACGTTGTACCCGAATGATAAGTCTAGGCTTTAAACCAATTTGTTCCACAAAGTCCTTTCACCTCGTGGGTGTCTGAATTTCCCCCTTAAACACTGTGATCTCCAACAGCTCTGCAAGACAGACAGATTTTAAACATTGCTGGAGTATTTCCCATTGGTTCAGTTCAGCTGAGGTCGGTGTGTTTTGAGGATATTAACGGTAGATTGACCCACAAACTGATGGTTTGGGTTCTGGCTGGAGAACGAGTCGTGCCTGGCTGGCTGTGGTCCCAGTGAATCTAAACTATGATGTTAGAAAGTTTGACCGGAAAGTTTTCAGAAAGGAATAACTTCCACTTACCTCTGCCACAGGTGGCAGGCAGCTTATTGCACTCACAGCTGCGACTGTCCCAATGTGCAGCGTTATAAATATATATATATGTATATATATATATATATCCCCCCACCTTGAAAATTCACTCCATTAAAAACAGAAACTTTCCCTTCCATTCTTGCCTTGCAGCCTCCCGAGTTTCCCCATTCCTCTGCCAGGCTTCCTACCAGAATGTAAGTTCCCGACAGAAAAGCTTCATGGTTACTGTGCTTCTGCCAAACGCAATTATTAGTTCTCCTGTAGACATAGTTATTTATTACATGTGTTGCATCGCATCACATATCTGTGTTGGTTGTCTCTATGCAAGAAGCAACTCTCCTCTCCCCACTGATTAACGCCAGGAATCGTTGAATCACATACTGCGATTGATATCTGCAAAACATGTACAAACACCAGACTGTGTGCTGTTACAGCCATACACAAGTTTTGGAGGAAAAACACACACACACACACTTACCCGCTTGTAGTAATGGAGAGTATACATTATGAGTGATATATAACAGGGGTTCTGAGACATGATATCCAACCACAACGATTTAAAAATATTTAATTGGTAAATTATCTGTAGTCAGAAAACAATTTTTTACAGTTTTTTACGTGGGGTGGGTGTGTGGATTAGTTGTACTGCAGTTTCTTTTTATTTAATATGTTTTTATTATTTTATCAGGATTATTATTTTGCCACAAACTGCGTGTCTGCCCATCCTGAAATAACATCTTGTGCTTCTTGTGGGGGTAAAAGCACTTTCATGCCAGCCTTATTTAAACCACTATTTATGTCACAGTTTTTCAGGTGAGCTTTGTTTTCAAAAATAAATAGAATTGAGAAACACAAGATGTTTCCCTTGAATATAATTATTTCAGAATTTGTCATCCATACGTGAGCCACACTCGAGCCGAAAAAACACAGAAATACGAAGAATACAGTGTCATAAACATTTTTAACGCGACACAGCTTTTTTTTAGGTGTTCAATTTACTGCAAACCATATATTAAGTTCTTAAAAGATCCACTTGAAACCATGAGAGAGAGTTATAAAATCAAGTGCTGTGAACTTAGGAATCCGGTCATATGTGAAGTTTTATATATTTCACATTAACGGTTGAAATTAGAGACTTGTACACAAAAAAAAGTTAACATGCATCTGGCAATACTGTTTGTTGGTTAGTTAATTGTATTAATAAATTGGTCATTTCATGACTGTTTAATGGGACACTACTGTGCACAATTGGCAGCCACGTTTGGTCCATAAATATACAGTCAATCCACTTTACAGTACATTCTGTGAACCACTTTGAGACATCCAGAAGATGTGAAAAGCTCTATCAAATGCAAGGATTATTATGATGATGATGCTGCTGCTGCTTTGTAATACAGGTAACTTGTGGGTTAAAGTGCCCACAGTTGCAGTTCATGTGTTAGCTGCACAAACGTCTCCCCCAACTGGCCACTCTGTGTCATAACAACCCTCAGCTATTTAAATCAGGAAAAAATATTCTGTGTGCACTGAGACAAGATTTGGGTGTTATCCAACGTGAGGAAACATGTATCCAACTCTTGGCACATGCAAAATAAGCAGCCGTGTCTGTCAGTTGATATTGATTGCAGACTAGCACCCAGTCCCAGAATTAGAATGTAGGAGTCTCCTGACTGATATTTTTGGCCACCGTCAGTTGCAGTTCGTCAATTAAGTTAAATGTTTGTAGTGTTTACTCCCACACTGATCGCTCCTGAAATCAGTGGGAATTTTAACCTTTTGGGAAAATTGCCAACATGCTTGTTTTCAAACATAACTCTGCAATTTAAACGCAATTGAGGTTTATGTGGGAGAATTGAAGTGTGGAATTCATTGCCTGTGAGGTGGTTGTATTGGATAAAAAATAAAGGCTTTTTAAAAAAAAAATGTTTCTAACAAGAAATAATAAATAAAAGCAGGTATAAATCAGCCAGGAGAAAGAGGATGTTGTCTGAAAATGTGTTAAAAAGACTAGGAGTAGGGCCCAATGTGTGTTATGTTAATTCAGTCACTGTATCCTTGTTCTGTAATAAAGTGGAAACTCTATACTATACCAAAGAGGAAACTGTACATCAGGACTTCAGACAATCCTCTGGTTCCTCTTACTCCAGAGCTGGTATCCATTCATGTTTTTGCAAAGTATAATTTATTGTTATTTTTCGTATTGTATTTCTAAAATCAGTAGGTTTCTTTTCAGATTTTATTCCCCCACCTACTACCCGGTTTGCTTCTGTCCTAAAAGCAGTTCAGTAGTTTAACATATATAGTCCTTTCCAGAGCACAGAATATATGTATTTGCACCTCTGCCATTTGCTAGATTTATTATGATGGCCTGTAATAAGGTAATGTAACCATTCACTTCGCAAGGAGCTCAGTTCAAAGTGCTCTTCTGGTGTTCCCTTGCTTTATGAATGGACCATCATCTCAAGTCATAGTGCTTTTGTTTGCACTGTTTCTCAATGTTTCCTTAGGGTTATCTTACTGTACACAGACATAAACCCTGCTGTGAGATACAAACTTCTTCAGCACACATCCCTTGAGCCAAGTACTGTATTAATTTTGGCCATTGCCTCATGCACATGAATTTATAAAGACTACATTTATAACACAAGGCCATAGATGATCTCCTTGGATCTATAACAAAATATCCCATCCTCTTTCATCTTGATGATGTGAATGAAGCTCTTGTGTGGAAATGCATTTGAAGGTGAATGTCAGGCAGCAACACCAGATCTTAGTGTTTTGAAACTCAAAAATAAATTTAAACTTAACTTTTACAGCTATGAATTTCCCCCCTCTCTAAAAAAAACATACAGCTGATTATTTTGCAATTCCTAAAATGGACAAAATCGAATGATGCGCCAATAATTGAAGTAACATCCAGCCTCTCAGACAGTCACACAAACCTGAACATCAGCTCTGTATGTATATCTAATGACACTGTAGGAAGGAGCCCTTTAACTCAACAGCAACAACAAAATTACATTTGATTAGCACCTTTCATGTCGGGGATGAGAGGCGGCAGTCTGTAGGTTTCCGGTTATACAATGCAAATATATATATTTTAAAAACCTCCTGTGAAAATTCTGAAGCTGTATTACAATATAGCTAAGAGAAAGGCAAAGATTTAGTGAGTGCCAACTGTTCAAACTACATTGACAAAAGTGGTATAAATCACAGTAGCCATTCAATATATAAATCCTCGTTGCCTGGGAGATATTTGCTATCAACATATATTGTCATAAGCGAGCATTTGTATTTGAATGTCTCGCTCAAAGAATGAAGACTTAAAAACATAAAATATTCATCGTTGGTTGATCATTTGTATTCACCTTCTGGGGAGAGCTGAGTGGAGACTGGAAGCGTGTGTTCTGTTCCCTGTCCCTCTGTAGGCTGTGTGTATGTTTGTGGTGTGACTCTGTTATGTGAGTTGTGTTTATGTCTGTTGTATTTATGTGTTGTTACCACCTTTCTCGCTGAGTTTTGTAGTTCTGTTTGTGATAACTGATGCAGCAATTTTTTGGGGGGGTAATCCGAGTGTGTATTATGGATGTGAAGTCAATGAAATGTCTTTTGTTGGGATGATTGCATGAAATATGTGCATTTTAATGAATGAACTCAATTATAATTCCAACTCTCTTCAGATATTGTAATATTATTATGAACTCTCTTAATAATAATTCTAATGCCTGGTCTCATCATTGAGACGTCTCAAAGCGCTTTGCGTCATATACTGTAAACTGAATTGACTATATTTGTGGGCAAAACCTGGCAGCCAATTGCACATATCAGTGGCCTACAAATAGTTGTGGAATGAGTGACCAAACTATAATTTTTGGGGGGAGGGATTAATACTACCAGAAAAGTGATCTGCCAATCGACTAACAACCAGGTACTGTACCTACTTACTACTAGGTAACTAGAGATGTGTGGATTAAGAAAACTTGCCTCAGGTTTCTCCCGGCCCGGGAATTAAACCTCGCTTGCGAGATGAGTGCACTATCCATTAGGCGACATGACTTCAAAGCTATTAATGGCTGATTGACCAGTGATTGCTTGATCACCGTGTGGCCATCTACAATCTCATAGCACAAAGCACAAAAAAATTAGGTTTTGTAAAATTGTAAGGATATCGGACACTAACTGCACAATATGTTAAAAGGTTCTTACTTTTTGAGTGCTGTTAATTTAGTAAATTGAGTGTTTAGAATACACTTGTTTACATTTTATGCTGGAAACAGATTATTTTTCACTCTGTACTTTTTTTTTACAAATTTCATGACAGTTCCTACCTTGCAGCTCACCCGCAGAACCATTTCCACAACCCACGTTTACCCTATATCAGTCCATGTTTTCTTATACAGTACTGTACTCCTATGATGTGGATTGATGAGACTCGGCTGTCTTTCAACAAGGCCTTTTACAAATGACTTCATGGGATGTCTACCTTACAAGGGTAGAACAAGTCAGTGAATTTTCATGAAATATATATTTCTGTGCTTTCCTTTCCACTGACCTGAGCACAAGTTCAAAATGTTACATATTATACCTTTGATACGCACATTAAGAGAAAACAATCCCATTTTTTGAAGCAAGGGATGTCAATGTGCCTGTGGTATACATACTCGGTTTAAAGATTATTTACTGTTTGCTTTATAATTGTTGACTAAATTGACCTGAAGAAGAACCCAGGAACCATGTTAAGGACTAAACACTAAAGTTTGCCCACAGCTGTCAGAAAGTAGACACCTTTATCTTCATCTGAGATGTTTAAGAAAGCTATTCCATAAACATTTAACACTGACTAATAAGAGGGATGATTTAATCAATATCACAGATGCAAATCATATTTCTTTCTTGATATGCTACTTTTAGTGAACTCAGTATTTTTCCTGATTGTGTGGAAGGGCCAACCCAATTGTCATACTAGCTCAAGTTTATATGAAAATAGTGTGGGAGGTTGACAATTGATGGTATTAAAATGTAGCAAATTGAGATCTATGCAAAGGATACTGACTGTTTGTTGACTGACAGCTGAGTGCACACATTTTGTGCCTTTAATTTGGATACTGCTCTTCATAGCACAACATTAAGACCTGCAATATATATATATTAGAGAGTGAGGATATACCTTGGCCAGCAGTGCATTAGAATATGATAAATGTCCTCTTAACTGAGGCTGACCAGAGTAGGTTAAGAACAGTTTCATAAAATATAGAGATAGGCCTACTTATGTCTTTCTACTGAAAGTGACATATCCTATTTATTCTAAACACAACATATTACTATTGAGTCAGTCCTGGAGCATGTGTTTCGAGCCTTGTTTTAGTTTTAAGTGGGTGGGAAGCCATTTAGAATTCATTGCAAAAGCCATTTCTTACTTTTACAAAAATAGAAAAGGAAAGTCCAAGTTTGGTACCCTGGTTCACACTAAGTTAATTGATCTTAGATTAGTGGCAAAATTAGTGGCTGGGGCAAAAAGCATGAAGTCCTGTAGCTCAGTGGTAAGAGCACATGCCTTACAAACGGGAGACTTGGTTTTGATTCCAGGCAGGGTGAAACCTTGAGCAAATTTCATTACTCCACACTCCGAATAATGTTCCCTCAAAAAAAGATAAGAATAATTTGGTCACTCAATCCACTGTTCATGGGACACTGCTGTGCACAATTGGCTGCTGTGTTTCGGCCACAAGTATACAGTCAATTTACTTTACAGTATATTCTGTGAAGCGCTTTGAGACATCTAGAAGATGTGAAAAGCGCTATATCAAATGCAAGGATTATTATTATGGACCCATTTCAACATAACTCAGTCACTCTTTAAAGAGCAACATTCCAGAAGATGTCAGGCGTTGGCAATGGAAGAAAGCATTGAGCCAGACTCCTACAGACAGATAGATCCCTTAAAGCCTGTACTCCAAGCAGCTGAATAGGATGAATTGGAATTTGTCAAAACATCATGTTATGATTAAACCATAACTTGAAAGTTGTACGTAAAAAGTCTGCTATTTCATATTAAGTACATTATAATGTTATCGGTGTAAATATATGGATAATATACCCTGTGTATTCAGGGAGAGATCAGTTTACTGCCGCAAAGAGCACCCGTCATAATTGGAAGTGTGTGATGAAACTAGATTCGGAAAACATTAGGAAACCGTTACAAGGAAAGGGGGTATATTTCAGGACTTCTCAGGCGGTAAGAAACACCATATGAAACACAGGAGGTTTGTAAAATCTCTGAAACCTATAAAAGATTTATGAACCATTTGCTATGACAGTGTAATGTCAACCACAATATAACCCAGGTCCTGGCAAAGTCTCCGAAACCACGTTCCAGTAAATTGTTATAGCACTAACATGATGATATGTGAGCATAATATTTATGGAAGTCAGGAATCTGGAAACAGTATATGTGAAGTGTCGAAAATGAAAAATCATGTTTTCAAAGAGAGCATACATCACATAAAAATATTTTGGATGAGCTTTCTAGAGAGCATGCTGGCAGAGTTCAAGCTGCAATATACCGTATACATTCCTAACACATGTAGGTCAATTGATAAGATCTTTACAGTAACTTTCATTTAAGACGTTAAGGGATGGATTGCACAATTTATTCATGTGTATTTAATAGATTAATTATCCCTTTCTTCAGACTATCTAAGGCTATAATTGATCCTAGATTTCCTTCTAACTTTTAATGTATTAAAGACACAGCAAAGTTCCAGTTAGAGTCGAAGAGGGTGTTCATTCCTCACTAATGAGATGCTGTCTTTGCTAATTCCAGAATTGTGGTTAAAATATATTTTGATCTTTGTTGAGAGATACAAGTAAATGTTTTAGACCGGAGTTTAGAAGTGAAAATCAGACAGGAATACACCACAAAAAGAGCAACTTCCATTTAAATAGCTTACCCTCACACAGGGCCAATAATGGGCCATTATTAAAAGATACTTTGGAGAACCAAATCTTTGTTAAATGAAGAATATAAATGTACAGTACTATTGAGGTCAAACTTTGTTACATTACATGACTTTTTAACACCAACTTTTAGAAAAATTCGGGTAGCATTTTCTCTCCATTCATGTCACATTCATGAACTTGTGTTTGATAATCTAGCGTTTTTGTCCTGGAATCATATGCTTGAATTTTATTTTATTAGTGTAATATACTGAGCTCTATAATCTGCATAAGTAGCAGCAGCTGTGGTTCATGAGGACAAGGCCTGGATCTCAGCCCATGTCGCTGAGCTGAAATTAAACAGAGATTTTTTCAGCATTTCAAGAGCAGGTGGTAATACAGTTAAGTATTGCACTGAGTAGCATCTGTATTATTATACAGCCATAAGCACTGTACAGTGTACAGTGTCCAAGCCTAAAAATGTGACAGGTGGGATTGGCAATAAGATTTAAAGGATGGGAATTTGACAGAGCAAATGAAAGATGTAATATGGTATGAGAAGCTGGAATGGTATGTGAAAATAAAGTACCTTTTTGAAAGAGGCGGGCTACATATAAAGAGTGATCTTGACAATAATAATCCTTACATTTAATATAGCGCCTGATCACTTCTTCGAGCCGTATCCAAAGTTTGCTGCTTGAATATGTTGAACACATTTCTCAGCATGTTACATTCTTCTTTCTTCCAGAAGCTTTCTGTGTTCTTCAAGGTGAAAATATGTCATTTTTGATGAAGGAACATTTCTGCTTTTGACATTCAGTGCCAGCCAGCATCAAGCACTCAGCTAACCTGCAGCAAAGCCAGACAGCACATAAAACTCGCTTTCCCCATACAACATGCATTTGTCAGGCCTCAAAAAAGCACACCTTTTGTACATGTGGTTTTTTTTCAGAGCAGCCATCCTGATGGTCCCTCTGGCTGATATTGCCAATTTCTCCAGAGTTAAGAATACTTTGTACTGTAGGGTGTGTAACCTCTAGAAACTGGGTTGATTCAGACAAAACTCATTTCACGCTGAACCCTTAAAAGCCAGCAGAGAGAAAAGACTTTCATTCAATTAGCCTTGGACTGGAACAAACCCAAGTCCCAGAGGTGTGCACTTCAAATTCAATTCAATAGAAGCACAGTATTTCCAGTATTTTACTCAACGTAATGCTCTGGATATTCTAGGGCAAAAATTTGAGGCTTGTTTATTAAATCAAAGTTGTACAAAGCATGGTACCTGTGTATGGATTTACAGTACTGTACTTATTTAGAATGCTTCAAGATTTAAATATCAGTTTATTCATTTTCAAGGAGGCTCAATGAGTTTATTATTATTATTATTTATGAGTAATTGAGCCATACAGACTGGGAAGATAAACCGAAAAAAACCATATTTACGGAACTCTCAGTGTGGTTTGGAGACTCTTAAGCGTTGTATAGTGATGGGTTTCCACATGTGCCCAATATCTGGCTAACCACAAAAAAAAATCCCAGGTTTAAATCCTCATTTGTGTTGAGTTAGCTGATCTCAGCTGGGGTGGCAATATCGCTGATACAATTGGTCTTTGTGCCCTAGGCTGGGACCAGAAAATCAGCCCGGGTTACTGCTCCTGATCAATATCTAGCAACCCCTCCTTGGTAATTGGACAATCAGTGCCATGGAATTGCATCCGCTCCAGTGAAAAAGCCTTCGGGAGTGACAAGGAGAGACAGAGAGAGAGAATAGCAAGAAGCAAACATTTCTTTATTATCCCTTTTGCAGATGCACAAGGTCTTTGCAAGCGAATAAATCGTCACTGGAAAGGTGTCTCAAACAGAGGGCAAACTAAATGTAAAACAACTCAAAAATCAAGGTATCTCGCAACTTCGCTATCATTGATTATCAGCACTGCAAACTGTAATTTGATTATGAGTAAATCCAAGTGCTTTTCTTTCCTAAACATTTTACGTCTTTGAATTGCAGCTTTCTGTCGCATTTTCTGAACCGTGTGTTTATCATCTGCAGAAATTAGAAATGCAAAATTCAAATGATATGCAAATTGAAACATGGCTGTGAAACATCCAACAATTACAAAACACATATATAACAAGCAATCTGTTGCATTAAACCTGTGGTTAATGGGTCTGATCACATGCGTGAGATGTAGCAGTGTTTTTGTGAGCATATAAGACCACCCGCAGAGAGAGGCATTGCCTTCTGTTCATTCACCTGGCTCCAGGCGTCTTCTAATCATTATTTGCTTCAGGTAGAGATTCCACAGCTGTATTGCCGATCTTGTTAACGTTGTGCTTTACACACACACACAACAACTTTTGCTGGAGAGCAGCCAGTGAAAACATGTTATTGGATCCTAATTATAGGGTTATTTTTTTTAAAGATTGATTTAAGAAGGTATCAAGACTTATGCGAAGAGACAATTATCTGCATTTTTCCCCAAAAAAGTTCCTTTTCTGGTGTTTGTTTAACTGGAGACTGGGCTGGATGTGCAGTGGTCAATTCTGCTGTCTTCTTATCAGGGAATCAAAGAGAATGGAATTGTTTAATGTTCAATGAACATCTTTGGGAGGTTATTCTCAACCTACATTATTCTCAACCTGCATTGCCAGATTCTGCCACTACCTCACCCCCCCCCCCATGCTGCCGAAACACTAATCCGCGCATTCATTACATCTAGGCTCGACTAGGGGAACTCTCTCCTCGTCGGCCTTCCCAGCTACTCCCTTCACAGGCTGCAGATTATTCAGAACTCTGCAGCTCGTGTACTCTCCCGCACTAGGCTCCGCGACCACATCACTCCCACCCTCGCCGTCTCCACTGGCTCCCCATCTCCCAGAGGGTCGAAGTCAAGATCCTCGACTTCACTTTCAAAGCCATTCATAGCCTTGCCCCTGCGTATCTCTCTGACCTGCTGTCTCCCTATCAGCCTGTCCGTCCCCTCCGTTCAGCGGGCTCTGGCCTGCTTCACGTCCCCTGCCTGAACCGCCCTACCATTGGTGGCTGGACACTCAGCCTCTCTGCTTCCACACTATGGAACTCCATCCCGCAATCCCTTCACCTCACTTCCTCCCTTTCCTCCTTCAAGACCAGTCTCAAGATCTTCCTCTTCGACCGTGCCTCCTGCTCCCCTCCTAACTCTCCCCCCTCTCCTACTCTCCTTCCCCCTATCCCCACCTCCCACCCCCCACTCCTGCTCCGGTCCCAACCTAACTGTTCAGCGCCTTGGGACGTCGTCCTGACATGAACGGCACTCTATAAATGTAATTTTGTTGTTGTTGTATTCTAAATGGAATCTGGTTAATTAAAAAATAGGGTTCAGAAAAAGTAGAGGACATTTTTATTAATGCCACCCTACATTCTGCCAGTAAAATGTAAATTAGGAATTATAAATACACAATGGTTACATATCTATATCTGGATGTATTAACAATAATAATCCCTGCATTTGATATAATACCTTATTACATCTTTGAGACACCTCAAATATATTGTAAAGTGAATTGACTGTATATTTTTCCGGGCGAAAAGGTTAGTGACAAAAAGTTAGTGGATCATTCAGTAAATGAAAAATGCCCCTTTTTTGAACAGGCTTTTAGCAGGTAGATTAAACGATTAAAATAAAACCTAAATTGCAACATAAATTAAAACATAAAATAAAGCATAAATTGGCCCAGCAGCAAGTTGTTCATTATTGCCTTGATTTAAACAAAAGTTGTTTGAAGCCTTGAGGCAACCTTCAGGTCAAATTATGTTATACCTTCTGAATTTATGCAATAAATGACTATGAGGTATAACGTTATATTCTGTAGGACCTTTGACAATGGATTTGTGGATACAATGAGCTGTAATACACTATATGGCACCTTTAGGTTAATAAAACAAGACATGGTTGCCTATTTCCATTTGCTGGTGATTACAGTATGTACAGCATTCCTGATTCCACTGCATTTCAGTTAAGGATTTAATTAGGTTGTAGCCTTTTAGATTTAAGTTGTCTAATACTGGTTCAAAAGTTCATGGAATTCCCTTATGGGATCCTAATTTTCATCAGATTCCCTACAGCAATGCACGAGCAAACGGCCCTTTTATGCGTCGTGAGAGGCAGATAAATAAAAGCAAGTAATGACAGAATGCACAGCCGCCTTGTCTTGCAAACTCCGAACAGCCTCATTTTCTTTCTTGCTAAATGTGATAATAAGATAAAGATGATAATGTAAGGTTGTACAATTGGCTGGGGCTGGTGACAAGGGAAGAAATGGATTATTCCGGAAACTGATGAAGCTCTGGCACAATTAGATTCTGAAGCAGCGCTCTGAGATTTGGTCATTCCATAGCCTGTTCTGATTGATGACAAAATCATAACTTCATCATATTAACTTCAGAGTTCACTGGCAGGTTACAGCGGGTCTGATTCTGTCTCATATTGAACTGTGACAGAACAGGCAACTTAACTCTTTCCGTGACACAACACTGCTCTTGTATAAAGTTCTGTTAGAATTTTTTTTGATTTTATTATTTGAAAGATAATTGAATGTAATGCATGAAGTGACACAAGCTTCCTGGGCCAGAGGCAGGAGTACATCTGGATGCACAACTCACACATAATACCAGGACAGAAGATGCGTTTGCTAAGATACACCATTGTGCAGTGCTTTTAATAGAGGATTTTAATAAAGGATTTGCGATTAAAACTCAAAATAGAAATGGAATCTCAATCTACTTTTGAGTACAGTCACGGTCCTTTTTACAGTTTAACAACATGGCTGTTTTCTTAAGCCCAATCCTGTTGATGGGTTTCAAATTAAATCATCAGTGAAATGCCTCAGATCCCATTGGAAGAGGAATAAACTGGATAGTGACCAACCTGAGAGAGAGTCTTGGGTACAGACAGCCCATGACACTGGAGACTAAACAGTTTTACTCTCTGTAATGCACCTACTCCTGGCCCAAAGACAGAGAGGACATTGTGTTTTCACAATGTGCTAAAACACTGCCTGTGTCATACTCAAGTGTGATCTGGTTCATATTAGATTTACTGCTGTTACAAACATGTCATAAATCTGGAAATACTATATTTCATTGTACCAACACAATATGGCACAAGTATTACTTGAAGAATAAATATTTTTTACTTGGTTTTCTCTAATGAGATAGATAGCATTATCAATGGAATATACTAGATAATATTAGTAACTACATTGAAACAGTCATATACCCAATTTGATATTTAACAGAATTAAGAGAATTATTCAAGGCACACAAAGCCAGTGAAATTAACGATTAATGATTTCTCCAAAGTATTGCAATTTCCCATGTTGGCAAAAACTGCCATTGATATATTTTTAATTTATTTTCTGGAAAGTAAATATTGCATTGATGTTTGATATGGCTATCTGCTGTTGGCCATGTTTGCTTTCCTGTGTCATTTGTTTAGAATCTGATCTGATCTGTGATTTATATTCTGCTGACTTCCTCTCTGTGCCTGTTTGAGCTGCAAACTGATAAGTAGAAAACTCTATAAAAAAAATCTGGAGTAGATATCAAATATTCATAACTACCACAGCCCACACAATATCTGTGGCATTTCCTTATTTCAATAAGGTTGAATCTGTGACTGACATATAATTAAAATCTGTATATAACGGCGATTGCAAACACATATAACAGGGCGCATTAAAAAAAACCAAGACAGGTTAATAAAAACATATAATCTATACACAGTACGCATTATCTGATAGCAGTAACCGTCACTGCATAAATGTTGGTATAAATAAACTTGAGGTATAGTTAAGTAATCTAGTCAATGTGCAATCAAGTGACATGTCTTAAAATGAATTGGAACTATTGAACATTGGATTTTCATGGAATAGATCTGTTATTTTTCATATAATAGGTCACAGCTTTTGAAGGGAATTGTGCTTTCCTGATGCCTGCATACTGGCAGTGTGCTCCAGCCATTACTCACTAAGTGATTCCTTCCTTCCAGCGCATGACATAAACATACTCAATTGTTGGATGAGGATATTGGAATTGGAGGTAAGACTTCTCAGTGACCTTTTACATGTGAGACAGTCGATAATCCAGGAAATGCTACAAGCAGTCGTGGGTGTGGACTCACATCTTAAGTGTTTTTAAATGCTTTGTTAAAATTAGTAATGGTGATTCTAAATAATGGTATCCCTGCAGCTCAATAGAAAACACTGGTAAGTTTTTTTGGGACCAGTTCAGTTTAGGATTCCCTATCTATTAGACAAGCTGTTCAGTTATTAACAGGTTGTTTACAAAGGCTTGTTATCCCCACGTTTCTTTTTCTGAACAACAACTGAAACATATGGAATAATGGTGATCATTGAATTTAAAAGTACTTCATTGTATTCAGTGCAAAAGTGTTTAATTGTATTTAGATGTCCAGAGGATCAGTGAGTGTGAGCATGAGCGCCATCATTTTCATGGCAGATAATGATCCATTGCCATGTTTGGTACTTATATCTAGTTCCATTTTGAATTGTAATCTGGATCCTGTTTTGACCACAACACCACACTGGACATGCTAACCACTCTCTGGATAAATAAATCCCTCCTCACCAACCCTTTCTGCTCCTTTGGTATCTATCTTAACTTGATGCTATCTTGTCACTGACTCTGTTTAAAAAAAACAGCTTCTAAATCAAGACTGAATTTAAGAATTTGCCACAGGCTAAGACGAGGAGACATTTGGAGCTTTAAATTGTACAAAAAAAGTCAAACAGATTTTAATGCCTGAAATTTTTTTGTTACCATTGTAAGAGATGGTGGAATAATCATAGAATCATAGAACTTTATAGCTCTATAGAAGGAGGCCATTCAGCCCATCGTGCCTGTGTCAGCTCTTTGAAAAAGTTACCAAATAGTTCCACTCCCCCTCTCTTACCACATATCCCTGCAAATTTTTCCTCTTTAAGGATAAACTCTAGAATTTTTTCATTGAAGTGTACATATTTGTGTGCGAATGTGTGCCTTAGCACACAACACAGCAAGTTTGTTTCTATAGATTCCCTATTCCTCCATGCTGGTGGTTCTGAATCCATCCAGTGTAATCAGAATGTATTTCCTCCAAGAGACCACAGGATAAAGTATTGGAACTGATTGATCTGATATCCGCTGCTTTCAGGCTAAAAATCATTTGAAGATCTGAGGGAAAAAGACAATAGGAAATCATAATTACTAACTTCCAGAAACCATGTTCCTTATGTTTAATTTTTTCTAAACCTAGCCAAGCAATATGATGATACCCAGAAAGTTGGCTTTTTTTATGGTAGAAAAATCAAAGCATTTCCCTTTGCTGTAACAGTGTGACCCATCACATCTAAATCATTTCCTGTGTAAATACAAAGCTCTCCTTTGTTGAAACCGATTGTTCACAGGTTAGTTATTGCTGCTTTATATGCACAAAAAGAAAAGTTCAGAATAAGGGGCCACTAGGGGTTGTTTTACAGCAATAGCAATGTAAAGCGGAAAAAAAAACCCTGAACTGTTTGCTACATGGCCTCTTTAACTGATAACAAGAGAATACTACTATTGCACGTTGCCATTGTTTATCTTCTAGTCTTTTGAATTCCTGCCCATTCTCCTCACCCTAAATTGGACACATATGCCAGTTTTAAACCAAATCTTAACAAGGATACTACCCAAATCAATGTTACCACGATGTTTGCTTTTGTTTGAAGTCCCTGATACACTTTAAAGGGTAACGGCAGGTTTTGTTCAAGGAACCATTTCTATCCAGTTTCAAAGACGCCCATAAATTTCCTCTCCACCCCAAGTCCAACTTTCTGCACTGCAGGCCTTGTTGATGATGAATTAACATTGGGATCATTAGGATGCTAGCTCTATTTGCATTTGCTTATGAGAAGTATTCAGTTAAGTGTTTCCAAGCAGGTGTGACTACTGTAAAATGGGCTGAAATGGTAACAGCACAAACGCTTGTTTTGCTCTTACAACGGAAACAAGCTTTGCTTAGGTTTAACTCAGTATTTGTGTTCTGTCTCGCCTGCATACAGCATGCAAAGGTAAAGCCTGAGCTCTGTGTTTTCAGGAATGTCCATCACACTGACAAGTCACAGATTTGTGTGTTGTTTGGGTGGATGCACACAGGCAGCCTAGTTAATAAATGAGTGCAGGGCCACAGAATGTCTGCGTCTACAAAGCCTTCTTTAAGATGAAAAAAATAAGGATTGCATCAAATGGCCACAGTGCAGCTCCTAAGTAATCTTGTAGTTTACATTTTGGAAAGCCATCTGTTAATGCACAGGACAAGCAGGTCATTTGCTTTACCACTTTAGAAACAAATCTTATTCAAGGAGTGTGATAAGAGTTTAGGCCGAGCTGCTCACAAGCATACGGATCAACCTATTACACCTACACCTCCATACAGTATTTAATAGCATGTTATGGACTGGGTTAAAGCAGCAGACTTTTATCACTGCAGAGCTCAACTGGTTTGTGCTGCATTAATCTCCCCCCTTCCCCCAGTCTCCAGCTCACTCCATCCATTCTTTAATGTGCCTTGTTAATACCAATCCAATGTTTTTTTTATTGTATTTGGGTTTGAAGCCAACAGCACAAAGTAACCAGCCTTCCTTGCATGAATAATTTGATTTTCATTTGTGACCAGCATGACGGGTGACCTTTGCTCTTCAGAATGATCTTTTCGTCTCCCAGAAAGTTCACAGAAGGGTCACTGAGTTGCACTGACTTCCTCTTTGGTGTGTGTGGTGTGTATGTGGACAGGATCTGTGTAGTGGGAGAGAGCTTCCGCCATATCTGAGGCACTTTCCCTTCTAGAATAAATCAGAATTAGTGCAGTCTATGCGTTGCCTTGCAGTGTAAAGGGGATGAATATTTCACAGTAACAAGAGGGTCACCAAGATGGCAAATCAAACACTTTGTGCAACAGAATAGGCGTGTGCGTAATTGGAACATGGTTCCATTCTTAGACATTCTTTCGGGGTTAAAATAACACGGCAAAAACAGTCTGAATAACTGAAATGTTTCTTGTGTGATAGGAAATTTTCACACACTTATGCCCCTCAAAAGTTTGAAAGCTCTGATTCCATTTTGAGGTTTAAAAGCTTCATCAATTCCACATTTTATTCGAAATTGGTTCCACTTTTATGGTCCAAAAGAAATACGATGCTTTCATACATCATAATTGTTTGAATTTTTTCTTCCCTTTATTTCTTTTCCAAATGTCAATGTGGAGTGTTATGATATTGCTTGCTACTCAGGAAAATGCTGTTGATATTATTTAGTGACATACAACAGCGCTCACAATGGTTTTGATTCGACGCTGAAATGATGCAGAGACGAATGAATTTTTCATTTTTTTTTCCCAGAACCGAGGTTCATGTCGAGGTCATAGCATCACTGAATAGCATACCCAGAAGGCAAGTGTCTGCACAGACCTGCTGAACAAATGGGAATACGAACACATTTTAAAACTGGAGGCACATGACAACGGAGAGGCCTGCTGGTGAGAAAGGTGACAAAATGATTGTAAGGATAGTGTTCGTGGATAAAAATGAGGGGAATCGGCACTTTGGGTTGTCCGTCACATAAGCAGGCTGGGGGATGTGTGCCATCAGCTGGTAGGCATGTTCTCTCGGAAAGGGTTTTCAGGCCTGACATTGGTCATATATCATTGCAGCTGTGCCCTTTGATTACACAGAGGCCTTGCAGAGTCATTAATAACTGGTATCAGGCTTTTTGTCTGGCAAATGACATCTGGCCACTAAGTGACTTAACACCTAGCTGGCTCTTTTTGGGGGTAATGTAGAAGAGGTGAGCTTAAAGAAGGAACCTGTTTATTTTACTTCCATGTGCTCTTGTCTTCAAGGAGTGAAGCCACTTTGTGCAGAGAAACCATTCGCTGGTGTGTCAGTACATGAAGCCAGTCCCAAGCGATCAGCTCTGCCAGAAGTGGCTGGAATCCCGTCAAAATTATTTTGATGGACTACAATCCTATTCTCTTAATATAGTGCAATGGTATGAGTATTACTTTAGCTAAAGATACATTAGTAACAATATCACTTACACATTGAAGTGTAACTTAGCTGTTATTGTAAGTAATACTGTAGGCCTAAATTGGTGGCATTTTATCACACAGTCAATGAAGATCACTATATTTTTAGATTTAATGCTGCGTTTCACAGTAATGAGCTGTTAGTTATTTCTGGTTAAAAGCTGTGACAATTGTTCATTTTTAGTGCAAACAAGGACATAGAGCCGCACAATAGTCGGCATCAGCACTGACAACTGGTGAAGGCTCAAATCGGAACGGTTATACATGGGAACGCTGCACAAAAGACAATAAATAAATGTTACACACCAACTAGCGGTGAGTACCAGAGAGTGATATGAAGACTCTATCGAATCTCAAAGCTCCGATGATAGCTATGAACTGCAGCGCATGTCATCCTAAACCCCTTGTTAAGATAACTGACTTCCAATCATTCCAAGGAGGCAATAAGTGATGACTGAATGACCAATGCTTATAGTTACACTTTAGTCTAATGTGTAAGATGGTAAGCGTGTGGTAGTGAAATACTAATACTGTAGCATCATATGATACCAGCATATGATTGTAGCCTGATATGTATCAGGTGAAAGTTAAAATGAGCTTGGTCATTGCTTCATCACTTTGTGCCTCCAATTCATGTCAGATCAAAGTATAAGAAAGCAAAGATTAGATGGGTTTCTCTCTTGGACCTACTTCAATTCAGATGGAAGTTGTGTAAAATATTCTTGACCACTCTCAGTGTAGTTTCTAACCACAAGATCACAAGGTTGGATGAAGAAGACCATATGGCCCATTTGATGTCACCCATCCTGAATCACACCCATCCAATCACAACATGAAGTTGTTTTTCAAATGAGACCAGGGTCCTGGTCTCAAACACCCACCCCAACAATCTGTTTCAGCCGTTAATTACCCTGTGGGGTAAAGCAAAACTTCCTGGTGTCTGTACTGAAATTTCCCTTTGCAACTCTATACTGTGCGTGTGCAGTACACGTGAAGTAATGTTGCTGTAGCCATTGTGGCCTTGTACACCATTGGGTTTGTGGGTTTTAACAGGTTGCATTAGTAACAATATCACTTATACATTGAAGTGTAACTTGGCTGTTATTGTTAGCAATACGGTGAGCCTAAATTGGTGTCATGCGAGTTCTATATTTTATGGGAGCAGAGTGGATGAATTTTCTATGTGCTAAACCAATGGAATACTTGGCGAGGCATGTTGAAAGTTGACTTTGGGCTATGCCTCCTCCCGACGTGAAAGGAGCAATACACATGTAATTTTGTTGTTGTTGTTGTTATTAAGGGTTGAAATTAATCTCTAAGCTTTGGTCATGTTTGAAAAACATCCTTACATGATTCATAATGTTGTCCTAATTCAGTTTTTTCCACACACAAAACAAACTGCACAAATGATTGAAACCCTCATGCAAACTAAACAAGCTGAGCGGTTATACAATATCACCACAGACTCGATAAACAGTGGACAGGGATCAAGCAAATCAGTTGTATTTTTCTGGATGTATTTACTGTATCTAATTTGTATGATGGTTTATCTTCTATTGGGAGAAGGTTGAGCAAAGGTCTATGGACAATTAGAGCTATAAATGCTGATTGATATACTGTATTGAGAGACGTAATATCAGTTGGTATTTTTAGACCTCAGTTTATGTTTTTGCTTAGAATCATGCTATGGTGTTTCAGCCACAAAACATAGCCACTTGTGCTTCACCATCTGGGATGAGCTTTCCTATGAAGAATTCGTATAATGAAGATATGTATAAAGTACACACAAATATTAAATCATGACACACAGACACATACACACAACCTGCATTCTTTGGAATAGTTACCATGTTCTTTATTGGAATGAAGTTTAAAGCTAATGAATTTGCTGCACTTGATTTTTCAGCATTGACAGATAGTAAGTTCCGATCACAGTATTATCAATTGACTCACGGCTTAACGATGTTGTGGTTTTGTTAGTAATGGTCAGGTTTCAGATATCAATAAATCTGTTTTTGTCATCTTTTACAAACTCCCCAGCTATGGGAGATCATTAATTGAATGCTGATAAGATATACTATGTACTCCGTCATGTATATGGTATTCACCTTTCCTTGCAGGTTTTAACCTTACATTGGGCTTTGCCTTGTAAGATGTGTCTGTGCTTTGAAATGGCTATGTCTTGCATGGTTGAGGTCATTTGCATACCAGCAAGAAAGTGTCCACATAGCAATGAATCTTGAACATTGATATAAAGAAGATTCTTCTTTGCCAAGATTCTTTGAGAAGAATGATTCACCCACTTTGTATAAATATACTTTTCAAACAAATAGCAGTTTTAGAGACCAGCGCGATTAAAAATCTGGACTAAATGAATATGAGTTGTAGAGGGAAAGAGCCTTGAAAAACATTTAATTCAACCTCCTGGCAAAGTAAACTAATATTTTCAATGTACTGTAGTATACTATTTTCAGGAATAAAGCCCCAAAAGAACTTCTTAGTGAGGAGGATACCTATTAACATTGTTTGTTGAAGTTGTCATCTCCTCACTCCCTAATCCACCACTTAATGTCTCCACTTGATTGGCACTGGCCTCGTGCTTAACCCTCTCACCCTCTGTTCCATCATTGGAGGTTGCGCTTTTAGCCACTATGCCCCGAAACTTTGGAACACTCTCCCTCAATCCCTCCAGTCACCAATCCCTTCCCCCCCCCCACAGCTCGGAGTCAGGCTCCACCATCGATAACTCTGAGATACTGCCCTGTGTGGAGAGCACCATATAAGTGCCAGTTATTATTGCTCTTGTTGCTTCCTGAAGTACCCTTTCAGTTAACAATCATAAATTAACATTAGTTAACGACATCACTATTTTTGTTAAATATCCCAAGTTAACTCTCTCTCCCAGTAATACCATCAGCGTTCAGTGTTTCAACAATGATAATATTTGAAAGAAATCAAGAACAATAAGTGGAAAAAGTAAGGGATAATTAGTCAAATCAATACTAATTTCTTACAGGAAGTGGGGATGGTGTCAATTGCTCTTAAATAAAATGGATGAGCGGGTTCTAACAGAACCTAGGGCAGAGACATACTAAAGCATGAGACTCCCAGCCAGACAAGTCCTTCAGGCAAGCTGCCTGAGGTTACAACCTCGAGAACTCTCTCTTGTCTGTTACTGCTGTTGTGATTGTAACAATGTAAAGAATGTTTAAACAAAGCAGCTTTTAAGGTATTTAAAGTCATCGATTCCTTAGGGAGACATAGGATCTGAAAGTTCCCATGTGGTGAGTTCCCCACCTGATGTGTGTTGTGACAGAGGTATGCAGCAGGGGTTGGATGCTCACCCTTAAACCACAAGTAAGTATTGAAGAGTGAATGATCACGGCTGCTCTTGCAGACCTCCTAGTGGCTCTCTGAAGTACATCATCGATACGTGCTGCGAGAGGGTTTCATGCACATCTCCTCTGTCTCACGATGCAGTGCAACGTTGGGGTATTTAACAAAGGTGGAGAAGAAGCTTTGAAAACTTGAAATATCGGGGAAAATTCAAAAGGGTCACGTCTTCGTGAAAAACTATTTGGCAAATGTAGTTTATTGAAGAGGGAGTATAGCCAGAGGAACTGTGTATCACTTGTCCATGGAGAGATCACAAGTAACCGGTGATGTTTTATTCCACCTCTTCTATCTATTCCTTTCCCTGGTTTTGCAATTTCTCTTACTTGTTGGCACCCCAGCTGCATAAGTGGCCTCGGGAGCTCGTTTATTATTTTTCCTAACATCAAAACCACACACAAGGCACAACGCCTCCCAGCGTGATGCACCAGGTATTTCATTTAGCATAAGTCTCAGTACAAATTCATAATTCTAAATTTTCATTTACATTTATTTTCAGATTTTTTTCATTCGACTGTGCTAGAATTCAACTGGACAGCTAGGGAAAAAATGATCTCACTAAAGGGGCAGAGCTTTAAAGGAATATTTCTGCTGTAGTGCCAGAAATAAAAGCACTCAGGCAAACTGCACACAGGCCTTTGGGAACCCTCAGATTTTCACGCTTTGTGTAAGTGAATGTATTTTTGTAACGCTTCCCCTAACTTTCCTCCTTTACTTCCTGTAGGCAATGATTCATAGTGATGTATGGTTTGTTAGATGTCAACAGCTTTTCATTCTTTCACGTGTGAGCCAAGAACACGTCAATAAGATCCTATTTAATGTGAACAGCATCACCCCTAAACCAAATCTTTCCTAGTTTGATTCCCAGTCTGTGTGGATTTGGCTGGTCTAAATTGGGGCATGAGATAGGAGGGCTACATTGGGTTTGCCTGAGCTAAAGAGGAGAAAGTAAGACAGTGTTCCCATTTCTTGATCGCTATCCAGTGCTCTCCGATTGGGAAGAGCACATTAGTATTCGCGTAGATGTCGGCAGGTGAGAAAACGATTCAACTTGCAATGAGGACAAGGTCTTAAAAGGCCTTATGGAACCGTACCCAGATTGAGGCAACAATGTTAAGGAGAAAAGAAAATGGTGGAAATTGGAGAAATACATGTCAGTGGCAGGATTCCTGCTGTCTCCACAGACATACCCTTTCGTGGGATTGATTTGGAAATAGGTAAATTGTCAACAACAAACTGAACCGCGATACAAATGTGAACAAAATTCAAATGAGATGGTGAGATTGGACCCTCACAGTTTATAAGTGCCAGGCATCTTTCAGCACATCACCTGAGTGGCAATTCTTCACTTGAGAGCCTTGGCAGTGAACGTCACAGGCTGATTGCGCATTTTACGGCACATTTGTAGAGTGCTTTGAGATGTCTCAAAGAGGTGATCAAGCGCTATATCAAGTGCAAGGATTATTAGGATTATTATTATTATTACCTATTCCAATAGCGCCTCTCAACAGTGAGTGGGAACTGTCTGATTTCACCCTCCCCAACAGCTGGCCTCACTGAGATCAACTCACTCAGCACACACCAAGATTCAGACATGCTTTCGTCTTTAACTGGTAGTGCTTTAAACCACAAGTTTATCGGAGGAGCTATGGACAAACCCACTTATAACCCCCAAAAAAGGGAAAACAAGTGCCTGATGAAAGGAAATTAAACCCAATCATTTTCCCTTCCACATGGAAATGATCAGAAATGAGTCCATTTCAAATAATGTTGATTTAGAATAAGTTTGAAGGAATATTTGCTGAGATTCTGGACTTTCTAAATAAAGCAATCCACAAGAATTGTTCTTTCATGGTTGGGATAAATATGTTGATACCCCAATTTGTTTGGATTCTCTTCTGGAATCTCTTGGAAACTCATAAATAAGGCCACAGAGAGAGGGTGACTGTGGCAGCTTTTGTTTGAATGTTATATTTCCAGTACAAACAAAACACCAGTCATGTGAGTGTTCACAGAACTATACACTGGAGACCATTTATTGGCAGTCGCTTCATTGTCACTCTCTAAAGCCACAATTCTTCTCAACAGATCCTGTTATTTCTGATCTGATAATATTACCACTACACTGACCATTCTGCCTTTTTACTTGCTATGGAATTTGACATAAGCTAAATATAAAAGTTAATTAGGCCAACGTTACTCTGTTCTTGTGTTTTACCAAAAAAATTGAATGTCAGGGAACACAGCAATTGATAGATCATCTGTTTCTTAGAGTTTCCTTCCTCCCCTCAAAACTAGAGTTAAAGAGAGGATAAGGGAAGGGGAAAAAACACCAGTTTATCCCTTTTAAGTCTTTTTAAGTAGATTCCTGCAGCATTGCACAGTTCCAAAGGTGCAGTACATTGCAAAATACTCCTAGTCAGACTTGGTGTAAGTGAGTTTAACAAAGGGGCAGATGTGAAGGATTGAGAGTGATAGAAGTGAATAGTGACAAGGATTTTCTGATTCAAAGTGTGGTGTGGAGGCTAGTGACTGGTATGTTGCAATGGAAAAAGGGAAGGGAGGGTGAGCCAAGACAAACATGGCTCTCAGGAGGCAGTGGGTATAACCACTGGGTGTGCTAAAATAGTGTTAGCTCTCTGGGCCTGGTACGGGAGCAGTGATTGGAGGTTCTGAAGCCCACCAAAAGGGCAGAGAGAGGGTTAGTGAAGTGTATTACCCGGTCAAGAAATTCAGGGACAGCCCTAACAATGAAAATCGCCAGTGCCTTTTAACTGTTTCACCACAGGGATCCAAAAGGGATATCTTCACACTATATCTGCTGCACACTTCTCTGCTGAGAAGCGTTATTTGCGATTGAGCCAGTGGTATGTTTTGAGCTAGTGATTGTGTTGGTGTCCTGCGGGGTATTCCCCAAGTTGAAGAGTTGCTGTGTCTCGGAGAAGCAGATGGTCCCACTGCCTGTTTTATCAGTTTGACTCTGATAGATTTTTAGGATTTCCAGGAGTCACTGCTGTTGTAGTTTCCATGGGATCGTTGCTCTTAAGCAATGACACAAATCTGCTGTCGGCACAAGTGCCAAAGCATAAATTTGTCTAGTGGCTCACTTGGCGAGTGCACTGCCAGTGTGTAACTCAACCAGTCAGACTGCAAAAAAAATGGCACGTTCAATTCTCAGTCTGTGCTGAGTTGGCTGATCTTAGCTGCGACGGTAGTCAGAGTGTCAGACGTGATGTCAGCACTTTTGTGCTTGCTGTGATAACCCCTAACGGCTGAACGGCCTGCAGACACTTGCTGCTTAGACTACACAGGAAGGCAGGCTACTTGGTCAAGTTACTGGAGGGAAGCCAACGTCTGTGGAACTGAGCTCCTAACATACGTCAGCGCCTTCAGCAGAGGAAGAGAGTAAGTTGGGAGGCGAACGAAAAGGACAGAGTGCAAGGTGACTCCCCATCTGATTTCCCTTTCCTCCCTGCGGGTTCAGCTAAGTCTATCTACCTGATGGTAATGAAGAGATCAGGAAGTTGCGTGGGTGAGTAGCTCTAACCTAGCCCATCACTGGGGGCTTTCAATGGAGGGTACAGCGTTGGAATTTGAAGCAGGAAATTAGAGTGCAAACTCCACCCTGAGTGTTATTTGAATTCATATTCTTCCTGTGAGAGAGGCTTGTCAGTCTTTGACCAGGCTATTCAAGTGTGGCGGTGCTGTCAGTGCAGAGGAATGCTCCCCTTCGAAGGTAGGAGGCACATTGATGAACTACTGACCAACACAGAGTGGCACCGGGAGTGACAAGTAGCAGTATGAAATCAGATCAACCGGGATCTTTTGTTTGAGGAGCGAGAGGATAGAGATAGGGCTGGAATTGTAGTGAAATCACTGACAGACAAACAGTATTAACTGCACTGAAGGACTTCATTGTGCTGTGAAGCAACGTGAACAGCACATTTAAAGGCTGCTGGTGATGAGGTTAAGTGCCATTGTTTAAAAGAGGAAATGCGCTCATTTACCAAACTCGTGAATCTGTATTTCTCAGGGTGTGACTTGCATGTCGTAATCTCGCAGGTAATGCAGCAGCTGTGACCTTGTCCTCAGGGTTAAAACTCCAGCGCAGAAAAGTATCCTTCAAAATATAGTTCTTCCACTCCTCTGTTAGAATACATTGCCTTCAACCACACAGCACGCAGTAATCTTTGGGGCCATTATTGCCGATTGACGCTGGCATATTGTTGGATACGTCAAGCCTTTGACCCATCAAGCAACACACCTCAGTGTTGGATCAACCTCACAGGAAGTCACATCGATAGTTCCTGTTGCCATGGCATCCTGCATCCTGCATGCTTGATGCTTTCCAACCATAAGTTCATATGCTGAGGTCCGAACAAATTAACCTCTACTAGGCACACTGGAAAAGTCCCAAGTAAAGCTTTCTACTGGGGATTATTTTATTTTTGTTAAACAGCACCTCATGATACGCACAGTGGGCTGGCTCCAATTAATGTTGTAATACTGTTACTCAGGCATGTTTACTGGTCCAAAAATTTACCAGCAGCAATGTCAAGCAGGGCTTTTTCTCCATCTAGTTTTTCCTTCTTCCTTCTCACTCAGTATTGAATGGTGTCTTACACAATTCTGCCCACTGTCTCATACAGTACTGTCTCCCAACAACAACAATAAATTACATTTGTACAGAGTCTTTCACATCAGGAGGATGTTCCAAAGCGCTGGACAGTCAAGGATTTGCACTGAAGCTGTGGGTTAGGATTAGGAGGGGTGGAGGGCAAGGGGGGGTAGGGCTCGGAGGGTCCACTGTAGAAGAGGATGGGTGGTAGAAGAAAATGGGCCTTGAAGGAAGCAAGGGAGGTGGCGTGGTGAAGGGACTATGGGATGGAGTTCTAAAGGGTGGGAGCAGGAAGGCTGAAAGCACTCACATAGCACTGCCCTCTTTGGGGGTTATGGGCAAACGTTATGAGTGTGGTATAATCTCCTCTGAGAAGGCCAGCAGGAACAGGACTTATTTTCACTCCGGGACCATCCAGATAGACCTCAGAGGGGTTTCCCAGTCCTCTACATTCCTATGTTCTAAGGTTTATTGTTTAGCTCTTACTATGCAGCTGAACTATTGTGTTCTTGGGGTGAGAAACCTATAATACACAATTTTGTCCCCGTACTGGCAACACAAATGTGTTTTGCAACCCTGATGGCAGTTATGATATAAAATCATAACATTTCTACCTTCATTCACTGTTCAACCGCCATGCCACCAGGCTGACAATAACGTCAGCCTGGTGGCATGGCGGTTGAACAGTGAATGAAGGTAGAAATCGTATCTCTGTGGGGTGGGAAAACCTCCCCTCTGGAAATTCTAGCAGATAGTCTGTGGTGAATGAAGTCAACTGAGAATTGGAATTAACACAACAACCAAAGCTGCTTAACTTTAAGAAAAATCTGGTTTGTCCAGAGTTTCATCAGGTTTATAAAATGAAAACACATTTGGAAAATTTTCATCGCATTTTGTAGTGAATGTCCTCCACCGTTTGCTCTGTCTGAATGACCAGAACAGATAGACACGCTCTGTTGTACCACCTGGCTACATCGTCATTCCGGGCTAGCGCACGGGAATCAGAAATACTGCTGATTGCTGACATTCTTCAAACACTCGGGATTTTGTGAACCATATTTTGAGTCAGCGCTCCTCATTGAGAATTTGTTTTTCAAATAATTAAGTAATTGCTCACAGTGTTTTCTGCCCGCTGTCAGGAGTGTGATTGAAGACTATCCTACTCTATTAGAATAAGTGAGTAGTGGAGAGTCCAGGTGGCTAAATGGCTTGGGGCTATTTCCTTCCAGTTTCCGTTTTATGGCCTGACTCAGACTTCAGCTCAGTCCACTAGCAGGGGGCAGTTCATTGCCTGTTGAGGTTTTGCTGTGCAATTGGGTCCTGGGATTGACTGCTTTTATCCTAGCTCCAATGAAAGGCATGACAATGTTACACTAAGACATCAAATGCGGAAAGTAATTAACCAGAGCATATTTTGGTTTTCAGATCAAGTTAATATTTTACCAGTGGAGCTCTTAAAAAGCATACGTTAGTAACCTGTGCTAATTGCCACAACCAGAGATCTGTGGAGTGGATTAAAGCCCATTTGTCAGCCATTAATTGTTGACTGGATAACTTGAACAGTAAAGTGTATTTACAAGAACATAAATATTCATCAATATTAAGCAATAACAGCGATTTTCCACTGTGCGAAAGGGCATGGATTTGCACTTGATTTTGTTAAGCATACTTTAACAGAAATATGTTTGTTTTGTATCTGTTCATTTATCCACAGTGTGAATGTTGGGGTGGGGGGCGAGGGGTTAGAGAGAGACAGTGGCTATAAATATCACATGGGTTGGAGGATATCACCAATTTGCTACTGCCACAACCACAATGATTAGAGCCAGTGAAGTGAGGTGCTCTTTTTATGAATGTAACTGTTGCTGTGAGGTTGGGAGAGATGCTGTTGAATTATGTTTTGGAATTACTTCCAGCTTGTCATCACATGTGATTTATTATCTGGGAGTCCCTTGATAGAGGAATTCTCATGTGAGAGTAAGTAACATGTACACAACAGCCCTGCAACTTGGGCTGGTCTTAGCTCCAGAGATTGCAGTATGCAGCAATGTCCTGGTGAAACAAGATCCATGTCAGTTCCTGTAACCCTTCCCATCTTTGAAGTCTGCGTGCCGCGAGGACTGAAGCTGTGAAGGTCTTGTACAAAGTGGGCTCCTCTCAGCTGGGGTGAACCCTTGTTCAAGTACCCGACCTCTGATGCTGCAATCATGGGCATTCTTTTTCTTAACTGCAAATCATTAAAGAAATCAAACCAATAGCAAGGAGCAGAAGTTGTGCGCAGCTCTGCCCTGGAAAAGTCTGTTTGCTGAAATGTCTCTAAATTACATGGTGTGGAATAAATGTAGCCAGTGCAAATGCTCTACATCTTGAGCCTTGAGGGAATCATCCTTTGACAGGGCTGCAAGCGGCTACTTTTACGATACTTAAGAATTGATTTTAAACTTTACTGCATGAAGATGTAGGACACAATGACAAAAATCTCTCAAGACAATCTTGCCTTTGTGAAAATTGCGTTTTTTTTGGTTTGGCACATCTGATCAACCAAATAAGCCCAAGAACCACATAAGGAAACTGCTGGTGAGGAGAAAATCGTGACCAGATGCCTGAAATTCCATTTACTCTTAACCCACAAGACCAATTTGTCTTACGATTTATGACTGTGTGGATTTGTGATTCACTCTTCATTTGGAAAGGTTTTGAATTCAGTCTTCATTTGGATGCAGGTTACTCCAAACTGTTTTTCAAAATAAAACTGAATTGGAAATGTTTTCATAATTTTGCTCAATCTTAAAAATTTTAGTCAAAATGATCTTACAAGCTAATTGGATTCTAAGCAGTCTGAGTACCCTGATCTATACTGAACTACATTCCACTTTTAATAAGCTGATAACATGCTCCTTCGGGTCACGTGAATATAAATAATAATAATATGGTTAAAGTCTGACCAGGATTGAAACAAATCGCCTAAAGACTTTCTTCTTTGATCATGCTCACCTCTCTCCTCCCTCTCCCCTCAGTTCGGGGTCAGACTCCGACACTCTTTCCCATGAAGGGCACTGTATAAATGCAAGTTCTAAGTCTTGTTAAAAAAAATTTGATCTGCTTTTCAACCTCTAAGTTATTATTTGAGTTTAGAAATGCCCAGTTTTTCTTTTAATCGTTTCTCCCGCAGTCCCTGCCAACTTCGTTTTCAGAGGTTGAATAAATATACTTTATGACCTTGGCTGTAGAATGCCAGTGGTGGCTGCAGCAATGCAGAGTTAAGCTCCTGGTTCAGTCACACACTCTGTTGCAAAGCCTTTGAAACCAAAGTTGGCAGAGGGTTTGGAACAGTCTGGACATTACTCCACTGCTATTAATGGGCTTTGTACCAATGGAGGTCTGACGTTCTTGCACACAAATAAAAGAACATCATTATTTGGTACAGCAACAATGCAATATTTTGTTTTTCACATGGAAAATTTTGTTTCCATTTTCAACACTTTCTTGAATCAGTGCATGGGTCAGTTAAGACCATTACAGAGTTCACTCACAGAGTACCCACGTTTTGAATCTCAATGCAGTGAGTTATCCCCTTGCGGGGCACTGAAATATTTGTCTTATCGTTTGTCACACTGGCTAAAGATGTCTACCATCTCCCAGTGGTTATTGGCCATATTTTGCTTCTCAGATGTGGCCACTTCCCCATCGATGAAACAACTTGCGGTTTCATATAAAAAATAGCATACAGACAGCAAAATCACTCGCTTTGTGTGATCTGACTTGCATGTTTTCTGTACACTTTATTGTGTAGATGTCTTGCCACCTATCATGCACATGTACGCTGCTTGATCCATGTTTGAGTTTCAGTGTGTGTATGTGGATGCCCAGTAAAGCATTACCATTTCAATTGATTGATGGAGGTAAACTTTTGTTGCTGGAATGTTACTGATGTGTAGAAAAACTTACTGCTGGTAATTTGCAGAGCAATTATGTAATGAATATAAAATGTGCAAAACCATATATAGGTAAACAATGTTCGGTATGTAGTGTATCTACTCCAAGAATCTCATTTTTTATTATAGAGTGGTCATTTCTGTCTCAGTGGTCACACCTATGACCACAGGTCAATTTGGGATGAACAGCACTTACATAAAGCTTGCTGCCCATTGGGAAAGGGTGGTCTGACTTGAAAAAGATACAGCAAACTATTCATTGCTGGAAGAGTTGATTGATTCGATTTGATCTCCTTGCATTATGTGTGGGAATGATGTGTACTTGATGTGCTTGTACAGTAATTCATCTCATTATCCACAGTGCTCAATTTCACACCCAAGAGCAATTTTTGTTAACTCCAGTTCTCTTTGCCTTATATTCACTTGTCTCAATCCTTTTTTTAATGAGGTTACAATCTGGCACACAAGTTTTTTTTAGCTCGCTGGCGTCAGCCTGGCTCTGTTTCTAGTTACTCTCACCTCTGAGTCACAAGGTTGCAGGTTCAAGCCCCATGTTGGGACTTGAACTCACCCTGTCTACCCTGACTCGTCAATGTGTTGTTCGACGTGTGCTACATTGTTGGAGATGCCATCGTTTGGATTACAGGAAAACTGAGGTCCTGCCCTGCTTAGAAGAGTGCTAAGGATCCCAGAACTCTCCTCAAAAAGTGAAAGGTGCTTCACCTGTTGGCCCGGCTAACATTCCCCCAGTTCAAATTGCCCATGGCTGTTTATGTGACAGAGCTGTGTGCAAACTGGCTGCTGTATTCACTTATAAAATATAATCAGTATAGTTTACATAAATCCTATGAAGAGTTTTGAGGGATCCTCCTGATGTGAAAGGTGCCATATCAAATACCAACATTATTATTGTTGATAAACATGACTGATCCTGGCATCTGAACATTTCTGACCTAATTTCCTTCAGTAATTCTTGCATTCAGATATTTGTAGTGATTTACTAGCTGCCAGTGTAAATTTTCCACCCAATCTACTCCAATGGAAACTTTTCTGCATAGACTTCGAACCAAATACCGATACCTAGTCACTTACTAGGCTTATTATACCAGCAGGTTGCCTTTCCAGGCTCATGATGAACGTTTCTATTGTAAGTGCAAACTTCCACTAAGCTTCAAACAGGACAGGTTTTAAAATGGCACAGTCTGTAAGGCACAAAGAAAACATTGTTGCTGCTTGAAATATAGGTTCGATTTATAATATAACACACTTTTACAACATTATTTTTCCATTATTGTACCCAACCAATGGCTCTTTCATTCATTGCCGAGTGCTAACATTTCATAATGTAAATCTTGTCAGCACCATAATATCATGGCATAGCTATGAATGGCTATATTTAAAAAAAATGTCTGTGTGGAAATTTATGGGTGTGGAAAGTAATTTATATGAAGCCACCTGCTACACATTATGTTAATTAAGCCAAGACCTGTAGTATAAAAGGGGTCGCATGGGAGAGACTGTACAAGACACACACTCAGGTAGTGCTGCCAGTCGCTGGCTGATCTGTTGTTTTTATGTGCAATGGGGGAAAAAAAATCCTATTATAGTGAAGAAAAGGCAAGTCAGGATGCATAAATAATGATACAGATGATTCTTTTATTTCAAAAGGGAATTTATTTTAAATTGTACTGTGGTAAGTTGATTAAAAATTAAATGAATTACATTGTAAAGTTTGGCAAGGGTTTTGAACAACATACTGGTGTTGAGATAAATCATTCAGTCTCAACCACCAACACACATTTGCTTTTAAGAAAATGCATATACTCACTTTAATGATTATTGTACAACGTGAATGACAGCAGATGAGTCTCCTAAATAAAATAATGGAGTGTGGTTTAATAGGTGGAGGTTTTATTAGGTTGATGAGGAGATTTTTTCTTGAGTGAATCACTGGTGTTTTGTGTTTTGTTTTGGTCTTTGCAGGACTTCAATAGACTCAGGTTTGGTCACTTTGGAATCTCGAAGACACTTTGAAATCTTTAACTGTTGGCAATTGTACACTGTTCAATTTATTGCACGTATTTCTTTAGTGATGTGTTATTGGAACACTCAACAGTTCAGTAAATGTCTATTTATATTCTGCTTTTAAAACCCTTTCCCACTGTGTGCTGACCATTTCCATAAGTGTTAAAACGTAATTCTATTGGTTAAAGCAGTAAAAAGTGAATAATGCAACTGACTGCCAATTGATTGTTATAACTTTCCACCAGTAGATGTGACTTGGTACTATTTTCTTGTAGAAGTATTTAAAAAAATATATACACAGTCAATTTACTTTACGATATGTTGTGAAGCAGTTTGAGACGTCTCAAAGACATGATAAGGTGCTATATCAAAATGCAAGGATTATTATTATTAAGTAGTGTATTGTCACCAAATGTAACTACATTTTGTTTCTTTCTATAAATGGTTTATCTTTTGTCTATTATCTTTGAATTTACCAGTGACTCATTTATAGTACAGACAGAACAATTCCTCCATATATTCCCAAGACAAAGGCACATTCTATTTACATCAGCCCCACACATTCGATAATATCTTGTCCATATTTGACCAACAGAAAGACTCTGGCCTCACACACTACAGTAACTGGTACCATACAGCGTTCCCCTCGGTTTACCCTAACCCCTTTTTCACACAGAGGTGGAAAAGTTCACTCTTCCACCTAGTGGCCTGACTGTGAACTGACAAAACATCTCAGACATGCTCTTGAGTTTGGCATTAAATCAATGCCCATGGAATGAATGGGAAGAACATTGAAAATCAAAATGTATCTACATGAGATGAAAATTTAGTTAGGGATCCATTACTTTCACCTGGATTTGGTTTGCTGCAGTTGCTCTAAAAGTAACAATGCGCTGTTTGGTGTCAAATTGCAGTTCTGGACATCTGCTGTGTTTGTCTGGACAGGGGGAATCCACTTCCACTGTGATTCAAGTCAATCTAATTAAAAGTTGCTTGAAGAGTACAACAGCAACAAAAGAAATTGACAGCATGTACAAGGTGTTTTTCCGAAACTAAATGTACATAACTAGTCCTGAATTTCCAACGATGCCTTGGCAACTGAGGTGTACAGAAATTAAATGTCCTGACAACAACAACTTGCATTTATATATTATAGTCTATCTATATCTACTGCAGCCTTTCTATGATTACACTGTGCTATCCTATTATGTGTTTATATTTTGCCCAGATAACCATCGTAATGTTTCCTCTTCCACACTTTTTCACATCAAGACTTGATTTCTCTGACCGATTTATCTGAACCCTTCACAAGTTCCAGAACATCCAGAAATCTACAGCCCACATTCTCTCCAGCACCAGTCTTTGTGAGCCCAACATTCATATCCTCGCCAGGCATCACTAGTTCCTACCCAATTGACTTTAAGATCCTTATTCTAACATTCAGATACTCCCATGCCCATTCCCATCCGACCTCTATGATTTTCCACAATTGTGCTCCCCTGACCACACCTTCCACTCTGTTAATTCAGTTCTGCTTCACATTTTCCCCCATCAGCTCTCTGCCCTACCATTGTTTGGTGAGCTTTTGGCAACTTCCCCCACGCCCTCCTCCCCCATTTTCTGGAATTCTCTCCCTAAATCCCTCCACCTAAAACTCACCCTCTCAGTTCTCTAAACCACCTAACAACCTATCTCTTTGCCTGTAACTTGAGCCAGCCCGCTATCTACTACCCCAACTATTATCATATATTTTCTTATGTGAAGGAAACTACACTGAAGTATATAAGCGTAAAACTCTGCTATATCAAACAAAATCAGAAGTGGCGACCGTTCACATTTCAGCACTGCTTACCTTTGCATCGAGGTGTGTGAGAAATTGTGCTGTAGGAAAATTCTACGAATATTCCCGACTCCTGAAAAGAGACAAAGACATTGTGGGAAACAGGGTTTGTACTGAACATGATCATCATGTGTTCTTTGGCGGACATGTCCACCTCACCTGTATACCTCCCTTTAAAAATCTTTACCAGATCCTCCTCTTCTTAAGTCTCCTCTGTTTGAGTGAAAACAATCCCAAATGTTTAGAACACATCTGCATTCGAACAATCTCTCACACCCTGAATTGTCCTTGTAAATTATCTCTGTATTCTGATTTTTACAAATATATAATGAAGAATCCAGAACTGCACAAAGAACTCCAACCACAGCCTAGCCAAGGAGTGATATAAAATTAACATCACCAATTTGCCTTTGTTTTAAATGCCCCTATTTGTGAAACTTAAAATTCCATTTGCTTTGTTGTGGCTTTTTTTTGTGGATCTACACAAGATCTACACAAATCTATTTGAACAGTGAACTTCTGAACTCTAATGAGCCAACCTCACTGTTAACAGCAATTTACCTTTATGTCAGGACTTTGCTCACACTCAAAGAATCACAGAGTCAGTCTAGAGTTGGCATCAGGCAAAGGAAGACTTTTAGACTCTCTTCAGTCCTGTCAGTACTAGCCATGCATCTCAAAGTGTTAGGGTGTCACTGCGTTGGCATCCTTGTTGTCCTGACTCAAAGATCAAAGCTTTGCTACTGAGTAAACAGGATAGAGCCTCAGACTTTTCAAGTGGAGTCATGTGGAGTGACTCATGTAAGTAGGAATTAAAGATGCTGGTCAGAGCTCAGTTGATGCAATTGCTCGGTGGAGATTCTTAGACTTGCAGCACTACCTAGTGGACAAGAAGCTAAACTCTACTGTTATGAGGGGAAAAAATGTGTCACTTTGCCACATTGGCTTGCATTGAGCCTGGTAATAAAATAAACAATCATAACCAGATTTTCTTAACTGAATATCTTTTCCCTGTTCTCTGATTAAACTCTACTGTATAATATTGCACAGTCCCACAGCCTCTATAATTTTATGCCAACCACTTGGTTGGGGTGGCTTCACTGTCTAATCCGTGTTAATTTGGTTTTATTGGAGGTTGGAGAGCCTGTTATTTGCAGCATTGGTGGGACAGTAAATTTTGTGGGTTTGTGCTCTTTCGTTTTATTTGACTTTTTTAACACTTCGTAAAATTTAACTGGTGCACTCTGTGTTTACAAGTCCACAGAAGTACTGGCAGCTTGTCAGAGGTCTTGTTTTATTATGATACCCAGTGAAATATTACTAGCCTTCGGATAATCATGCCAAGAACTTTATGAAAAACCAGGGATTATTTGACACCGTCTTCTTGCTGATACGTTACATGCTGGATAGGTACAGTGTAATAGAACACAAAGTCTCAGTGTGAAAAGAGAAAGTATTTAACAGTGACTGGAATCAAATGGCAGGAAATTCTTTGTAGTTTTAGATATTGAATCAGTATTTTGGACTAATTCTGCCATTAATCAGTTTGGAATATTTGGCCCAGTGAAGTGAGCTGGACATTCCATAGCGCACAAGGCGTTTCACATCACTGGTCAGAAAAAATGCTCCCTTCTCTCCCAAATGTTCAGTCATTTCATGCTTGGTTCAAAAAAAGCCCATTTGTGATTCCATAAGATAGCAATCCCACAACTGGAGAGTCAGTTGCCAGCTCTAGTGTTGAAGTTCCATCATACTAAACCTGATCATGTTGGTGACATTCGATCTAGTTCAGTGCCAGGCCAGCATAAAATGACATTTGAAGGTTAGTTCTTCAATCAAATCATGGGTCATGTCACTCTGTGGTGTGTGACAACCCAATATCCACCCACGTGCTGGTACCAGTCCAATTGTACAAGAGATACCTAATCTAAAGGTGTATCATGTAGCTGTGATGCACTGCATATGGAGATGATCAGTGCCTGTTGTGTGTGTGTTCTATAATTATCGAATATAATAATCCCTCCATAATAAATGGGTCATTGAAGAGGAAAAATAAATCACAAACAATTTTTAAACATTTCTCCATTGTTTACCTGAGTAATATTAATAATAAATACTAATAATAATTCTTGCACTTAATATAGCGCCTTATCAAATCTTTGAGACATCTCAAAGGGCTTCACAGAATATACTGTATATGGATACAATACATTGCTACAGTGTATTGATATATTGATATAAGATAAAGAATGGCTGAAAATACTTCCATCAACTTTGGAGGATATAGCACAATTACGATGTGAAGACATAAGGTCCCTCTACAACACAATGCTGCAATTCTGGAAACTCATTGACTAAAAACTAAAATAAAATCCAACAAACAGGACAGAATCGACCCTTTACCTAGTGTGCTTAGAACACATTTAAAACTTGGGTCCAAAGAATTTGGAAAACTATCAGTGCAGGATGTTTTCCTATGTGATTTGTTGTGTTTTGCTTTGTCTGTGTTTGGTTTATTCCGACTTGATGCAGGACCTTTGGGTCTGTTGTCTAGGTTTGTGGTTCTCACTGCGTTAACTCCGAATGGGTGACAAGGAGACATCTGGCTGTCAGCTACAATTACATCCCCGCACATGAAATTGTTTATAAATACTCGGGTTTCCCTTTGAACGGAGATCTGTGACAAATAGCAGTTTTGGGTCATTAATGTAAGGGGTTGAGTCAATTTAAAGATTAAACAGAATTAAAAGAGATTTATGAGAGGTAGCGTATTCCATTTTAACTGAGCAGGAATCTCTTTTCTAGCATTATCTCAAAGATGCTGTTTACCTTTATGGCCCACAAAGCCAGGCCTTGAATATAGCAAGACCTGGATCTGAAGTAGCTATTGAAATGGCAAAAAGGGAGTTTAGAACTGTCTGAATGAAAGCAATGACTAAATTTCTGCCATGAAATTTCTGCGTCACCGTGTTAAATTTGTACTACCATCAGAAAGTCTTGGATAATAAAAACAGGAATTCCTTGTATACAAGCCCTGGTGCCAAAGCTGGTGGGGAAACTAGGAAATCAATGCAGAGGCTTATGATATCAATGCTTTCAGACAATTTCAAAGGACTGAACATTTGTATTTATGACACAAACTACGATACTCCAAATTGACTGCTGTTTCATAAACAGGAACTCTGTGGTTTGCGATACACCACTGAGCTCCTGGTGAGTTCAGCTCCAAGTTAAAAGATTCCCACTTCCCAGACAAACAGTTTCAAACTGCCTGGGAATGAGCTTGTTCAGCACCAGAACACCATAAAGAAACTGACACCAATTCTAACCCATCTCAGAGACCACAGAACTGGCACAGCATGTGTTGGAATATTATTAACCTATTCCAGGACTCAGTTCAGCGGTAGAGCTGGATTGAATGCACTAACGCAAGTAAATATTGTTTGAATCCGTGGAATCTAACTTAAATCCTCACTGTAAACAGGATGTGAAGAATACTCTGCTGAAATATTTGAGCTGCAAGTTTCATGCCTGATGTTTACCAGTTCTCCTTCTGTTAGTAGAGCCTGTTATCAGAGGCTGGTATGAACCAAGCCTATGTAGTGTAGGGCAAGAAAGTGACCCATCCCATCACATGGGAATAACAAAGTAACAGATTCACACAGAGATAGACCAGTGGCCCATTTGGACTTACCCCTTCAATTTCTCCAAAGATTGCTTTGTCACATCTATCTCATCATCCAACAACTTGGAATCCTTTAGGCAGTCTCTCTTACTTTCAAAGGCTGCGTGGATTTTTTTTCTACAAAAAAAGCTTCCTTTTATTTTCCACTCACATTTCCACCCAGAGAGCGAAACCGGATTGTTATCAGACCCTCCAGATGTTCCCTTGCTAATCAGGTCCCTTTTCTTAGTTAAAACCAGATCCACTATTGTATTCTTCCCTGGTTAGTTTCGCTCACATTGTTTCAGAAATGAATCCCACCACAACTTCAATGCAATCGCAATCGCGGGTGGCCGATCCTCCATTGTAAATCACAATTTTATATTGGGGGAAGTTGAAATCCCCTGTGATCAATCCCGAGAACCTGGCACTCATCTGCTATGACGTCCCAAGGCACTACCTCCAACTCCTCTGGTTGTCCAGTGCCCTGCAGCATGTAACAACCACTCATATTCCTTCTCCCCTTTTTCACTTCAAAACAGAGACGTGGTCCTACTTCCAACATGCTTATTCTCAGCCACGGATAATTGTTCCCCCAATAAATAACTCACTGCCTTTGCTTTTCATCTCTGAAGCACTCAACACCTTGCAGGTTAATTCTCCACGCATCATTATTTTTGAGCATAAGTTGCAGTTATTGCTAGACCATTGGCTTCCTCCCAATTTAGTAGCACCCCAAGCTCACCATTGTGTTCCTTATTATACCCCTTGAATTCATATAAATGCACCATTAGAAACAGTTCCTAATTATCATTTACTTGTGGCCAGCTCTTTTTTCTCTTTCCCAATGTCTTAGATTTACATCCCCCCACAAACTGCCTTAATTACCCTTCCTGCTAAGTTACACATTGGAAACATTGATTCCCATCTGGTTTAAGTGAAGCCTGTTCCCTTTGAGTAACTTCCCCCCGCTCCAGAAGATGTCTGAAGAATTTGCAACCGTCCCTTCACTACTTCACATGGTGACTGACGTATCTTGTCCGTCTCTCCTTGGTGGATCCAGCACGTGGCACTGGTAGTAATTCTGAGATTGTTACTCTTTAGGTCATTGGCACCTGAACCAGTGTTTCTAGAGCAGGCCATAAACCTCTCTGTAGCCTTTGTCAGTATGTGAAGAAGATGTGTTAATAATGCTCTTGTTGTAGATTTATTATAAGACGTGGAATGAGAATTTTATACGTTACTACTGAAGTTCTTTGGTTGCATTCATATTGATGCAAGCTTTCAATGGCTCTAAATCTCATTTATTAGACAATTAGCATGGGGAGTGCGCAAAATAATGACTGGTAGAGAGGTTTAAGTGTAAACTGCACGCTGTAAACGGTGATTAAAGGAGTTAGTCTCGGATCAGCCTTTAACTGGCAGTGCTGTTTTTCTGCCAGGTCTGTCAGCACTGAAGCCATAGAAAAGAAATGTGTGTCTAGTGACTCTTGAAGACTCTGACATTCGAGTCGTGGATCATGTTAGCAGTGACTGTACTGAGCAATTAAACTGCTTTTATTACAGGCTCTTCTGCAAAATAGTATTGTTACCTCCGATAAGGCAGAGCAGTTCATTCTCTTAGTCTCTGTTGTACACTCTCCCTCCGTTCTCTCGTTTTCATGGTGAATATAACACTGCTGCCACTTATCTGTGTCTGAGCTGTTTAGCTGAAGATGTACAAACCAGTTTGCAAAGCATGGATAACACTTTTGCAGAGTACATATTAGGAATAGACTTGAGCAAGGATCTTGATTGGCTGCAAACTCCATTAAAAGACACACCAGAGATTAGGCTTCACCCTGCAAAGCTGTCTCTGTTTATCATCAGGGACATTCATTGGTGTAAAATCAGGAGGATTACATACAACAATATATATATTTTTTAATTGCACTTATACTTGCACGTATACAGAACCTTTCACCAAAGATTTTTAAATTGCATTTAAACTATATAGAACCTTTCATCAAGGACAAATAAACACTTTTAAATCCTTCAGAAGAAACATAAAATGCTTTACTAAATATAGAGGCACATATTTTTAAGACAATGATATCTTTATCCAGGTTGAGCACTGTGCCAAACTGGCCTTGTGCTAAATCCCATAATATACACTGGCTTTGTGCAATAACCTCTAATTCAAGGTTGTCTGATCAAAGGGGAAAGGAGTTGGTTTTATCCTTAACCGAGGTGCATTTGTGAGTGGAAGTCCTGGAGCATCCTGAGAGTCACATTGTAAATATCACTGACAATGGCTTCTTTGGAGTGGACACCTTTGTGCTTTTGCATTGCTTCACAACTTCCTTAACTGGAACTCCATTCTTTGTTTTATCTACGTGAACGCTGGAGGTGCATTTTGCCGTCAGATGTAAGACACAGCTACTGAACACGCTCGCTTTACATTTCCTGCGCAGAATTTTTTTTTTTTTAAAAATTGTCTGGCCGGTTCTTGGGGGTTTTAATTTTGAAAATTTGTCTCGGGTGTATTTGTGAGACAGCTCATTGCTATTCATTAACAATGGGCAAATCAGAAAAGGTAAATTGTCCTATTAGCACCAGTCAGTCAAACAACGGTTGGTAGAAAAAGGTCAGAGCAAAAATGATCAGCCTTAATGACCGGAGTGAATAATTACAGTGAAACAATAATCACAAAATTTAACCCTGATCACATTCCCTTGTAGATATCAGCAAAGTACATGAACCTCACTCTATAATCATGAGTTAGGAAGCAATGGTTAAACATCCAGCTTGTGGGTGAGCAATGCAATGTAGCTCCTCACTCAGTCACCGCTTTCCAATAATTGGACAATGTTATGTCCTATACATTAGTCCTCCCTTTTATTATTATTTAGGTTCCAATAGGATCTTACTGGTTTGGGAATTAATCTTACTGGATTCGATTGCACAAAGTTCATATCCTGTGCCTCTCTGCTACCAGTGACAAAGGTATTCCTATTGGACAAAATGTAGTAGGCCCCAGCATCCATTCCCAAGAACTGCTCAGTTAATTACAATCAATATTCAATTATCAGTAAATTAATCAGTTCAATCAAAAAGTCACTGCCTTTTCTTGGCCTATTTTATTTCTTTGTCTTGGCTGTTGGGTTCCATGTGAGGAGCCGTGTGCTGAATATTATTGGCGGACTTGGGGAGGAGGTAAAATACACTCAGCCTGCATGTGCAGCTCTTGGATATGTCTGACCTTTACATAATATAATCTAACTGCCCTGCATCTCCTACGCCACAGAAAACAGATGCAAATGACATTTCTGCCAAGAATTTGCTAATTAAAATGACTTATCTGCAGTTTGTAATTGAACGGTTGTCAAGTCCTAACTTTTACAAGCTGTTGTGAATTTTGCTCATATTAAAAGTTTCATCCCCTTAAAGAATCGGATCCAATTTGCATTAATAAAACATGAGGTACTACGTGATAAGGCAAAATAAGCTTTGTATTTTTATGATATTCATGTTTCTCCCGTGTGTTGGTTTCTTAAAAAAAGTCATATTAAACCAATAATTCCTGAAAACTTATTGTTTTTAAAAAAGTGTTTTTGAAAAATGTACTTGTTGTGAGTCAGATTCTTACCCATTCCCTCCCCTTTTTTCTTTACATTTATTTTCTGTTCTCATTTATTCCTGTTCACCACGCCTTGACTCATATATGGCAGATTTGTCTCAAGAATATATCTTTATCTGACAGCTGGAGGGCGACTTCGCTGATTTTCACTGTGTCCTTCAGTCTCTACTTTTACGTTTTCTTGATGAACCTCAAGACCAGGTATTTCATTGATTAGAGAATGGTGAACTGACACTGTGAGGGAGCTGAACTAACTTTGGTTATTGAAGCAGAGAGCCCCATGTTTCAGTCATCACCACCCTTTAATAGTGTAAGGTAAATTAACTATTTTCAATTTATCGGAACCATGCTTTAGCCGGGTCCTTATTGTTTCTATTACATCAGCCACTGGCAAAAATTGTACTTCCATAACTGCATTATCTACTGCTACATGAACTGTTTGTAACTCATTCATTACAGAGATAAATAGAGCAGGATGTTTATATCAATTGCATTATGTGAATCAAACTCCCGATGAACGATTTAATGAAAAGCTTTCAGTGATCATACCCCTTAAATATACAGTACAGTAATTCTTTTCTCTAATAGGATTTAGAAAGAAGATCGGCAGCAAAGTTCCCTCTTTATTAGATGGAATTTACTTGAATCTAAAGTCAAGAGCATTTCTTCATGAATTCATTGAGTCATTGTGTAAAGTAGCCTAAAGGAAATTTCTGTAAAATGACCTTTTTCATAAGAAAATATATTGTATTACGCAAGTATGACTTCCTTGTGTACTTGGCACTGTACCTAATCTACAACAACATCCTGTCAGAATTGTATTCTAAGGCTTCATATATATGTTTTCTGCCAAGACCTTGCCATGGTTTAGCAAGCACGGTAATCCTTGGAGTCCTCAATTTCCATGTTTTAGTGACCAACACCTATAAACATGAAATGGTCGGAGATTAAATAACAGAACTTTGAATAGACTTTGTTCCTACTGAGGGACAGAATATATTCCCACTCAGCAAGTTAACTTTTTATGTGAAGTCTAGCTTCAAAGCTGCGATTTGTCAACATTATAATAGTTTTTTCGTCAAACACTACAAATCAAAAGACGGGTTTCAAGTAATTGTTTTTTACAAGTTTAAAATCAAAATCATTTTGGTGTGTTTGCATCGATTATACATATTCTTTTCTACTTGTCTCCCAGACTGGGAAACTATCTAGAAAACGGAAATCTTTTAAACACTATCTAATTGTACCATTATATCAGAGCAGACAACATAAAAATGAAACAATGTTATTGCCTCTGGTCCTCAGTTACCTTAATTGCCTCAAATGATCCTTAACATTGTAGTACAATAGTATATTTAACAATGAAATCTGCCCCAGTTATATTAAAGGTATAGCAGTTCACCGTTAATGGGACACATTAAAGGGACATTTACAAATGACATCATAAATTGCTGTCATCAGAATGCTGTGTAAACGACAACACATGAATAAATGATGTACTGTAAAATGTAGCATATCAGGTGCACAACTGTAAAGATCCCATCCTTAACTGTTACATTGGATAGACAGCTGGCAAATTGTACCAGTACATTAGTTGCACATCCAGCTCGTATGCAACTGCATGACTAGCTTCCCAGAGACCTGGCAGATAGTGGATTTTAAACTCCGGAAGCAAAATGGAAAAAAAAAGCATCTTCGACCATCTGCTTTGAGAAACATAACATTTTACCCTTTCAACAACCAAGATCTACACAAGAGATCTCGTCAAATCTCTCCAAAATGGAACATTTTTTTGGCTTGAATTAGATATCGGAGAAGAGGTTCTCTCGGAGCCCCCCTCCTCCACATTGATGGAATTGCACCTATTGTCGGATCCAATCGTTAAGGATCGCTTCAGAAGAGGACCAGTGCTCACTGTATCCGCAGTCAAATAAAAGTACCCAACCGTCGTGGTAAGAACTCAGGGGTTTACAGGATATGTTCCCAAATGCTCACACGCACCGTGCAACATGTTGCAAATATGTAGTTTATTTCCGACGCTCTCATTTCCTTTCTCTTCTGTATATTTGTGTTTGTTTTGATATTTATTTGGTATCGATGAAAACTTTTACATTAACAAAAACGGCATTACTAAAAGGGAATGAAATTACAGTGGCTCTGTTGATGTACTCGGAGATTCCTTTAGACAAGGATAATCACGACCAATTTCAAACTGCGCCTGCTCTGCTGTTCTCATTCCAGATTTGAAAAAATGTCTCTGACTATGGTTATTAAGTAGTCCTATAGCTCAGTGGCTAGAGCGCTTGCCTTACAAGCATGAGCCCTGTGTTTCGAATCCAGGCAGGTCAGGGTGGAACCTTGGGCAAGTTTCCTTACTCCACATGCCTAATAATAATCCCTCCGAAAAATTGGCATTTAATCCACGACTGTTTGTGGGACACCGCTATACGGAATTGGCTGCACATTTCGCCCACAAATATACAGTAAATTCATTTTACAGTGTATTCTGTGAAGCGCTTTGAGACGTCTAGAAGACATGAAAAGTGCTCTATCAAATGCAAGGATTATTATAAACAAACTGAGGACTTTACTGAACATACATTGATTGTATTTCAGATTACTCCAAATTTTAGTTACACGTTTACCGCTCCATTATCTGGAAAAAGCACTTATTGAACAGGGAGGATCGCCTCAATGTATGAGGAATGTTGGAACCTGTATGGGGAGCCCTGTCAGAAACCGGGCATTGGCTGTTCAGCTGGAGGGCATAGCAGGAGCCAGGTGTCAACACATCATAAATGAATGTCCTCAAGTCACCGCAGCTCTCGCCGGGGGAAAAAAAAAGGTTGTTTTATCTGATTCCCACAGAAGGTGAAACAGTACTGCCACCAAATAGCTGTACTCAGAATGGTCGGAGGTCTGCGTGTGTGGTTGTCTGATCAGTTATATATAACAAAGCCATCTTATGAAAGAGGAAATAGCAACACTCTATGCAGGAGTTGCACGGTTTGAAAAAAGAAGGGAGTTTTTCTTTGTCTCCTGTCCAACAGTCCCCCAGACAAAATTGATCATTCACTTTGTGGCTGTTGTGGAACATTACTGTGCACAAATTGGCTGTCATTTTTGCCTGCAAAGATACAATCACTAAAGTTAACAGTAAATCCTGTGAAACGCTTTGAGATATCATGATGATGTGATAACTGGCTATATCAAAAACTAGGGTCAATAATATAATTGTTATGTTAGGTATTAATGAACGTTCGTTCAGTAGTAATACAGGAGCCCTCACTGCAATGCTGACGGCAGGAATGCTGATGGTGTACAGCTCCCTCCAGTGAAGGATGTAGATCACTGCAGCTTCTGGTGGAATGGACTGACCCTTTTCTCAGTCATGTGCAGGTACTAATGATCAAATCACTCCTGCATCTCCATGAGTCAAGAAGGTCTGAATCACCCCCTACATTCTCTGTGCTTTCATCTGCTGGTAAAACAGCTTCAAATTGCACTGTTTCCATTACCCGAGATCTTCCAATGAGAAGGTTGTATAAGCAAGATAGCTCAGTCAAATGGAACAATAGAACCAAGAAGCATTTTCATTTACTGGTACAAAACAGGGCTTTGAAGCTCGTTCAAGTAATATTTTAACTTGAGTTACATTTTTAATAACTAAGATGAATTTGTGTAGCAGAAGTGATATATTGCACGTAAACTGTGCCAAAATGAATGAATAGGGCCAGTCTGCCCTGAGCCCTTCAGCTTTCCATTCTCACTAGCCATCAGCAAATGTTAAATGACATCAGAGCATCAAGCATTGCAATGCTGGTAGTTGGAAGTGTATTGTTATGGCTCCCTCCAGTGAAGCTTACAGTTTACTACAGGCTTCAGTGAAATGGGCCTTTCCCAGTACTAGGGTTTGACACCCTCTCAGGGCGTTCCTCTGATCAATGATCTCCCAGGATTGCAAGACAGTGATTGTGCAGGATATGACAAGGGGATCTGCTCTCTGTCTCCCATCAGCATTGGCTGCTCTACTTCCTGATGTTACCAGGGCTGGAAGTGGTCTTCCATCCTCAAACCCTAATGAATGTGCAAGGCTGAAGTTCAATTATATGGGAATATAAAAAGACAAAATACACAGTGGAGGTAAAAGATCACAGATTGGGAAAGTAGTGGTGCAGTTTGTAACTTGTTCTTCAACACCACATCATCTTAAAAACTGTGGAATACAAGTTGCCTAAAGCAAACACATTGACTTTATTATTAAACGCTCTTCCGGCTGAAAGAAAACATAATGTCGATACAAACGGCAATGAAAATGTTCACTCTAGACCCCCACCATGTCAATGTTGTTCTGGTAGCTTGGGAAACTTCTCCTGCCTCACTGCTAAATAACTCAGTAGATGAAAGAATGAGGGATTCAGGTTGCGTCCCACCACTAAGTGCAGGGTTACATTGAGATTCTGTTCCACCATTCTGCAAATAAATCTAATTTTATTTTAGAATATCTCTCAACGGCCTGTAAGACAATGGCGCATTTCATGATGTGACCAGAATGTTAATTATTATTTGCTCATGTAAACCCAGGTAAAAATTAATTTGGTTTGGTTGATGCCAGTTGGCTAGGCAGATCACATCAGATTGGCTATCAAGATATTTACAAATCCAAGTGATTTGAGCCCGTGCCAGAATATTTTAGTTTCCTCTTTCCATCGTACTTTATACGGGAGGAATGATCTACACATAATAAAAACATAATATACCGATGCCTGCTCTTGTCACGTGGAGATCAAAGCTTCAGCAATTTGACAGTGAATGTTTTTTATGGTTGCTATCAGAGCACACATCCATTGCCACAGGAAAGAGCTCCTTCTGGCAAAAAAAATAACTAGCCAGTCTATGGGTTTCCAATATCTGAAATTTAGTTGGCCAACTAATATTTTAGTAGCCTGGAGTTTCTATAAATTACTTTTTCCAATTTACCAACTTGTCACTGTGAGTATGTAAAGAATGTTGACCCGGGGCTTTGGCTTACAGTACAGCACTGTGAGAAAGTACTCCCGAGACTGACAAGATAAAGGAATTCTGCCTCCTTGTACTTTGCCAGTCCGAAAGGTTTAAACCATTGATCCATACAGTAGAAAGTTGGATTTGTAAAGTTGCATTTTCATTTTATTGCATTGCAATAACAAGCTGTATTCTTCCGCCGTTGTTTCCTATGTACACATTTTTCATAAACTTCATGTAAAATTTTCTTTTACACCAATTCCATTATTACCAAGCAATTGAAGTGTCTGACAGACCCGAATATCCAGGAAATAAAGTAGAAGTGAAAGGGTTACATGACAAGGGGAGAGATAAATCACTGCTGGTAACACTGTCCTTTTGAAAAACCGCATATTAGACTAAATGAGATCTAATGTATATATCAGCAAACAGTTAAAGATACATTTTGCTTTGAAAGTCTCATCTGTCTTTCCTGTTAAACAGCATTTGACACTCAAGAATGATGGCTGTAAGCGAACACTGTATGCCAAAGCAATAAGACTTGATGAACGCCTCAGCTGTAAAGAATGTGACACGTTTTACAACATTATATAGCCTGTTTGCAGCAGCAGAGCTGAGGCAGGAATGATTGACTGGAGGGCAGGTTACTCGGAGTCGACGAGCCACCTAAAGCATTTGCTGGTAGCGGGTGGTGATGACAGTAAAATCTGGGGGTGCAGACATTCCATTGCTAAATGCTGAGATTGTCTTTCGCATGTGCCATTTTATTGAAACAAAGCTGTAACCTGTCATCAATTTGAAGCCACGTGTGAGAGTCAGCGGACGACAGATAAATCTGCGATACAGCATGAATTGGAGGCAGTAATACTAGTACTTCAGCTCGTAAGGAGAGACAAAATATGTATAACATGTTTGGGAACAAATAGATAGTAAGGCTTGTCTCAGAAATGTACTTCTGCAGAAAATAAAAGACAAGGAACTGTTGAAGGCCTTGACAATCCATCCAGTTCAATCTGTCGTTTATTAGCCTGTTCAAAAACTCCGCAGATCACAGTTACCTACATCCTGCTTCTTTGCCAAGTCCATCCCCTTGTTCCTGATTCAATCACGAATCTGCTTATATCCTGTCCCATTGCTCCATGTGAGTTGGCACACACTGGGCTGGGCAATAGGATCTTAAATGTTCCTTCTCTGCCCCTGAGTCTCGTTTTGTTATTGCTTAGAACAGTTTTAGTAAGTTTCAAAAAAACATCCGTTTGTGGACACTGAAAAAATACTTTCTGAAATTGGGAGGAATGTGAACGGAGTCCAGCCACCACACAAATAAATCCAACACTTTGTATAGAGTCACAGATTCCATGGGAGCTGGCACACAAATCCTTTATTTATTTGGAGTGTCTGAAGGAGAAAGTCCAGCTTTTCCCTTCTCGTGCATTCTGCACAACGTGGGTCTGTGGGTGAAGGAAAGTATAAAATAGACAAGCAAGGAGCAAAGAGAGTCTGGGGCGATTAATAATACTGTAATACAAACCCTTTGCCTTTGAGACGTTTCAAAGTGCTTCACAGAATAGACTGTGAAGTAAATTGACTGTATATTTTGTAGCGAATCAAATTAAATAAAAAGAACTGTTATTGTGTGAGGCTGGAGACCTATTTGGAGGGATATTGGCAAGGTATCAGTCAAAGCCAACTATTTCCTACTGCCTAGCAATCAGCTCTTCACTACCGTGTCACTGAATATCAATGTCACTGCACTGAAAACCATTTCAGAAAATCATCTTATATTTTATTATATTAATCTGGCCTCTGTATAGAGCAGTATACAGTCCCTTCCATCATCATCCTCATCACTTTGCTGATATCTTCTGCCTACCATTAAGCTTTTAAAATCCAACTCATTCTTTTCTTCCATGCTCTGATACAAAACCCTCCTGGTTACTCTTTGGTCTCTGATTCTCTTCAAATGCTCGGAAAGCATACAGTCATAACTCTCCACTTCCACACTCATTCTTTCTACGTTGTTTGATAAAACCCTATTTATTTTCTTTTGGCCAATGTGAACTGATTAAATATCATAGGGTGAGAAGTCTTACTTGACTGCATGTTCCTAATTGGACTCTAGGAGTGTATATATGTGGTGTCTGTGTATGGGGATGGGGGGTGGAGAGGGTGGTGGATGGATGGTGAGGTGGATGGATGGTGGGGTACAGGTGTATTTAACCCTGCGTTGATTAGACAACACTTTTCAGTTTAACACTGGTGATAATATGGTGAGTATTATCATTTTTTTACTACACTCTTCCTCTTCGACGGCCCCATTAGCCCACTCCAAATCCCTCTCTTTCCCTCCACCCTCCCTGTCCCCAGCTCGGGTCTGAAACAATGACTGTCCAGCGCCTTGTGATGTCCTCCTGACATGAAAGGCGCTCTACAAGTGTAATTTTGTTGTTGTTGGCAGTTTTGTACAAGTGCATGTGTGAGTGTGTAGCAATTTCAGATACCCACTGCCTCCTTCGAACTTCATGAGTGTATTCCGGGATATATGGTTCCGTTCTGGAGAGAATGTAATGGCACAGTGTTTCCAGACTGTGTTTGATTAGTTAATGTCAGCTGCAAGGATATAACAACAACAACAACAAAATTACATTTATAGAGTGCCTTTCACATCGGAGGACATCCCAAGGGGCTGAAAAATTAGGTTGGGACCCAAACAGGGGGGTGGGGGGCGGGGGGGGTGGTTGGAGTAGGGGGAAGGGGAAAGAGTAGGAGAGGGGGAAGAGTTAGGAGGGAAGCAGAAGGCATGGTGGAAGTGGAAGGTCTTGAGACTAGCCTTGAAGGAGGAAAGGGAGGAAGTGAGGTGAAGGGAGTTCCATAGTTTGGAAGCAGAGAGGCTGAATGTCCGGCCACCGATGGTAGGGCGGTAGGGCAGTGGACGCAGAGCAGGCCAGAGCCTGCTGAATAGAGGGGACGAGCAGGCTGATAGGGAGACAGCAGGTCAGAGAGATAGGCGGTGGCAATGTGAATGGCTTTGAAGTTGAGGCCGAGGATCTTGAATTCGATCCTCTGGGAGATGTGGAGCCAGTGGAGACAGGTGAGGATGGGAGACAGAGCCCAGTGTGGGAGAGTACACGAGCTGCAGAGCTCCAAATAATCTACAGCTTGTGAAGGGAAGTAGCTAGGAAGGCCAATGAGGAGAGAGTTCCCGTAATCAAGCCTAGATGTAATGAATGCGTGGATGAGTGTTTTGGCAGCATGTGTGGCGAGGTAGTGGCAGAGTCTGGCAATGTTACGGAGGTGGTGGAAGGCTGTATCGGTCATGGCGCAGAAATGATGGAGGAAGGACACTTCGGGGTCAAACAAGATGCCCAGATTCCTGACTGTCTTCGAGAGGTGAGAGAGCAGCCTTGAATGCTGATGTTGTCAGTGCCTGAAGTGCGGAGGCGCTGACGAGAGCCGATCAAGAGGGCCTCTGTCTTGTTGATGTTAAGTTGGTGGAAATTCTCCCTCGTCCAGGACTCAATGTCGGACAGACACGCAGTCAGGATGCCAGTAGTCCTGGAGTTGAGAGTGGAAGCAGAGGCAAAGGTAGAACAATTAGCTTCAGCATCCCTGGGCTAGAGAGGAAAAAATCAGCCAGGCTTCCTGTATCTGATCACTATCCAGTGACCCCTACTGAAAATTATATGTTGGATGAGAACAAGATTAAGATAATAATAACGAGATTAAGATGATGATAATAATCCTTGCATTTGATATAGCGTTTTTCACGTCTTGGAGACGTCTCAAAGTGCTTCAAAGAATTTACTGTAAAGTGAATTGACTGTATATTTGTGAGCGAAACGTGACAGCCAATTGCACGCAGCAGTGTCCTACAAACAGTTGTGGATTTAGTGACCAAATTACTATTGGGTTTTTTTCTTGAGGGATTATTATCAGGCATGTGGAGCAAGGAAACTTGCCCACGGTTTGGCCCTGCCAAGAATCAAGCCCAGGTTTCTCACTTGTGAGGCAAGTGCTCTAACCACTGAGCTACAGGACTCCACAAGATGTGCCCTAAATTTGGTTGCCTGCCAGCACTGACGACCTAGACTCAAACACAATGACCATTTGGGAAAGGTGACAGCTGTTAACAGTTAGACTGTACTGTAATCCCACAAGCCTTAGCACCACTGGAACAGAACAGGGAGAAATTGGATGAAAAAGAAACCACAGAGATCCTCCCAGCTAATCCAGTGTGATTTACCAAGGGAGCTTGAATTGGAATGGGTTAAGCACGGAGTTGCTTCTGTGCAACTCGCTGATCTTCGGAAATCTCAGAGGAAGAATGTTGTGCTTTTCCTTTCTCTTGTGTCTCAATAGAGCCACAGGGGTAAAAACTGTACAATTGCTGGCCTGGTTGCATTTTAATTTTGGGTTACAGTGCATCAAGGAAAGTCATAAAAGTCATTACATTTGGTGCTAGATTTTAACTTGCCTGTTATGCCTTTAATGCACATCTCATACTGATGTACATGATTAGACCAGTTGGATAAGTGAACAACAAAAGAAAGCTTTAAAAAGGCATGATAAATTCTAAAGTTTCGAGTCGGAGACATGAGTTTTTGTTTAGTCTGAAATATTAGTGGTTTAGCAGAAAAGTGTTTCACAGAGCAGTAAGCTGTTTATATATTCTGTCAGAAACCTAATACCATTACTGTTCGTTAATAATTGGCAGCAAAGTAACAGCATGAACTGTGCGTTTGAACATTCCAGCTTTCCGAAGTGAAAAATAGTTCTCACAAAGGCTTTGTAAGGTATATCAGGAGTATAGGCCACTGCACTTCAGGCAGATGTGCTAATTCTACTGCCTTACCACAAATCATTTCTATTTCATTCTATCTCATGGTATAAGCAATAATTTCTAAGAGTGTTTGGGTGATATTCTTGGTAATTGCCTTTTAACCCTTTTTATAACCAATAACCAATAAAGCTCAAATAAATAATAATAATCTTGCATGTGTTACAGTGCCCTATCATTTTGCAATGTGTCAAAATGAGCAATACTATTCAAAATGAGATCCCCATTGAGCTTGGGATGATGTAACTGAGAACTAGCAGGCCTTGGATGATACTAATAATAATCATCCTTGCATTTGATATAGCGCTTTTCGTGTCTTCTATACGTCTCAAAGCGCTTCACAGAATATACTGTAAAGTTAATTGACTGTATGTTTGTGGGCAAAACGCGGCAGCCAATTGCATACAGCAGTGACCCACAACTGCAATGGTTTGAGTGACCATACGTTTTTTTTGAGGGATCATTGTTAGGCGTGTGGAGTAAGGAAACTTGCCCAAAGCTTTGCACTGCCTGGAATCAAACCCAGGCCTCTTGCTTGAAAGGCGAGTGCTCTGAACACTAAGCTACAGGAAAGCATATAATGCGGTTCAGAAGGTATCAGGAAGATACCACAAGTGACCACATTTCAACAGGTTACTTCAAAGCTCTGCAGTGTGTACTATCCTACTTAAAAGCACTGGATCCAATGCAATTTACTGCTGTGGCCCACATTCTGGATCCATTTGTAAGATTCACAAAGAGAACTACTACTGACTGAGCAATTACAGTTAACAACATGCCCATTGTTAAATAAAATTCTACTTGCTTGTGTTTCAATCTGCTGCAAAACTGCAAAAATGGAAATATTTAATTGCCCAGAAGGGCCTACAACTCTATTTACTGTTTACACTGTGCACTTTACTCCAAGTTCAGTCCAATATTGTTGCTTGCCTTGCATAATGACTCCCAGTGTATAATTTGTTGGTATAAAACCCTCAGTGTGTAACTACTTGTAGCATTAAAAAAATCTCTGCCTCCACTATCAGCAAAATCGTACTGTTTCAGTGCAGACACCCATCCATGTAAATATTGCACAAATAGTTCTTACAGAGGTTTTGTAGTTCATCACAAAGGCCATCTCATTTGTTCGAGGTTGATTTTTTAGCAGTGTGGTAACTATTGGGCTTATATCAGCACCTAAAGTTACACAACAAGTTTCACAGATGACTTTGTCAGGCTTTGCTCCCACTTGCAGCAAACATATAGTGAGGCAGTGGGGTCATTGCTAAAGCTCAAATCACACCATCCATGTCATGTTGTGATGTCCTTACACAATGTGTTGCCATCACTCCTTATCTCGGTGGTACCTGGGGTTCCTTTGGGTGTTGGTGTAAATGGGATTTTATCTGTGCCGTTTAAATAATTCCAGGAAATTGTGTCAGCTTTCAGCTTTCCCCTTGGGAAAGTCAACTGAATATTAATACATAAAGGGACAGCGGGGAACCACATTTCACAGATATTCCCATAGTCACTGCTCAAGGAAGCAATGGTGGGCTTAAAGCATGATAAATTACTTTACCTGTGAAAAAAGTATTTGAAGTCGCTCGTGGTGCCATTTTATTATTGCCTGCACATTGTTTCCTGTTCCATTCCTGCACAATGGTAGTATGACACTGCTCTAAAAGCCAGAGCCCGCCATGGCTCCAAGACGCTATCCAGTGTTACGGGTGCTATATAAATACAAGTTGTATTGGCATTGTCTCACACATAGTGGCCTTCATTTGCAATGGCTAAAAGAGAATGGGAAATAAATCTTTTAAAACTTTTCCATTATTTTTAATGCCATTATTTCCTACTTTTGTGTGCGTGAGTGAGTGATCACATGTATGTGTGTGTTTTATCTTTGTGTGTGAGTGTATGTGCGTGCTTGTGACTGATCTGTGTATGTGTTCAAATGCATGTGCATATATGATTGATTGATGTGTGCATTTGAGTGAGGGCATGCATGTGTGGAATTAATCTGTGTAAATGCATGCACATGTGTGTGTTTGATTAGTGTATGAGTACAAGCATGTGTGTGTTTGATCTCCATGATGACACCATACGATTTATGTATAGGTCTGATATTCCTGTAGGTTGAGAGAAAGGGGGAAGAGGGGGGTCTGGACAAGGGAGGGCACTGTGGATCTGAGAGGGTGAATGAGTTTTAAATACTGATATATTCTGGGTGATTCAGTGTACCTGTGCTTAAAACTCCAAACAGTTTACAGCATTATCTATAGTGTTGGAGTTTAACCTAATGCAGTTTTCACTCCATATTCACGCTCTGCATTTTAAACCTTCATTTTAAACTTTCTTTGTAAATCTTCATTAACAAAAGTAGGTTTGAAGCTTCCTCCGCCTCCTAATGTATGATCATTAAGATGTTTATTGAAAACAAAATAACAGAACACAGTTGCAGCGCAACGCCATTCGACTTGTAAAGTAGCCCAAGTCATCTTGAATATGTTCGAGTTGGCCTTCGCCAGTATGGTTAGTTTTCAATTGTGTTTGCTCTTAAACGATGGGGCTGGATAATTCATTAATACATTCATTCTTCCATTTGGCCCACAAAATGCACAGCCAATTCACTTTACAGTACATTCTGTGAAGCACTTTGAGACGTCTCGAAGATGTGATAAGGCACTATATCAGATGCAAGGATTATTATTATTCATATTATTCCTTCAGACCAACATGTGTCTCATTCTCCTACATTTCAGGTTTCCCCTTAGTTCCACAGTCTTCCTGGACAGACTCGGAAGGAATTCTTAAAACCAAAATTATCCTGTAATTTAGCAAAGAGAAATGGACAGACACAGAAAAGATGATAGCCTCATCCTCCTTCTCCTTGATATCTAACCAAGTACAGCTGCCAACTAATCACTTAGAAAACTGGATGAGTTGAAAGGCAGCATCATCTGATATGTTATCAAAAAGCCCTAGCCATTTATGTCTGGTTAGTTTTGTGAATTTGATTATATTCTGTTCAGTACTATCCCAAAGAATTTAGAACAGAGGCAAAGAAAGAGTTAAGAGAGCATCACTGTGTGACAGCTGAGCTCTGGTAAAGTATTCAGACTGAGAAGAGATTCTCAGTGAGAACCAAAGGCGTGGACAATGATTCAACATTGCATTCGTTCCCTTCAATTAACAGTTGTGACACAGTGTAAGAGAAATATACCTTATGATGCATTCTCCCACTCAAGATAGCCTTGCAGATGTCTGACAATTGCAATTATATTTGTGCATTGTCTGAGAAATGTTCATTTCACTGTATTGTATAGTGAAAAGAAACACTCAGAGCTTCCTGTTTTGATGTTCTATAGTAAGCAGTGTAACGCTTGTAGATTATCATCTTGGATGCAAGAGATGAAAGAAGACACATTCACTTAGAAACCAAAAGGCAGCTTGCAAATCTTAAATAGTTAAACTGGCATCTCACGCACAGATTGTGGGTGTTTATTCCCAATAGTTTTTGTCAGCTGCTGGCAAGAGGGAGGAATGGGGATAGTGGGATGGGAGGGGGTGGAAACGGAGGTTTAGTCAAGCATCTTTTCTATTGGAAAATTCCAGCAGTGTTACTTGTGATATGAGAAATGGTGCATTTAAATGAATACCTTTTGTTTCAGACTGCATTTCCTGTTACCTTGTTAACGATCTCCTCTGTGCAGGATAAGTGCTTGTCTGTCTGTGTCGATGATATAAAACAGATTTAACTCTAGTGATTTATTAAAACTGTTCATTAGTTTAAGGAGCATTCCTGTGTGATGAAGCTATCAACATGAACTGTGGTATATTCTAATAGCACATTCAGAGCTTGAGGCAAAAAGAAAGAACGTAGAAATAACATTTGTGCTTTTGGCTTAATTTCGAAATACTGCACCAATGGTATGAAAATTAAAATAGGTTTTGGAAGCATAACATTGTGGAAAACTGGCATTGAATGATGGAAAAGCAAGAAAGATTAACAACCAATCGTGATTTTCTCCATGTATTTTTTTAAATGGAAGCCTAAAAACTATTATTACGCCACAAACAAAATGCAAAATATCTGTCTTTTGGAAAATTATTTGTATAAATTTCCTCAATAACCATTTAGCAATTGAAACTAATGCATATACTGCACGATTCATTTTAGGCTCTGGTGAGATAATGTATGGTTAAACTTCTTTCTGTGTATACTCACTATTTTTGTACTGTTTGCCCTGTTACTTAGTGTAATTGTTTTAAGGATTGTGAATCATGAAGTTATCTGTTATCATCTTCATTCCGATGATAACACTTTCAGGCTGCAACGCTCGTTGTGGGTGGTGAGTGGTTAAAAGCGATGAAATTAAAGGTTTCTTGAGATCGTAATATACCTCAGCGAACGCAAAGGTTTTTTTAGAATTTCATTTGAAAACTCAGCTACTCATCTGCCACTCTGAACATTTTCATTGCAAGATAAATGGAATAAAAAATACATGGAAAAGCTTTTTGTTCCTGGGCATAATGATACGAAATCCAAGTTTTGATTTCACATAAATTGCTTTTCTCTCTCTCTCTCTCTCTCCCCCACTCCCTCTCTCTTCCCTCCAGCCCACTATGTGGTTAAGTAAATAACAGCTTGGCATTGCTTGTGTGGAAAGGGGTTTGAGAAACATGGTGTGCCAGAAGGAAATGGGAACCGAATTCCTCTGGAATGAGCAGGGAGGAAATTACAAACTGGCAGCCTGTTTGACCACGTTATATAAAGGCTCTTCCTAAGCATGTAACAGTGCCAGATCTCAGTAGGTGAGGATGATGAAATAATAAAGTGCTTCCCATGTGTGCTTTGCATTAGGCGTGTTTTGTTTTCTTTCTCTGCCCAGTGGAAACATAACAGCAGAGCCGGGGCAGATTGAGTTAATCTATGGGGACCAACAGCTGCATAAATAATTGAAAACTAGTGATCAAAATAATTACTAGAAGCCTATAGCTGGATGATGGAAATCATCAGCCGGACCTACTTTCGTTCCTAGATAGGCAGCTATCCATAATGAGCTGCCTTTCCAAGTCTAGATAAAAGGCAGAGATTTGAGATTTATGGGCGTGCTTGTGGAACTTTACTTCCTTTTGGGTCTTTCCAAACCATTCATATCACCATTAGATTTGTGTGTAGTTTACCTCCACCTGTCATCTGTGTTTTCTAATTATAACCTTGAGCCTAATTTGTCCATCACAATACATCTATCATACTTGCGTGTGCCAAAAAGATTTTTAAATCGTAAAAGCCATTTTATTGGACTTCTGGTTCAGCTTCACAAGTGTGAGTGCTATTGCAACCTAATGCATTGGGCATTGTGGCCAATGGATTTGTGTGTTCGCAACCGGACAGGGGAATAAACACTTTGATACCCAATTCTTTTTATAAAGTAGGCTATTTGAAAGAAAGAGGGGAAAACTTGAAGCAAGTTTGTTCATGTGGTTGCATTGAATGAATTTAACACATTTTAAAAAGCTGTCCTCTATGAAAAGAAACAAATACCCATTCACTCCAGGAATCAAGGATTATTACATCTGCAGTTCAGATAATCGTTATCACAGAGTTACTAAGATAATCATGTAATATGTAAAACATGGTGAAATGTTTTATAATACAAGACAATTATCGGAGCAACAGTGCTACAAGATCAGTACATTGAATTACAAATAACTTCTTATCTAATTCTTATGGTTAAATCAATGCTAACAATGTATTACTTTACAGTATATTCTGTGAAGTGCTCAGAGATGTCTAGAAAATATGAAAAGCACAATATCAAATGCAAGGATTCTTCTTCTTATTATTAGCAATTCAGCTTCACCACTTTTGCTCCATGGCTGTGGCCTGTTTGTTTGAGAAGGAAATGTGGAGAGTGAGCAGTGCTTTTCATCAGTGGAAAAGTTCCATGCTACACAATGGTGCAATAGAAGTCGCATTTCCTGTCTAGCAGGAGGGTCAATAATTCTATCTGCTGACTGTTGATAAACACTAAGGGACGTCCCGACGGACTTAGTAATTATATTCTCTACATAATGATCACATCCCATGCAATCACCTCAGCCTTTGGGCTGTAGAATTGTACTGCTTATCACTCATTCCTATTCAAGAAGCTATGTGAGGTGTTGAGTTTATTCGGCAGATTGTATTGCAAGTCTTAAAGTGTGTTAGAGGTTAGATAACCACTGTGGACAGAATTCACACTGTAAGATAAACTTCAGCCTCATCTATCTGTCAGATGAAGATAATCTGCAGGTTGGCTTGTCACCCTACGCGTTACATCAATCAGGCAAGAAACATCAATCCACATGCAATCCTTAGGAAGCACTGCGATTGGTTGCGATCTGTGTTTTAAGCCAAAGGAAAACTTGGCTCAGTCTCAGGCCCTCTGTTTTTATGGCAAAGAGAAAACACGAGAACCACAAACAGCAGCAGAACACAACTAAATCAGATGTTAATAAACAATCAAAACATAAATCTTTTTGTCATCAAATGACAAAAATGTGTGCTCATTGAGGATTTAACTTATCGATATTTGTTTGTGCATCTTGCTTCTCCCAGCCAATGCCAATGTTCATCTTTCAGTTATTTTTTTTTGTCAGCTTAGTCCACATCTGTGAAACTCAGGTTATCAAAACAATGCGAGTCCATGGTCCATTTTCCCAAAGTGTGGATTTACATTGAATTTGGAAATCACCAAAAATGATCCAAATGTGGCAATTCTGGGATGATTTATATTTATCGACCAGGGTCTGAAATTCCGCCTGGTTTTAGACTTACACCGGTTTTAGACTTTCTTAAAATCTTTCAAAATTCGTAATTGGGAATTAATTTTTGTGTTTTCTTTGAGATCTACACAAACTAGCTCCCAAACTGAGACCATACTAAGACCAAATTTATGGATTTACCAACTTTCTGCGCACTGTGCAGAATCAGTTTTAAAAACAGGTGGAATTCAGGCCTGAGGACAGGCAATAAACTCAATACTGTCCTAGCTCACAAAATTACAAGAGAGGTTTGAATGAAGAAGGCTAAATGGCACATTTGATCTCATTCTTACAGACTATCTCCTCTCATTCCAGCATCAAATTGTTTCTTAAATGATTCCAGCATTCTCACCTCAACATTGAAGGGATACTTCCTCATGTTTAATCCATCCTATGTATCCCAGAACCTATTCACTCGTGTTCTGCTCCCTTGGCATATCTAAATGTGTTGTTCTGGGTTTGCTTTCTTAATCCCATTTAAAATCTTACCTGTCTCTAAGATTTCTTCTAAGATGTCTCTTCTCAATGAAGAGTTCTGGCTTCTTGAATCATTGCTCATTCCTCTTAAATTGGGGATCACCCTTGTTGTTGTCCTCTGTACTGCCTCTAGGGTGTGGACAACTCCTAATGTTACAGTGATCAGACCTGTATGCAGTGTGATCAGCAGGCCTGAGCAATGTATAGTTTGATTATAACTCTGGAATTACGAACTAAATTGGCAATATAGCTCAGCATCCTGAACAAATAAGATAAGTGACCAAGCAAAGCTTAGCCTTATACACAGAGATATATTTGAGGATAAAACTGAAATGATTGTAAAATTATAGTTGAAGCATGAAAAATACCCCGAACTACAAACTTTGGCCATTGCTCTTAGTATATCCACTTACTCCTTCATGCCTGCACATGCAAACTTAAATCTATTTTTTTCACACAAAGAATCTGACTGTCCCCTTGAGTGCATTTAATATAGTAGATATTTTACGAAACTGTTTTCAGGAGCCATGTGAAAGAGCGTGTGTGTGGTGGGCAAGATTAATCAGTTTACTTACATGCCTTTTCTATAAGTGGCAAAATATAAAGATGTTATATTGGAAGCACTGTAATATTATCAGGAAGTGATCATAAACTGTACGTGCTGTATCTTTTTATGTTACTTTAAGGTGACACCATCTTTTAAAATATTATTTTAATAGAAATGCATAAATTAGCCTGACTGGAGGAATGCACCACTAATAAATCTATGGTGTCTTTGGGTATAAACGCTTTCTTACAAGATTTTTTGCTTCTCCGTAAGATTGGGTGCTTGCAAATACCCGCCAAGCATGAAAATGAATGTTATGCTTCGTTTGAACCCTATCATTTAAATCTACATTATATAGCTATCCTAGAGATTACAGATTGATTGTACAGTAGAGCCAAGAGTGCAACCTATTGAACTACAGGTAATGTAAATCAGCACTGTGTTATAACAGTGATAAATTAATCCCATTTTATGTTATCAGGGGAGCACTGTATTCAACAACTGCTGAATCCCAATGTTCAGATCGAGAAGATTATAATAAAAACATAAAAAAGCACAGGGGCAGGAAAAGACCCATCAAGTTCACTGCTTACCACAGAATATGTACAACCTTTCCTGACATGGTTACATCTAACGCATCTTTGGGGATACATTTCTACTGAAGGATATGCATCTGTGCTCCCGTGCTCTCCTGCAGACCCAGCAGTTTATAATGGAAAATGCACCAGTATATTTTACAGTTCTCTCCAGGTTGAATTCTGGGTCTGTCACACATCAAAGCAAGAAAGCAATCTGATTTATAATCAATTTTCCACGTCCGGTACTTGTTCAACAAATTGGTGATTGCTGTCTCGTCGTCAAAATACAAAATATACCCTTTCAACAAAAAAATTATCATTAATAATCCTTGCATTTGATATAGCGCATTTCACATCTCCTATACATTACAAAGCGCTTCACAGAATATACTGTTAAGTGAATTAACTGTATATATGTGGGCGAAACATGGCAGCTAATTGCACACATCAGTGTCCCACAAACAGCCGTGCATTGAAATGACCAATTTTATTATTGTTTTTGGGGGATTATTATTAGGCATGTGGAGTAAGGAAACTTGCCCAAGGTTTCACCCTGCCTGGAATTGAACCCAGGTGTCTCGCTTGTAAGGCGAGTGCTCTAACCACTGAGCTACGGGGCATCATACGTGTGTTTGTGCAGACTGATGCATTGTATATACACAAATGAAGAAAATGTAATCGTCATCAGTTTTCAATTTAAGTGTAGATAGGAACACAGGAACCTAGGCTGTTTTGCCCGTCGAGTCTCTTCTGCCAAGTTAATAGATCACAGAAGAAGTTTTATTCCCATTTCCCTGCCTTTCCTTCATTCTCTTCCATTCCCCTTACCCTCTAACTATCTCCCTTTCAAACATTTCAATCAATCAATTCTGCATCGTTTTGTTTTGGATGTGTTAAAAATGGCTTTGTGTAAATTCTGTTTGTCAGATCCTAAAATCCTTTTTTGTTTTGTACTAAAAAGAAACAGAATATACTGTAAAGTAAATTGATTATACTTTGTGGGCGAAACGCGGAAGCCAATTCCACACAGCAGTGTCCCACAAACAGTGGTGGATTGAAATGATCGATTTAATATAGTTTTTTTTAGGGATTATTATCACGGGTGTGGAGTAAGGAAACCTGCCCAATAGTTTAAATAGAGAATCTTGGAAAATAATCATTTGTTCTGAATTAACTTTCAATACTTAGGTTGGTCATAGTACAATAATGCAATGAGTTATTATTTGTATCAGGAAATTGCTATGAAATTACAAAACAATCATACCAGTCTGTTCTGAGCAAATCTAGAGCCCTTTCCTAACTTCCATCCAGATTTTCAGTTCTGTGTCTGTCAATATTCAGATTATCATCTGTTAGGTCCGTAAAAAAAAACTATGAAACTTCCTGAATGAACTCTTTAATTAGTTGTAAATGCAGTATTCTCCTTTGTACTTTTGTTTTACAATCTTATTTAGCCTGGCAACTAAAGTGTAACTCGCAATCTGCTAATATTTTCCACTTTCTGAATTAGATTAGATGACGTCGGTGGAGACTACTACAGTCTGGTAGCATCATTCCTCTCCAAAGGTTAATTGTTAGACCCTGAGCTGCCTACTATAATAGCTGATAGGAAGGAAACGGTGTAGCTTTCATACTGGTGGGGCTGTGGGCTGCTTGTGTAGTTGTTGTTGAGCTGTTATCCACATAGTCCGGATGTGTAACAAATACCATCTCTCCAGGTAGATCCAGCCGATGACCTGAATATTATTATTGGTAGCAATTGCACCAAAGGTATATGACAGTGAATATACTATGTCATGAATAATTTTGCTGTTAGTGGAAACGTGGAAGTAGATCATTTGCCACAATATGGAAAAGATATGACAGCTGGAACATGATTAGTAACTTTTAGTTTTCCGGTGTTACAGCAACAGCAGGGATATGTCCAGCCAGTGATAAAACATAGTAACATGCCATGATACCATGATCATTGAGAGAGAGGAACATCCAGGGAAATATCTGTCAAGGAAATTGACCTTACGTTAAGATAATTTAATTTAAGATGTGAAATACGATTACTGGTTCTATTATTAGATATAAAAATTAGCAACCAATTTCACCCACAAAATTCAAAGTGACTTCACTTTACAGACTGTCTGGTGGTGTGAGACATCCTTCTGACGTGAAAGGCTTTATTTTCATGTAAATAATATTGTATGGATCCTGTGAGGACGTCCTCCTAATGTGAAAGATGCTGTATCAGTTGCAAAGATTATCGTTATATTTCATGTAGGAAATTAAACGGTGCACTCTTTCTTTAAATCTGTACAGTCATTGTAACACAAAGCAGACAGCTACTGAGAGCAAAGATGTATGAATCCACCTTTCATTTAATTCATGAAGAAGCAAGGAGTGACAGTAAAAAATGGAGTTTACGTTTTATTATCTGCCTTCACGCTTGGAGAGAAATGTGAATATTCACTATAATTATCTTGTGATAGTTGGAAGAGAAAAGGATCTGTCCCATAACTGCCTTATATAATATTTACAATTATATGTTAATCTTACAGATCACAATTATTTTCATGTTAGAAGTGGCTGTATTTAATAGCAGTTTCCTTCCAATTTCATGAGCATCTTTCTTTCTGAGTATGAAACCGAAAACAATGTAAACCTTTGTAATGTGCTCCACTGTGGGGAAGAAATCAGCCTTTGGGGTTTAAGGAGGTTCACCCTGCATTTCAGCACCTCAAAAAAGGACTCAGGAAAAGCGGATGAAAAATAAAAAATTAATATTCATTTTAAATATGCAAGGAAATAATGCAGCCTTCCATTTAAAGTAATATTCTGAAACGAACCCAGAAATTGTATGCAGTCATGGCAACCATTCTACTGTTTCAGTTATGGAGGCAAATTAACTCATCGAGAACTGTTGTGGTATTTTAGTGCAAGAATAACAACTATAAATTTGGTTTTATTTTACTTTGTTTTGTTTGGAGCACATTATAACCCACACAAAGGTCACTACTTTATTTTTCTGCTGATTATTTAGCAACTAAAAATGGCAACAGATTATTTTTGCAGATGTTTTATTCCAAAACATCCACTCAGACAATGTTAATAAAAAGCTACTCTGATATGCTGTCATCCTAAAAATAGGAAAATTCTTTCAGTCGGTGCAGATGTTGGTGCTGGCAAAGTCTGGCTTGGAAAGAAGGCAAACAGAAAGTACATGCATGCTTTGCCTGCAGTGCCAGTTTGCTGTTTGACCACCTGAATAAAGTCTTACTCTACATTTGAGCACCTTTGTTAGTATTTCTTACGAAAATGATGTGTTTTTCTGGGGAATTTGTTTGGGTTGAACCAAGTCCTTCTTCTTTGACCATGCCTACGAGCACCTCCCCCTGGCTCCACATCGCGCTCCGCCACGATCAAGCGCTCTGAGACGCTACCCTGCATGAGGGGCGCTATATAAATGCAAGTTGTCATTGTTGGTGTGCTCCGGTGGGTCCTAGTCTTTGTCCAGCATATGGGGCTCCTGATGGCTCCACAGGTTCCCACATATTCACAGTAGCAGAGCTTCCTGGTTGTCTACTATAGGTTCAACAAACAGATTCAGACCTTCCTGCAGTTGGTGGACATGTGTCAGTGTCAAATCTTAGCCACCGACATTCACACGTGTAGCCTGCATCAGAATAAGAGAGACGGAGTGCAATCTCCTACATTGAGTATACCACATCCCACACAAATTATTATCTAAGTGTCAATCCGTCCAAACGCTTAAACCTTCAAAAGAACAGAATATTGTTATCAATGTTGGAGACGCCACAATTGATATTCTCTGAAACAACAACAACAACAACAACATAGATTTATACAGCGCCCCCCCATGTCAAACGGCATCTCAGAGTGCTTCCCAATAATGGATCCCGGGGCTGAGCCAGTGGGAGGGGGAAGAAGGTGATCTTCTTGTGCAGTCGAAAAGAAAGGTCTTTAGCCGAAACAACCAAGTGGACAGACATCCATGGGACATCTGTAAATCTGTGAGTGAGTGAGTGAGTGAGTGAGTGAGTGAGTGAGTGAGTGAGTGAGTGAGTGAGTGAGTGAGTGAGTGAGTGAGTGAGTGAGTGAGTGAGTGAGTGAGTGAGTGAGTGAGTGAGTGAGTGAGTGAGTGAGTGAGTGAGTGAGTGAGTGAGTGAGTGAGCGAGCGAGCGAGCGAGCGAGTGAGCGAGTGAGTGAGTGACTTCTGCAGATATTGTGGGCACTGAGGCCTAAGAGCATGAGGGCAAGGGTGGGGATGACCTGAACATCTTGATGCGATAAAAATGCGTTGGGGCATATCGATAAAATAACACTCAATAACAGAGCAACCATTACAGTGCCCTGTCTCACCCTTGACTGAGATCCATTCTTTCTGTTAAATGTTTTGTTTTTTACGTTGCACAGAAGTGACATTTTTTTCCTTTTACTGATACCCCAACAGATTAAAGGAAAGTTTGGAACTGACTCACACTTTACATCCCGATCCTCCCACGCTCAAACGTAAGTGGTCGATTCCCTCCTTCCAATCTGGTGCAGTGGAGAATCGCAGCCTCAGCAATAGGCCTTTGACACCAAATCTTCTGGGCCAATATAACTAGCATTTACACAGATGTGCCACGGGTTGAGATGGGGGCCAAAACACTGCTTATGTTAAGTCGTTTTGTTTTTTCTCTCTTGTAAGTCTTTGTGTAGTGCAGAGACGGAGCAAGTACACTGGTGTTTCTAACACAACACACGGGCAAGTGTGATTAAGCAGCTCTTGAATCACAATCTATCCTGTACTATTAACTTTTATGAATATAAATAATACTAAATATGTAGCTGATGTATCTTGACATTTTAAAATATGTTCCTCTGCACACACTAGACCAGGCGTGGAATGTTCAGTCTTATATCACTGTCGGAATGGTATTAGACCAGATGGTTGATTCATTGTGGAATCAAGAAGCAGGATAATTTATGCAGTGCTGTATTATGGCATTCTGTGAATTCAAAGAGTTCACGGCGGGCATACATGTAAAAGCTGCTCCCTTTCTGCAGTCAAACATCAATAAGAAAAGGTTAGAGACTGACTGAGTATTTATAGCGTGCCCTGAAGGATTCCTCAATGCCTTTCTATTAAATTAGAAACAAAATGATTTGCATTTAATTAACCCATAAAATATCTTTTTGCGCCATTTAAAGAAACATATGCTGCTTCTGATTCTTTATCTTCTGCGCTGAACATCAGCGATAGGGAACTGAAACCAGAAAATGATAGCAAAGCATATCAGGTTGATCAACATTTGAAAGACAGATAGCTTGATGTTTTGGAGTAACTGGTCAACTGACCAGATGTTGATAGATCTACTATTTTCTCTCTTTATTGCGGATATCTAACATATTTTGTTTGCTGGGGCCCTACTGTTGGTGAAAAAGCATCTGTGTTTTACTTAGCGCTCACTGCAATCCCAGTATTCAGCTGACCATTCTGTATATCTAAGTTCATGAAATGTCTCAGTGAATGTCATTGTGGTTTGCGAACAGATCATTTTACAAATAACTTAGTTTTGCATATCCACGAAGCACTGTATGTCTGCTCCGTTCCTGTAGAACGCTCCAGGATTTCACTGAATGTTGAAAGATGCCACTGATAAATTGACTTGTGTCCATTAGGGACACATCTTATACCGACCAAAGTGCCAGCAGAATGCTTTTAGGAGAATTATCTCTGTGCAAATAGAAACTAATGATTGCCTTCTGAAAGCTACAAAGGGAAAGGGTTACTTACGTCGTTAATGAATTAATTGAACGCAGAGATGAAAAGGTAATTTTAATAATTTTAATGCACAATTTAAATTATATGTTCAAAATCACTGCAATGTTGCAATGTGAAATGTATAATGGGTCATTTTATGATCAGCTGAAAATTACTGTATTCATTTTCATTTTGTCTTTGTTCATTTTTTTCCCCCAGGTTCCTCTGGAAATGCCCTCTGGCTGTTCTGTGAGAGGGTTTCTGTCTGTCGAGGAGAATCGTTCATATGCAGAAAGCATCATTGGCATAATATGCTGTGGAAATTTTGGCTCCGTGTGAAATGAGTTCCCCAGATTGCACCAGTCTGATGGTTTTGATTCGAACACTTGCAATACAAGGTCCTTTCTGGAAGACCATTACCATTCAAGTGTGATGTGGAATGAATGCAAATCATAGATGTCAGAGGAAAAATACAGCAGCAGCTATAAAGATATAAAGATCACGCATTTGCTGTTTGTGCTTTCATGGGGTAAAGAGTTCAAGACTATTACGGTGTGATATTTTTGCGTGTGTTTCGAATTGATTACGCACAATTTGGTTCCAAACTTATTTGGGTCATGGAAGTGCAATACATAAAATACATGTAGGGTCGACGCGGGAGATTAATAATCCCCATTCAGTTCAAATCTCGCCACGAGTTGATAATCAGGGTTCCTCGCGCACGGCATTTCACCACTTGTTAAGCAGAACACTTGGTGGCGGTGGAGCACTCCATCTCTGAAAGGAGGAAAAACTGACAGGAACCATCCCATACATCAGAGGTGCACCTCCTGTCAGCTGCTCATAGTGTGGCACTGAGGGTGATCATGAAAATGTCTGCAACCTAGACTGGTCCACCGAAGGAGGAAGTCTGCTAGTGGGTGGTGGCAGTGCGAGCCTGTAGGGGGTAAAATGGGGGGGGAAGTATAATGCCGTGCAAAGACCCCATTATTAAGAAAAAGTACTGTTTCACATTTAAAATAACAAGACAGTTTAAGGGAGTTAGGGGACTTAAGTATGACATATAGACTGCCTAGACTGGTAGATACTGAATAATGAGGTGTAAAACTGACCTGTTTGGAAGGACAATTAACAAATTCGCATTTGGAAACGAGAGAATTGGGACCATTAATCTGCTGCTGAAGTGTACGTTGTGAGTACAAACTAAAAGCAATACAGTTAAATACTGTATAATTGAGAAGGTTTCTTATAAATGTAACAAAACAGGTTCCCTCAGAAATGAATTGGGAAGGAATGCTGGGTTCCGGAGCGATACTAACAGTAACTTCAAGTAGGTGAGCAAATGCTGAATGGAAGGATTAAAACAAGCACATTGCCTCGAATGTTTAAAAAGAAATAAAGTAATGAATGGTTGAGTATTACAGAGAAGAGTAAATTGCATCTGTTTTGTGTTCAAAAGAGAACAGTGAAGGCAGATCTTATACTGAGTGGGAGAAAGTACTTCTCTTCTCAAAAGTTCACTATATTTAAACACATAATTTTTTACATGCATTTCAATAACAGTTCTGACTTGCAATACCTCTTGCGTTAAATCCTACTGATTAAACCATATTAAAGAACCTTAGACTTTGAAAAGAATTCCTTGTCCCCATAAATTAGGATTAATAGACCAAGCCTAGAATATGTCCATTTCTATTAAATCCCGAGGTGCTCTGTTTTCAGGTTTAAATAAATATTAATTGTCTGAGATGTACTTAAATATGAAAGAGGAAGTTATTCACCCTTTGAGTGTGCTTCCCATGCAATCACCCTTCCTTGTGAGCTGTGCCTCCCTGCTACAGCTGTGTTCAGTCAAGTGAGACTTTAATTTGCTGCACAGTGCCACAGTATTAATAGACAATTATTTATAGCAAACGTGGTCCATTTATACTCTTTTATTAGCTGACATGGTTGAGAATTCAGATCCAAATGTTAATGTATTCATGACACTGCAGAATTTCATTTTGCACCAGATTTCAAAATTGGCCTAGATTTCTGCAGGAAAATGTGTGTGGGGGTGGGTATGGGGGCCAATGGATATTATTGTTTTAAAATGGTTCCTCTCTACCCACTGGTGCATCTTGACAGGTTACAACGAAACCATAAATGAAACAGGAATGACTGGAAGCGCTTCTGAGATCAAAGCTTAAATATGTTAAAGTAATCCCAATGTGATTCTCTGCATTTGGGCAGCTCTTTGTTCGCTTCACTGTTTTGGGAGATAATACTACATTTTAAAGGAAAAGCTATACAAAAAAAATTCAACTGAGGGCTGTAAAATCACTTTATTCCCGGGCTCTGTGAAACTGCCTTAATGAAGAAAATAATATTATTAATAATAATGATCCTTGCATTTAATATAGCTCTTTTCACATTTTCTAGACATCTCAAAGCGCTTCACAGAATATACTGTAATTACTTTGTGGGCAAAAAGCGGCAGCCAATTGCGTACAGCAATGTCCCACAAACAGTCGTGGATTGAAATTACCAATTTTTTTTTGAGGGATTATTATTACTCGTGTGGAAGAAGTAAAATTGCCCACAGTTTTGCCCTGACCTGCTTGTATTGAACCCAGGTCTTCCACTTGTAAGGTGAGTGCTCTAACCACTGAGCTACAGGATCCTTTATGCAAAAGTATAAATTCTAATGGTTAGGATTAATTACTGAATGTACTATTTTGCAAGTGCCTGATGCAGACTGGGAAGTGCTACAATGACTGAAGCACAATCCTGCACAAACATTAAGGAGCGACACACCACTTCTGTAAAGCCAGCTTAACTGGAGGATTGTTTGCCATTGGATCCATTCACATATCGAATAAACAGTTCACTGAAACCACTAAATCTACTCTAATAATCATGGATATTAGGGAGTATGATAAATGTTCATTGTGGTAGACTCAAAAGAAGCTTTTCAGACACTGGAAAAAAGAAAGCCAAGTTACAATTTGATTTATTTTGTTATCAAATTAAATTGATAACATGTCAGCAAGTGTAGAATTGAATCTTAGCAATTTAAAATGTATTGAAGGTTTGTGTTGTATGGCAATAGCTGTGAACTTGGCCTGAATATTTTGAAATAATTTAACATCCCAATGACCTGATTTTGAAAGGTGGAAATATAATATGCTCCCATGGCGTTCTCCAGCACGTGCCTGGGACAACCACCAGTTTTATTAGCTTGTTTGGTTAGCATTTCACAGCATTTTTATTTTGAATTATGCTTACATCGAGTCTTAATTTGGAGGCTGGTTTCCTGTTAAATCTTCGTTGACTGAAACATAAAGAAGAAAATTAAAGACTGATTCCAGGTGGAATTTCTGCACAGAAATGCAAAGTCAATATTGATTTAATTTTGTTGGTGCTTTACTATGCTGTGCTGGGTATGGATATATGCAGCAAGCAATGAATAACTTTCTCTTTCACAAATATAGTCCCTGATCTCATTCCGTAACACCCACGGCGAACAACAAACCATATCAATATCATGGAATCTGCACACTCTGAGATGCTCAAAAATTGCCTTGTTGGACATACAGAACTCCGGTTAGTGTGTGTAATACACCCCGCTGAGAACTGGCAGCCCTACTAGGACTACTTCAATACACTGGTACAGGATACCCCACAGCTCTGGATCCAGCCGTCAATACTCAGTACAAACATGGCACTGATTTCATTATCCGTACAAACCAATGGGGAGCAATAAATGCGTTTGGAATTCGATTGCATTTCCTTTCTTGGCTCCCACAGTAACACACATACGCAGCTGCGTCAAAGACGGGTGTTTGCACTCCAGTGCCAGCAATAATATTAGAATAAAGCTTGAATTCATCTGCATTTTTCGTCACTTTTCAAAAAAAAATTAGTTGACCAGGAGTCTGACACACACGTAGACCTCATGCCGTGCTCAAGAATCTCTCATCCTTGCAGCCGAGAACCCATAAAAGCAAAAATTTCTGTTATGTTAGTTCTGGCGAGCACATTCTCTCTCCTTGGGGACTGAGCAATATACACTACCCTACACTTTGATCAGAGAACACAAGTACAGAAGCAAAAGCATTTAGAGATGTCAGAATGTACATTGTGGTACTGCTGAAATTGAACCAACTGATATTGCACATTGGTGCAAGGCACTGACAGCCTTCCTTTGCTGCAAGGCTCTGACAACCTAACTTTGTTCAGTGAGGACCATCTCACCTATTAAGACACTGATTTACAGGATTATCAAAGTGGCAAGAATTCAGTCTTCCACTTTGCATATCTCATAGAATCATAGAATTACCACAAGGAGGCCATTCGGCCCATCGTGTCTTTGAAAAGAGCTGTCCAAATCCGTCCCTCTAGTTTAAAAAAAAGTTTGATAGTTTGATGAACCATCAATAATACGCTGAAATACTACATGCAGCCATTAGTTCACCAAGTCCACATCTGGCCAACAAACAGCAGCCAAGGCTGCAGTACTCCAGCTGTTGCTCAGCAGACGTTTGACATGTGCCAATCTGAGTTCTTGTTAGATGGTTAGCTGGCATGTAGCATTTCTCCATTGCAGTATGGTAAGCAATTACGTCTATTAATGCATTAGCAGCCACTCTGCAGATCATAACCAGGAAACAGTCTTATGTCCAGACGGTAAAATAATGACTGTATGGAATCTTGGGAATCTTGACATTCTAGACATCGAATATCATGTACCAGCTTTACCACATATTAACTGCATAAAAAGATTATTATTATTATTATTATTATTATCATCCATGGTCATTAGATTACTCCACTGGTTATGCACCATGTGTCAAAATGTTGATGACTTTGCGGCAGTTTTGTATAAAATAGTTTCATTTCATAAATATTTGTCTGGTCAAAAGTGCAACTTTCCAGTCAATCATTTTAAGGGATGTATCTGTCTGTGCTTGTTTCTCTCAAGAGGCCAACAAAGTACTCGCAAAGGTGTAATAAAATAAATAAAGAATGGACAGCCATGGGTCACTATCATTGGGTACTTCAGTACCAATAAAATTTGTCAGGAAAGGCTTTGGGATTTTCTCTCCATTCACATATCTTAATATCTTTGTTCTGGCCACTCTTTGCTATGTTTCTGTGCCCTATTGTCCCTTGTAAAGGTTTTCAAGGTGACTTTCCTACGTAAAACACCTAATATGAATGCAAGTTGTTGTTTTTATTACAGTAATTTTACAGCAAAGTGAATAGGTTTATTTTCAGCCCTGGTACTATGCTGGAGTCTCTAATCCTTTTTGCAACCCCTATTCTTCAAATGAATTACCTGGCATGACCTTATTCAGATATTCATTGGAATATATTTCACATAATGTTTATTATTTTAAAAACAACATATTAACAAAGAGATTTATCCCAATCTATGGGAATACGATAAATCTTGGAATAAAATTTAGTGTGCTTTTTAACCCATTCCTTGTGTTGATTAATACAAGTAATGGTTATAATTACAGTATAGATTTTATGTCCGTATCTCCGTACCCCCTTTGGAATTATGCCAAAGTGTCATTTAAAGTATGTACTTCTATTTCCTTTGTAAACAACTCCTATAGAAGTTATTATTTCCTGTTAATCCTGACAATACACTTTTTGAATCCTTAAAAGATGATGATGAAAAAAAAATGTTGCAGGCTGCCACAGTCACTCAACAATCACATTTTTCTGCTGTTCCACCTCATTCTGGCAAGTAAAGCAGTACATTACACTATTCTGGCAGATTCCCATTAAAAATAATAAGGTCAAAAGGTGGGCTGTGAAAACCTGAGCCACCCAGAGAGTCCACACGAGGCGCTTAAATAACATATTCGTGTTACGGGTTGTTAAACAAGCCAAAAAATCTTAGTCACGTCCAGGCACATGAATGTGACTCATCTTGTCATAATCTGCCATTCCTTAGAAGGGAGCAGTGTAGGTCATGCTGTTAATGACTGCCATTGTCTTCACTTTGTGTCCATCCTGTGTACTTTTCAACAGAAATGGAAACTGGACTCATTCTCCCCTTTCCTCATCCACGTTCGCCCACAAAATACACAGTCACTCCGGTTTACCGTGTATCCTGAGAAGTGCTCTGAAACGTCTCGACAGTACGATAAGCTGCTATTTTGAATTGCAAGGTTTGTTATTATCAGGTTAGCTGCAGTGCCTCTACGATAACCTGATAGCTCAGCCTAGATCATGGAACTTAATGTCAGATAAGTTGTTCCCATGAGTTGGCATAATCCCAGCCTCCAGCTCAGAACCAAATCCCTGATTGCCCAGCAACTTGGGACATTGTGCTGACATGAAAGGCACTATACAAATATACTTGTTGTTTGTTACTGTTGTCATCTAACTGATCTCGATTCAAGGAGTGCCTGGGATGCTGCAATTGGTCTCAGTGCCCCAGATTAGGAGAAAGAAAATGAGCCCAGTGTCCTGATCCATATCCAGTTACCCGCCTCCCCCACCCAAAACCCCTCCTTGCTGTATATGCCTATGTAGGGACAAAGACAGGATAGGATTCAGGGAGAATTTCACCAACCCACCCAACCCACATGGATCCAAAAAGCTCACCGACATTCAGAGTCGGAAATCACACATGATCAATGCCAATGGACATGTTATCACCTTCTGTCGCACCATATCCTCTTCAAAGGAAATATATTGTCTGCTAGCAGTGTCAATCTATTGTACAGTACATTAAGGAAAAGCACCAAAAAGCACCAATTAATATCTGGATGCTCAGATTTCTATTGTTAAATGTGTGCCCAGTGAAAGTGACCTAGACAGGGTATCCCACAGATTGTCTGGTACTCACTCGCCCATGATTATTGGGATTTTCTATGGAATCCTTCATCCAGCATCAAAATCAATAGAATAATCTCACAGAAACGTTACTGTGTAGAACTGTCAGCTGGTGAAGCGCCAGTGGTAGTACAGTTAATGTTATTATCAAACTGGATGGATTGCAGCTTCTGTTTATTAGCTCTCAAAGGACTGACAAGGTCAGACCACTGGTAACTTAATGGTATCTTTTTTATATATTAATTATATTCGTGTCTGCCATCTTTTCAAAAACGTAGGAGGTGGGGAGAAATGCTGTAAATGATGTGATAATTGTTGCTGGTAATAATTATCGCACACTACACTCGGGCTCTCTTAATATTTTAATCAGAGCGCCTGGAGTTTTATGATTGAGCCTGGAACAAAGAGAAATGTTACACACAAGCAATGTGTATATGTGTGTGATTTTCTGGGGCTGCGTTTGATTTTGAGACTGTGTCACTGGGCAACACATACACATGTCTACATCTAGCAACTGGAAGTGCTTTTGCTAGCGGAAGATAGCCATGTTGGGTGGTTTTACTTCATGGGAGAAATCTTCTGAGGCTTTCAGGGTAGAGGATCCAGCTCTATCAAATAACTTTATGCAAAATAGAATCAATTTTATAAAACTGGCGTCTTTCTGCTTCCCAATGGATGAACATAAGAGCATAATAATTCACTGAATGAATTTTAAAAAATCTTATTGAAAATATCGGATCAAATATTGGAAATGTACAAGATCCAAAATGCATTTGTATTGCCCAAATCAGGGAAAATTGGACTGAAATCTGTTCTCTTTAGAAAAAGTGCACCATGCATTTTAGCAGCATTGGTCGGACTTTTCGTGTTTGTTTTTTATACTAAAAATCCTTTGTATAGAGATATTTTCACAAGCAAGGCAGCTTTTCCCCTGCAAGAATAAGCAGCGCAAGGCAGAGCAAGGCTGCCCAACCATGAGGCTGAGATCACAAGGTCAAATCAATAACAGATTTTGAGAGTGAATAAATTAAAGCATCTCAAGAAAGAATGGGCACTTACAAGGCAGCAAGATTTCCCACTCCGAGGTCAATCAGGTCTTCTCAAGTACAGATGCATTTCAAAGCTAAATTGAAAGACAATACATCTCAGGAAAAAAAAGACCATAGAGGCTAAAAAGATTCCTGTTGGAAATCAATGAATAGATTCTTCCTTTTTTTTTCACACACCTACTGAGTGAAACAAGCCTCAAAATGGGGTGAAACATAGCTCAGTGTTTCTGTTTGTGGAAAAAAACCTCACTTTAGCTGTGCACAAACAAGCACAACAGTACAGTTCATAACAATAAAAATAATCTTTGCATTTGATACAGCGCCTTATTATGTCTTCGAGACGTCTCAAAGCATTTCACAGAATATTCTGTAAAGTGAATTGACTGTGTATTATGTGGGCAAAATGCGGTGCCCAATTGCGCACAGCAGTGTCCCACAAACAGTCGTGGATTCATGTACAGTTCGCGTCAGGCGCTATATAACCATATTATTGTATTGTGCATAGCAGAATGTTTTTTACATTTGTGATATGATTCTGGAACATTATAGAGAGTCGTCCTTACTGAAAACAAATTCCTGAATGTCCAAAAAATCATGGAGGGAACTGTAGAGTGAGTGCTGTGATAATTATCACCAGTGTCTAATCAAAAGACTGAAAAGCAAAACAATTCTTTGGGGTCGATGGCATAGTTCTCTCTAGCTTTTGTTTACATTTTTACAACATTCAGAAATTCTAAAAGTTATTTCCCAATCATTTTGTGAATATTTACAGGTTAAGACCTAAGTTAATATGGATTTACCAAATAAAGTGATTCGCCCCCACTGTCCCATGGTGGACTTTCCAAGAGGAGTAAAGCAGTGTACACGCTTAGCCCACTTCTGAGAGGGATGTTACAATGAGCCCCTTTCAGCACAAGATTTCTCCTCCACCTTCTCTCTAAAATCAAACAGCTTAAGCCTGACGGCCATAAAACGAAAATGAAAATCTTGTACCAACAAGTCAGGTTCCATGCTTTAGTGAATAATGATACTAGCTAATTTTAAGTCCAATTCATCTGAATCCGTTTCACCAAAGGAAAGGTAAACAGCAAAGACAGAGGGGTCCTGAGATGGCTGCGTGCCAGTGCACACACATACCTTCCAAATTACAGGCAATAAAGGGGAACTGTATGAGAGTACCAGATGGTATTCCTTGCACTGCCTGAAATAAAGAGGTGAATAGCATGCCCTGAGGTGTATAGAAGAAAGGCAATTATAAAAAAATAGATGGTCCTGAAGCCTGGAGGATGCAATGATATACTGCTGAAGAAACAAGTCACTGACTGCAGCTGCTGATCAGAGGTTTCACTCTCAGGTACCTTGAAAAACATTACATTTGGGTCTTATGTTGAAACAGAATCAGCTGAATTGGAATCCACCAATAACTGCAGGTATATTCATTGTTGTATCAGGTATATCAGATCTCCTTGCTGCACAATGCAAAATTGCATCTGTTGTATCCCACTGTGTCCTGCCTGCATACTCCCAGCTGTATTTAACCGTTTGTTTCCTGCCCATGTATTAATAATATGACCTGTTTCTGCTGATTTAGACAAATCTGTTTGGGTTTCACATAGCAAAACCTAAGTACAGTTTGTGTGAATTAACAAAGCAGTTCTTCATAAAAGGATGATATTTTGCATTTTATTATGTTGATACATCTAAAGCTCTTCACATATAATTACAGGCAATTGTGGAGACAGTTTTGTATATTAAAACAATTATCTTGAAGCTTAAGATCCTGTCTTAATTTCTTGCCCAAAAAAGTTTGCAAAGACTGTGTTACAACAAGTTTCATCTGCAGAGGCTTATGGCTATAATTGAGTTTTGGATCCTAGTGAACTGTGAATTATAAGACCAATATTCAGCCAGGAAATACTAAAGATGTCACAAGAGAACTCAATGCCAAGTGAATTGCCTGTATATTTGTGGGCAAAACGCTGCTGCCAAATGCGCAGAGCGGTATCCAACAAACGGTCATGGAGCAATTTATTATTGTTTTTATGATTTGTTGTTACTGAACATAACACAGATTGAAAAGCCTTTTTATTTAAAAAAATAAGTTTCTGTATTTTTCTCAGCATTAAGTGCCTGATGAGCTGAGAGAGCTTGCATGGGGGAGGCGATATGACAAAGGTAACTGGTTAATAAAGCAGACAGTGATGTAGGACAGCTAGGATTAGCTCTGCTTTCAGTGTTTATTTCAAGCAAAGAATAACAGTAAATAAATGATTACTCTTATGTGCACCTGTGGAGTCTTGGAGCTCAGTGCTTAGAACACTCGCCTTACAAACAAGAAGCTTGGGTTCAATCCCAGGCAGGGCGAAACCTTGGGCAAGTTTCTTTACTCCACATGTCTAATAATAATCTCTCTCAAAAAAATAAAAAATTGGTCATTTCAATCACAGTCAATTCACTTTACAGTATATTCCGTGAAGCGCTTTGAGAAGTCTAGAAGACGTGAAAAACACTATATCAAATGCAAGGATTATGATTATTATTAGTATAATGATTATGTCTCTTCATTGCCGACCAGTCCGAAATATTTGACTGTCCCATGTTAGTCAGTGGATGAACAGCAAGTAAATTAGGTACCAGTCTAGAGTAATGTGAGCAAAACATTTTGCGCTGACAGGCACAGGTAAAGACAATACACAGAGCAAATCCAGTCAACTAACAAACATTCTCCTACACAATCAAAGCAGCCCAATGAAAGAAATAGATGGTTGAACCGAGATCTGTTTTTTTTCCAAGGGAATTATTTTGGCATGAACTCAATGAAAAGCAAGCCAGCCCAATGTCGTGTATCATCATCCTGTCATCAACCCATTGCTCTGCATTAAGGTAGTGTTTTTAAAGTATTGTTTCCATACTTGTATGTAAAAGGCAGTCTCATATACTGATCAGAGGAGAAAAACCTTGTGAAACGGTATAACAATCACCTATTTCCATTGTTACACATTATTACTGTACAGTACAGGGAAAAACATTATGAGGGATTTATTTAAAGGCAAAACATGAAAACATTAACATCCAGAATTTAGTGACCCCACATTCTTCCCACCCATTTCAAGTAAAGATAAATCGACAACAACTAATCATACACCCTTATTGATAAATGAAAGCCATGATGACACCCTTCAGTTATCCTGTTCTTATTCACCATTGTTGGTGTACAATAGACTGCATAGTCTGATTTAACCACCCAGTAGATTAATGAAATGCTGAAGTAAAACAAACAAATGTTTGATAAACTGCCATTCCCTGATGCTTCTTCATTTATTCAACGTATTTGATTTCATTCATAAATGTTGCATTAATTTTTCCCAAGTTATGCACTAGATTTACAAAAATCAGCATCGTTTTAGAAGAAATTCTAGAGTTATAGGAATAATAATAATCTTTGCATTTGATAGAGCACCATATCATGTCTTTGAGACGTCTCAAAGGGCTTAACAGAATATACTGTGAAGTGAATTGAATGTATATTTTGTGTGTGAAACACAGCAGCCAATTACGCACAGCAGTGTCCCATAAACAGCCGTGGGTTGAAGTGACCAATTTTATTTTAAGGAATTATAACCCCCTGAAAAACAATCTACTAATTGCCTACAATCGAGTTCCTACTTGCTGGGTAAACAGAGGTGTGTGGAGTAAGGAAACTTGCTCAACCTTTCGCCCTGCCGGGAATCAAATCCAGGTCTCTCATTTACAAGACAGAGATTCTATCCACTGAACTCCACAGGGCTTCACAATGACCAGAAATCAGCAGGAAAATATTTTAAATAAACTTAAACTTTCAAAATAAACTGTAGCATAAGTATAATAAAACAAAATAGGACACCCGCAGTGAATGCATGGGTTTCAGAAAACGGAATTATTCATTGGCTGCTACTTTCTTCTTAGGTTGTATTGATTCAATAAAAGCATAAACCAGAAAGCATAAACAAAGCAAATATTCTATGTATTTCACATAGATTAATATCAGTTGATTGCATACAAGGAATAACTGTAAGCCTGTTTAATTCTATTCATTTAAAATTACATGTCATCATTGTTGGTTTATTTCATTCGTCCCAGGTCATTTGTCCCAGGTCAAAGGCAATAGCAAGAGGAACAGATTGGCTTATGCATGGGTTTGCCAAATGAAAATATTGTATTATTATACTCTCTCAGCAAAAATAGTCCAGTTAATTCATCTGGCACCGTTCAAAAGGTTGAATACATCGACCTCCATTCTGAATGCATGGCCTCACATTTTGTTTGTGTGTCTCTTCTGGAAACTTACATATACAGTGTTCAAAAAAAAACATGACACGACCACATCAACATTCATAGAAATATGTAGTTTGCCTCTGTGGAATGTATGGTGCCCTATTGAAATTCTAGTCTTGCTCCTATTTCCACTAAAATTTCAGCTCTGGTGCCAATCATCCGTATCCTTTCAGTGTAAAGAGATATAAACAATCCTTCAGTTCAGCTACTCTGCACTGTACTGTTTCAACACTGTTATCTGCTTCGCAAGAGGTGTGAACTGGCAGCATCAAGTTTTCTTGTCTCACTCACAGCTCTTTTGTATGCAAGTGCACACATAGAGCTCCATTTACCACTGGCCAAATACCACTGAAACTTTTTAATGCAAGAATTAGCAGAAAATGTTACTTTCTTAACTACCCTATCACTCTACGTCTAGCTGAAAATACAAACATCCTTGACAATGTCCATTGGAGTGCATCAAATGGTTTCCCTCCGTAGGATAAACGACACATATGCTAAAAGTACTGAACATGGATTTAGAGTTTGCGCTTCATGAATCTGCTGGAATTTTTGGAGGAAGTAATTAAACTAGTTGATGAGGGCTAACCAATAGAATATAATGTACTTGGATTTTTAAAAGATAATTGATCAAGTTTCTACATATGGATCTTTTAAAGAAGAAAAAAAACTAATGGAATTAATGGCAAATGAGTGAGATGGATTAAAAATGGGGGAGCACCAGGAAGCAAAATGTGATGATAAATGGGACAAGCTTCACCTGGGAGGGTATAGAAGTTATAAAAGTGTCTGTTCTTGGTTCCCCGCTGTTCACACTATTCATAAATAACTTGGATGAGAACGGCAAACTATGTGGGTGGGTGAATAATATAAGGAGGATGAATTGCATTCAAGAAGGCCTGGACCAATGAAGCAACGAGTGGCAGATGGATTTTAATTTGAATAAATGTAATGTTGTGCTTATTGGAACAAGAAATGGTAAAATGAAGGGGTGTTTATTTGAAAATTGGGTGTGATCATTGATCATTCGCCGAACAAGTCAGTGTGAAACTGCTATCAACAAAGCAAAGTAAATCCCATGTTGCACCCATTGGCAGTGTGTTACTTGGCTAGGTGAAATGATAAAGGCTTGAGTACAATGCAGCCCTAAGGGAATTCCTTTGTTGATTTGCACAAGGTAAAATAACGGCAAGAATTACTGGAAAGACGATACAGTAAAAATATCACCTGGGTCTAGATTTACTTTAATAACATAGCAGCGTTATGATAATAAAGCAATTTAATATTATTATGTTAGAACCATTGTTATTTTAATAACACAATAAAGTAGGTAAGAAATAACATTAACGTAACATTGTTTTGCCCACCAAACAGTCAATTCATTTTACAGTATATTCTGTGAAGCAATCTGAGACATCTTGAAGACCTGTTAAGGTGTCATTTCAAACGCAAGGATTATTATTATATTAATACAAAAATATCTTACAACATTAACAATATGTTAGTGAGAGAAAACATGAAGCTTAGCAAACACAAGAAAATTAACAGAGCCGGTTGCGTAAGGCTTTTTAAGCCTTTCAATTGCCTGTTTTTTGATATTATTAGCATAATTACAGATTGTCCATACAAGTTTGTCTGTGTCACCATGTATTGTGTAGAAGCATTCCCAAAACTAGGTCCTTCTGACCCCTTGAAAAGGAATGGATTAAGTTTGAATGACCATTCATCTGACAAGAACCATAAACTGAAATTATGTAAGACGAAAATCAATTCTAATAACTTCAGATAGGGTTGATCTTATATTTCACAAAAATCTATTGTATATATATAATTAAATTTATACTATTACGATTGATTTTTAAGAACATGTATGATTTTATGCGCTCACATGGAATATAGCCAAAGATTCAGTGTTTGAATGTGAACAACAGCACTGCAGGTTTGCAACAGGTACTATTTCAGGCAGAAAAATTCATTTGGTAACAACAACAATTTGCATTTATATAGCGCCTCTCATGCAGGATAGTATTCTGGAGCACTTGAGTGTCCTAGAGTACTTGATAACCTCACCTGCCATCACTTTTACATTTAAAGTTCTCAGAATCTTTTGTCATTTTTCTGCCTCCTTCAGAAACTGAACTGAACTTGTGCTTTTAGTAAAAGAATGAATTATGAATGTGTGCAGCTCACATTTAGGACATTGTCAAAGATGGAATTGACAGTTTGAAGTGTGGACTCTGGAGGGTGTTAAACAGACCAACATTCAATCAAATATTATTTACAATCACTGCAGTATATAATAGTTCTGGAATGGGTGTGTGTTTGTGTGTGTGTTTGTGTGTGACTGGCAGTAAATGAGATAGGTCATGAAGAAATGGTTAGGTGACCCTGACCGTAGGTTTTAAAAGCTTGTGGATTGTCAGAATAAGGGAAGGTAAGACTGGGGGAGTCAGGGGAGTGGCAATCTAGAACTTTCTCCCCCAACTGGCTGTGGATGCTGGAAGACGTGAAAAGCACTATATCAAGTGCAAGGATTATTATTATTATCCATTCAAATTTTCAAGACTGATGTGGACAGGTTTTGTTAGGTAAGGTATCAAGGGATATGGATCAAAGGCAGGTAATTCTACTTGAGGAATAGATTAGCCATGTTCCAATAGAATGGAATCTATTCGATTGCCACTACCCTGACTCCCCCAGTCTTTCGTTCCCTTATTCTGACAATCCGCAAGCTTTTAAAACCGATCAGGCTCGAGGGGCTGAATGGCCTACTCCTGTTCTGATGTTCTATGTAGGAGACTCATGCTCTTGAAAAGGAGCTCAGGGTTCAAGTATTTGGACTGTTTGCTTTATTTGACTTTGTCCCCACACGTGTCAGTTGGTCTGGACAGCTGCAGTAAAACAAAGTTGTAGAAATATGAAACTACAGAGTTTAACATCAAGAATATTTACGACTCGGGATTTGATACTACTTAATGACACACATTTACATATTTTGAATGCTCAAAAAAAAGCCAGCAGTCACAACTCAAACGAGCTCAAAGCGTTTCGGATTGCTAAGACTAAGGTTGGATGTTTACATCGGGGTTGTATATAGAGATCAGTACAAGAAGAAATCTGCCTGTGCAGACTCTTCAAGTCAACTGTTTCAATTCACTTCAATAAAATTCCTTTTAATTTACATGGCCTTGAAATGATTACTGGTAACTTAGAATTATGCACAGCAGATTTCCATAATACTGTCTGCTCAAGTGCAACTAAAGACAGTGACTGAAGCCAGTTCTCAGTACTTAGAGACTTGCCTGCCGCTGTCATACTCTCATGCAAATAGATTGTCTCAACAAGAACATCCTAAATAAAACCTTTCACTGTTTGTTCCCTGCACTAATATACCTGAGTGTAGTGGTCAGAAAAAATGTCATTACGTTTGTACTCAAAAGCTATGTTAATCTACCTCTGCTGGCCTTAAAATGAGGAACCAGTTTTAGCTACAATTCTTCATGAGATTTTCCTATGCCTTGTCTAAATAGAATAAAATATTTGTAACGGGACCATAGGTAAACACTTCTTAAGTAATGGTACAGCACTTGTCCAGCAGGGACTTTCCTAAGACTAAATCAATCTTTGAAGGCCTGCCCAAGGTAGCCATTACTATTTAGATGGTCTGATAGGTTCCAATGGCCACATTGCATTCTGGTGCACTAGAAATGTAAACTTTGGCTGAAATCTTTGACTAAATGTCAAATGTAAAGATTTGTTTGCAACCAGTTATTACAACTTTCACCCATGAACTATATAGTCAATTCACTTTATGGTATGTTCTATGAAGCGCTTTGAAACATCTCAACAACATGATAAGGTGTTATATCAAATGCAAGGATTATTATTATGTTTTACAGGGATAGTGGGGCATAGGGTTACCTCTTCTTACAGGAGGAACAGTCTTGCATGTACACAATTTCCATATTTATTTTTCAGGCTTCATCTGCGTAGTAACTTCTCTTGTGCCTTCCAAGTCTCGTTTCCATCACAGTTTATTGCAGTGATCCTGAGGGACGTATTACCATTACTTGGCATGTCACAGAAATCAGCACCTTAACCCTGCTCTTGTCTGATATGCTGCCTCTATATAACTATTATGCCTGCTCCACATTATAGTATGTGAGGGGGGTTCAGGGGTGAAATTCCTTGACTACCATCATTGCTGTTGTCCCTTTTTAAGCCAGGGACTTGGCCTAGTCATCTATAGTTGTCTGCACAAGAGAACAAATTACAACTTTCAAATAAAGATAATATACAGTACTTGGAGTATACAAATCTGGAATATGGTCAGAGATTGGGAAGATAATGCAAATTCTAATGAAGCTACACAATTTCCCTGAGTGGAGGCATGAGACCCACTTAGGCTTTGGGTGAGCTCTTCCAAGCAGCTCATGACCTAACAGCTGAAGAATTTGCTGTGGATACCAGCAGTGAATCTGCTCTTCTTGTGTTGAAGATTTACTGCCATCAATAAACAAGAAATTCCAAACCGTCTCAAAGACAAGATGGGAGGTGGGGTCAGTATGTCTGTATGTGTGTATGTGTGTGTGTGTGTGTGTGCATGTGTGTGCATGTGTGTAATGATTAATAGTTCCAGGATATGCCAACAGAGCTGAGAAATATAGCTCTGCAATATTGGTAGACCAACTAAGGCAAAAGAACAGTGTTTATAGCTCCCAAGCTGCAGTTTACATTGCTGTCTACTGTCTAAGCACAATATGGTCATGTGAGCAGCTATTCACCTTATTAGGTCTATCAGCACTGATCAAGTTAGCAAAGCTGATGAATCGTCAATCAGTCTTTTCTGTATTTGGAAATCGGATGCGAAAGAGGACACTGAATGAAATGTCAACTTTGTGCTGTGGCTTGTTCAATTATTGTTTTTACCATGATGGTTCTTCTCTTGCCTCTCTAATTTTATATGTTGTGCAACCACGTGTGGAATGAATATGGAAGCTAAGGGCCTGTGGTATGAAGAGAGGATGGCAATGCCATTTCCACTGTTACCTGGTTAAACAAAGAAACGCAAAGCTCCAAGTCTGAATTTGGGGATGTGTTCAAGCCCCACAGATTGCTTTTAACTTACCTCTGGGGATTGACCCTGTACTGCAAACATGTGTGATTTCAAAACTTGATTTAGTCCATTTTTACTGTTGTCCATTTGCAATTCGGTGGGCTTGAGTGAGACAACATCTTGTGATTTGAAATCTTGCGATTCTGAAACCTTGTGATTCTGAAATCTTGCAAGATTTTAGCATGTCACAAGTCTGGCACATAGGTATTACACTGAAAGTGTTATTTTAGAGAACTCTCAAAAGTTTAAAGTGAAACTTTGATTCTCGTAAATAGATTATCCGTTGCCAATATAAAAATTGTAGGAGAGAAATAGTCACTTAAAAAAAACTTTGAATAAAGAAGGAGTGTGATTCCTGTTGCTTCCCTATTAAACATCTCATGATTATATCTCAAATGTGTGCGTTACATTGATAATTTATGTGCTTCTTAGACGGGAATGACTGTGGGTTATCAGAAAGAGACTTGGGAAGAAATGGGTGTAAATTACAACAAATCATTATTGGCTTTAATCCTTTTATTTTATCTTGGTGCTGAAAGCTTATGTAAGGATGTTGCTGTTCAACAGTGGTCTACAAGAGCACACCAAACCTGTGCAAGGCCCTGTCAGCTTCAATCTGCAGCAAAACTACACAAAGGCACAAGAGACATCGGCTGATGTGTGGAATCTGGACTTGCTCGGGAGCTTGGAGGAATAGAATTGGATCAATTATAAAATATTTGATCCTCCCTAAGCATCAAACACCTGCATATGAGTTTGAATAATTGTCCTCGGAGTGACATTAGCCTGAATTTAGGTTCCAAGCCAACTTTGCAACATCAGGGATGAGATGTAAACTCATTAGAAGCAACACTACATAGCAATTAAATTCTTGACAAAAACAATGAAGGACACAAAAATTCGAGACACTTTCTCATGTGAAAGACACGGTATAAATGCGAGTCGAAGAGGAGGGTCTTGCGGTGGGACTTGAGGGAGGCTGGGCTGGTGGGGAGGCGGGGGGGGAGGCAAGGTGGAGAGATTGCGGGATAGAATTCCAGAGGTTGCGGACAGAGTGGCTGAAGTCTCGCCCACTGGGTGGCTGGTGAGTTGGAGGACATGGAACAGGCTGGAGCAACAACAACAACAAATTACATTTATAGAGCACCTTTCACGTCGCGAGGACATCCCAAGGCGCTGCACAGGAGGCGTGTGACCCGAGCTGGGAGGGGAGTGTTTGGGAAGGGGTGAAACACGAAGGGGAGGTAAAAGAGTTTGGGGTGGAACAAAAGGCACGATCGAAGAGGAAAGTCTTCAAACCGGCCTTGAAAGAGGAAACGGAAGAGATGAAACGGAGGGATTGAGGGATGGCATTCCATAAGGTGGGAGCAGAGAAACTGAAGGCCCGGCCTCCGATGGTGGGGCGGTTTCGGGCAGGGGGCTTGGAACAGGCCAAGTCCTGTTGAACGGAGGGTCCGGGTGGGCGTGTAGGGGGAGAGTAGATTGGTTAAATAGGGCGGGGCAAGGCCATGTAAGGCCCCATCCTCCAGAGGATCTTGAACTCGATCCTCTGGAGGATGGGGAGCCAATGGAGACGGGCGAGGATGGGGGTTATGTGGTCGCGGAGGCGGGTGCGGGATAGTACACGGGCTGCAGAGTTTTGGATGACCTGCAGCCTGTGAATGGAGGAACTGGGGAGGCCGACGAGGAGAGAATTTCCGTAGTCCAGCCGTGAGGTGATGTATGCATGCATGAGTGTTTCAGCAGCGCAGGGGTTAAGATAGTTGCGGAGCCTGGCAATGTTGCGCAGGTGGAAATAGGCGGTGCCGGTCAAGGCGCGGATGTGGGGCAGGAAGGAAAGTTTTTGATTGAACATGATGCCGAGGTTCCTGATTGGCTTTGTGAGGTGGAGAGTGCAGCCTTGGATGTTGAGGCTGGCAGCGCCCGATGTGCGGAGGCGCTGGCTTGAGCCAATCAGGAGGGCCTCGGTCTTACTCACGTTCAATTGCAAAAAGTTGTCCCTCATCCACGACTCGATGTCGGACAGACATGCTGTCAGAACATCGATCATCTGGGGGTTGAGGGATGAGGCAGGAAGGTACAACTGGGTGTCGTCCGCATACATGTGGAAATTTACCCCATGTTTGCAGATGACGTCGCCCAAAGGGAGCGTGTAAAGGGTGAAAAGGAGGGGACCGAGGACAGAGCCCTGAGGGACGCCGTGAGAAATTGTGCGGGGGTTTGAAGAAAAACCATTGGAAGAAACAAAATGTAAACGGTGGGTCAAATAAGAGTGGAACCAGTCAAGGACTGTGCCTTGAAGGTTGAGGTGGAAGGAAAGACGTTGAAGGAGGATGGTGTGATCGACTGTGTCGAACGCAGCAGACAGGTCAAGGAGGACGAGGAGGCAGAGGGAGCCCTGGTCACAGGCGGTTAGGATGTCATTTCTGACCTTGACCAGGGCAGTTTCTGTGCTGTGGATAGGGCGGAAACCTGATTGGAGGGGTTCAAGAAGTGAGTGAGCACATTGAGCAGAGGGAGTGGGCTGGTTGGTAGGGGGTTAGGAGTTTACAGAGGTAGGGTGTAAGGTACCTGGATCAAGAAGAAAGTTGACACACCATTTAGAAACAAAGAAACAGGAGTAAGCTATTCAGCCCATCAGGCCTGTTCTGCCATTCTATAAGGTCATGGCTGATCTGTATCTCAACTCCAATTACCCACCCTTGCCCTATATCCCTTGATACCCTCACCTAACAAATATCTATGCACCTCCATCTTGAAAATGTGAATGGATCCAGCCATAAGTCACAGTTTTATGGGGGAGCGAGTTCCAGATTTTCACTACCCTTTGGGTGAAACACTGCCTCCTGATTTCACTCCTAAATGGCCTTGTTCTAATTTTAAGATTATTGTTTTGAATTCCTCCCACCATAGGAAATAGTTTCTCTGTGTCTACCCTGTCGAATCCCTTTATTATTTTAAAAACGTCAATTTGAACACTTCTCAATCAGAGACTACTGCAGCGATGATACTGGTTTGGGAAGGTGAAACTGTGCCTTTGGGCATTATTTAATGCTTTATACCACTGCCACGCCACCCTCAAACACACAAATTGCTAAACCCACCACCATCACTTTTCAGGGAGTCAATCCCCCACTGCCACAGTTTGAAAATAATCTGCTTTATACCACTTCCAATGTTTAACATTGTAGACAGATGTGGCAATCACATTGTTCTTTTCAGAAGTTTCAGCTAAGTTAGCATCAATGGATAAATAACCAAATCCCACTGATGCTATTGGCGGAGAGAAGAGCTTAATGGCTGTTAAGCGTCTGCATTCCTCGAAAGAATTTCACCTGGCACAGCTCAATAGTTGCATCACAGTCTATCTGCTAATGGTAATGATGTATATTGCAGCGTGTTTTATGCTGAAACAGGGGAACCTTGACATGATTAAAGCATTGAGCTACACCGAGTTCATTATTGTAAAGTGCTTAGAATGGGTACAGAATGCAGAACTGCCATTTATTTTACTCACAATAATTTATTAAGGACTGACCTTCACCTCAATTCAAAATGTATTTCAATATTACTCTTTGAAGTGTAAATGTAACACTAATTACAGAAGTTTAATGTAACACAAAGCCCTCCAAATGCAGGCAGATTCCTTTTGAAATCCAACATCTGGTTCATTAAAAAAATAATTGTTAGAAACATTGAGAGCATTGATTCCCATGTATCTATCTATCATGGATGATTATAGAAAAAAGCATTGTACAGTACTCTCTTAAATAGACCTTTGCTTACTTATTAGCAAACTTCTAAAAGACCTGGTTCACGAGCATCTAAGCATTTTCAAACTATTCAGAATAAATTGCAGCCTTCCCCCAAGTTGAATATGAATGTGGTGTTTTAGGAGTTGCTGCATTGAAATATCTCTTGCAAACGTCTTTATCATTTTATTAACTATAATTAAACTGGAAGCATTGAAGGATGTGTCGAGTTTTCAGCGTGCTTTTTTACTTGCGACACAGAAAACATTTATCCTCTTGCTGTTGCGCAGAAAATGTAATGCTTTGAATGAAGTCATTTTGTGGCTTCTCATTACCAGACAAGCTCAATTGTTTTCATCAAAACCATATGGACTTACCTGCAAAGAGCTCTGAAACAGCTGTGCATTTTAATTGATTTATTGAAATGAATTTGAGAGAAAGCAGATGAACAAAAAAAAAGACAATAGATGCTGATGCAAATGAAATGGATGAAGAATGGCTTTTGGAAGACATCAAGTGGAAATGGGCATATCATATGTCTAGATCATTGTTCAGCTTCCAGTCATTTCAACTTCACCTGCTCTCTCTGCAGATGTATGGTGCAGTGATTGGTGTGAGTCACTAACTATTCATATTGGGTTGTTTTTCTTAAGAGCATCATTTTCACTTGCAGGAAGATACACCATTTTTTGTTCAGCTGCAGAAAGGGGGGAAACATACACAAGCGAATCATTCTTCCAACCATTCATTCATCTGTCTGCGTTTATCTTTCGCAATTGCATTGCAACCTGCATTTTGTTTTATAACGTCGATGCAATTAAACGTGTGCAGAATATGAATGAGGTGAGCTCTGATGCTTATTCAAGCACGGGATGTTGACTGTATGGCAGGGCAGTCATGCGGCTCCAGAATTTGGGAACGAGGGTAATGTGTCCCTAGTAAATGGGATCCTCATTTTACATGTCTGGACAGGGTGCACACGGAATGATTAGAAGCAGAAACCCATTGACATGTCATCTCTGATCATCACAATAATTCAGTAAATCAAAAGACTCAGCAGGTCTCGGGTTGAAAACCTCAAGATCATTTATGGGGATATTTTTTGGGGGAATGAGCTGTTTTGGTAAAGCTGTTTTGCAACGGGTAATATATATTTTTAAAAGCACAGTGCTTTGTTGTTCTGAAAAGAAACTAGTATACATTTATTTACCCCCTTCTCGTGCCCCTCTCCCCCACCAACCACCCCACCCCCCCACCCCCCCCACTCCACTCTGCACCCCAGGGTAACAGAATATTATCGACTTACAGAGCAATGATTTTGAACCTGGGCGTTAAATTGCTTTAAAGGCCGTACATGTCAAAATAAGTTTTGTTTCAGTGCAGAAAATATTTATTTTATTGTTTTTCCTTTCATTGGAGGGGGCACGTGCCATCTTCGATTGCTATCCATTTTTTTGCTTTGCATTCATTTTCTGTTCCACCAGATTCAAAAGGTGTCCTGTTCACTTTTGTGGTGTAGAAAAAATTCCATTTTTCCCTGCCCGAGCCTTCTTTGCCATTGTGAAGCAATTGCAGAAATTCCCTGATCACGTTGTTTTGCAAGTGAGTAATTTCAAAGATCTCCACAAGTTTCTTTTAAAAAGACGTAACAATTCTTTACCAAATTCATAAGCTATGGCACAGCTATATCCAGTGTGATAAGTATCCTTACATATCAGAGCTTGGGATCTACCTTAATAACAATAATAGTTGCATTTGATAATGCGTCTTGACCTTTGCAATTCCTCTCTCCACAGGCTGCAGATAATCCAGAACTCTACCATTCCAAACTCCATGATTCCATCTCCCCCATCCTTGCCCGACTCCATTGGCTTCCCATCATCCAGAGGATCCAATTAAAGATCCTAGTCCTCGCATTTAAAGCCCTCCACAACCTCGCCCCACCCTACATCTGTGACCTCCTATCCCCTTACCAACCTGCCCACCCCCTCCATTCAGCCTGCTCCACGTCCCCCGACCCACCCGCCCAACAATTGGTGGGCGAGCCTTCAGCCACTTTGCCCCCAACCTCTGGAATTCTATCTTGAAGTCCCTCCACCTCGCCCCCTCCTTAGCCTCCTTCAAGTTTTGCCTCAAGAGTCTCCTCTTCGATGAACCCATCAGCAACTCCCCAACACCCCCCTCCCTTTCCTCAGCTCGGGTCTGAATCAATAACTGCCCAGTGCCTTGGGACATCCTCCTGACGTGAAAGACTCTATACAAATGACATTTTGTTGTTGTTGTTGGAGCAGTTGCTGGAACCAAGGATTCCTCCTGCTCAGCTCTGGTTGTCTCTGAAAGGCAGAGTCCTGAGGGTAGGTGATGGTAGCTGGAAAAGCAATGAAAAGCTTGCCAGACAATGCTTGTTTGGCTTATTAAATTCCAACAGTACAACAACACACACTCAGGGAATCCCAAACCTCGTGTCAACCTGCCCTTAAACTTTTCCAAAATTAGACAAGAAGAGTGCATCCTTCGAGGGAGAGACACTTGGCATTCCATTCCAGATAAGGGACATTTCTACGTGTAGGTGACATATATGTGTGGGAACTCTCAGTCCTGTTTGGATACTCTTAAACATTGTGATGGGTTTCCAGTGTGATTATGTCAGACATCCAACTGACAAAAACAATTGCCACCAACACCCCCATTGACTCGGAAGGTGGATTTCTCTGGGAAGGGCTCTGGGACGCCCTGCGTGAGTGGCGCTATGCAAAGGCAAGATGTTGTATTCTGCTTGCAGTTAGCCAGTACTGTTTGGTGTTATTTTTTTCTTGGTCTTACAATACATACAAATGGTGTTCTTTTTCATAATAGACCTTGTTACACAGTTCACAAGTGATGACCAGGGCTGGGAAACTGGCTGGGTTGAACAAGAGCCAAGTCTAATCGATCTTACTTAGCATTACAGTCATTTTAATCAATCCTGGAACATTACATGGAACAATCAAACAGAAGTTTTCCAGCGAGCAACGAGAGCCTGCAATGCCATTCATCAGTCGGCTCCAGCTTAAGAGAGAAGCACTGCAAGTCTGAAGTTTAGAAGCTTATGTTTCAGTTTAAGATTAAAACAAATTCTGTTGCATAATGCTCAAGTGGCTGTAACCACCCTATTTTCAACAGATGAGCAAAATATACAGCTGTTTGAACGTGACGACTTACAGATTGCCGATCGATATATTAATGAATTCTCCTCTGTACGTACAGATTTAATCAGAGGTGCCTGTCTGTCAGGCTGGGGAAAGTCTCTATTAGGTCCTGGTAAAGTTAATTGTCAATGAAAAATGCATCCAGTTCACTTGTTTAATTACAACCATCTGTCCTAGGGCAACCAACAGTGTGGAAGTATCCTCCAGTTAAAATACTGTAGGATAATCAACAACAACAATTTACATTTATGAGTGCTTTTTAAGTCGGGAGGATGTCTCAAAGAGCTTCACAATGGTATCCTCTGATAGTCCAGTGTAATTATGAACTATACAGACCAGGAAGGACCCATGATGAAGCATTAGTTAGTTGATCTCAGTCCTAACATCACCAACTCCAGTCGAAAGTAAGTAGAAAGTGAGTACACCATCAACAAAAGTACACTTGTATTGCGCCTTTCATGTCAGGAGGACGTCCTAAGCTGCTGGACAGTCATTATTTCAGACTCGAGCTGGGGTCGGGGACGGGAAGGATGGAGGGAAAGCTAAGGATTTGGGTTGGCCGATGGGACCGTCAAAGAGGAGGGTCTTGAGGCAGGGCTCAAAGGAGGCCAGTGAGAAGGCAAGGCGGAGGGACTGCGGGATGGAGTTCCAGAGGTTGGGAACAGAGGGGCTAAAGACTCGCCCGCCAATGCTGGGGTGGATGGGTTGGAGGATGTGGAGCAGCCCAGAGCATACTGATCGGAGGGGGCGGGCAGGGTTGTAGGGGTTTAGGAAGTCACAGATGTAGGGTGTGGTGAAGCAGTGGAGGGCTTTGAGTGTGAATGTGATTTGGGAGCAATCTTAATGTGTAGTGCTTGGTAATGTATGGTGGTTTGGCTTCTGATGCCCTCCCCCAACCCCCTCCCTGCTAGTTAAGTAGCTTGTCATCCGTCACATCTACCACTTGATTTATATTGGAAAGTTTCTGATGAAAATATAGTACACTCCAGTATGACACATTCTCTCAAAGACAGGAGCATTGCAAAGTGGAAAAGAAAATGTGGAACATGAAAAGGTTATTCTGAAAACCAATTTCTTCCACTAATAATAATCCTTGCATTTCATATAGCGCTTTACACATCTTATCAATGTCTCAAAGCGCTTCACAGAATATACTGTAAAGTGAATTGAATGTATATTTGTGAGTGAAATGCAGCAGCCAATTGCTCACAGCAGTGTCCCACAAACAGTCGTGGATTGAAATGACCAATTTTTATTATTGTGTTTTTTGAGAGAGGGATTATTGTTAGGCATGCGGAGTAACGAAACTTGCCCAAGGTTTCGCCTGTTCTGCCTGGATTCGAACACAAGTCTCACGCTTGTAAGGCGAGTGCTCTAACCACTGAACTACAGGAGCTCAACATATGATGTACAAACTGCACCGACACGGGTACATTCAGTACCTTTAATCTCTTGAAAGTGTTGAAAGAGCACAGGTAACGCATGTAAGATACAACTCTTGGATTTCTAACACCTTTCCTCATCCAAGAAGTGCTAGAGAAAAACTTCTAGGATATCAAGCTAATATTTGAAGCCATTGTCATTCAACCCAGAAACAGATTGTACTTTGATGTTCTCACTAAGTTCTTTCGCAATCCAGAGGATATGATCAGTTATACCTAAACCTTACTTGCAGCCTTCAGTTATGTACTAAACTGAACAAACATCCAATTTGTTTCCAAAAGGAGTTAAGAGAGGGAATGGTTCCAGAGAGTATATAAAAAAAATGTCCTTGTTGTTGCCATTTTCCATTTGCTCTGATCACAAGGCTGTAGAGAAATTGAGCATTTGCTTCACGGCCTTGATAGAAACTACTTTGGTGCTTCATGGAAGTCATCCAACCCAAATGTGTTTGCTGTGACATTAGCGGGGTATTTGTGCTGCAGTGCCAACAACAATCTTCTGACCAGATGTTTTTGTAACATGATTTACTTTTATGTGAAGCTGTTAAATGGGGTTTCATTGTCTCAGCCACTTATATGTAAATTCAGATTAATGCCCTTTTTTTAAGGTCCCAAGTGTTTACGCATAACTGGGCTTCTCCGCGGGTACCATATGTGTAGCTATCATTAACAGTGAACCAACTTTAAAACTAACAGATTGTAGAAGATTGCGACCTATTTGTAACCATTCTGTAAATGGCTTCAGGTACCACCGTAACGACAGGCCTGAAACTGTGCTAAACTTTCCATTCTTCATTTTTTATTGGTGAGGATTTGACTACCACAAGAGGGAGCCTTCCTGTATTTATGGAATAGATACGTCAATGTCCTACTCTAGGTTTCACGATGCTAAGCTGGTAAAACCTGACCTGAGACATTTTAAAAATTTGATTTACAATCCCATTCCCAGAAGAGGCAGCCAGCCAACTACATCACAAAGAGAAGTCCATCCTAAATCTTACTGCTCTATGGACTGAGCCAAGGAAACAACTGTTAATATGGAAGGGTGGGCCAATTTGGCAACAGCGTCACAAGGCTTTCCACTTAATGTTATTTTTCTCTGCAACATGAAAACATCTCAAAAAAACATGGAGCTGGAGTGCAAGTGTCAAGTCTCATAATCCGTATAGGATTAACTAGTCATCACAAGAGATCCTTCCTGGGTCTGGTAATTCAAATGAATGCTTTTGATTATACACAGTGCAACGTCAGTCATGTCTAAGGCCTGGACACAAACACATTTTACACAGGCTCACAAATATCCCCTGCTTGAGAATGCATGAAGATATGTATTCATTCCATTTATACTGACACATAATTCCATATAAACCCAGTGAACTGAATCCCACATACTGAATACCCACAGTCCGGTGTTTATTTCCTTATGAATAGTTGATGTATTCAAGGAATATAAGCGTAACATTTGATTTTACGAGTTGAAAACAGACATGGAAGAAATGAATTTTCAAGTATAATATTTATTTGCTTATATATTTATAACATTCAGTACTGTGTAAAACCTCACAATATATACAGTATTAAAGGAGCGCTGTCATATTGGCAACGTTACAAGGTTTGCAAAGATAAGTGTACGAATATTGCTGGAAGTCATTCCATTGCCACAATCAACTCATCTCAGTTATGTTCATTCCTAAGCATTCAAATGGATTGTTATTACCTTTCTCAGACTTCTTTTCGTTATAAACTGGATGCTGCTGTCGGTACTGGAGTGACTAATTCTAGTGAAGAAGAACAGAGAATTCCACTGAATTGTCCCATAAACCTTATTGCTGTGAAGGAAGTTACCTGAACGTTTATTGCCATCTCGCAATCACTTTTTTTTTCACCCTTTTATGTCTTACTAATGCTGCTTAATGACAGCCTGGAAGCGGATGGAAATTTGTTAGTAGAGCACTCCTTCCTGTACCATCATGAAGAACAACAACAACAAAATTGCACTTATATAGCGTCTTTCACGTCGGGAGGACGTCCCAAAGCACTGAACAGTCTGGTCGGGACCCGAGCGGGGGGTGGGGGGGAGGGAGGGAGGGGGGAAGGGGAAGGAGAGTGGGAGAGGGGAAGAGTTAGTGGGGCAGCCAAAGGCGCGGTCGAAGAGGAAAGTCTTGAGGACTTGAGGGACTTGAGGTCTTGAAGACAGCACAGCGCTTAATTTGCATTAGATATCATTAAATCGTACGTACTGATTACTAAATATAGTCATTATTTAATTGCTTATAATCAGATTTATGGTTAAAATAGTTATTTAAAAAATTAAAACAACTTTATTTTAATGACCAGCACATGCTCGAATCACCATGAAGTTTAAGTGACCTTAGAAAAGGAGAATTGTGACTTCATTCTCTCTTTGCTGGTCCATATGATTCAGTGTCATTTACCCATTTAAGCCAATGCAGGAATAATATACACTAGCTCATTATGACCAAAACAGTCTTGCTACTGTTTGTAAGAGATGATAAATATATATCAAAACATATATATGTTTATATATATGTAGGAGGGCCGAGGATAAGTTAATTGGGTGATTGGGAGAAATTCCAGCCCCGTCTAAATTTAGATTTACCCTTTGTATGTAGTATGTAGTATTATTTTAGCAATATACTGTAATTCTTAAATACATCCTTCACTTGAAGTTCATTTTCTGTACATTCTTTTAAGAACTGCAGAAACAGCATGACTGTATTTCAAAAGTAGGACTGAAATCCTATGTATTTTGCTAATAAATCTTGCTTCCAGTTTGCCTTCTTGTTAAATGTATCTGTGTTCCTCTTCTATTCTTCTTGAACCTCCGGTGAATTTTCTGCCTGATTTCCTCAGCCCTCCTACAACTAAATGTGAACATTGATGATTATAAGAAATGTATATTTTGGGCTTTTAATTTACAAATTATAAGGTTAATTATTTTTAGATTGAGAACATAAAATGAGAATGTTCCTGTAACCTTTGATTTAGCCTAGTATACAACACCTATTTAGTGCATCCCATTCACTGGCAGGCCCAAGATTTCACATGAAAATGTATACTACATTGCCCTATCTGTTAATAATTAATGCTATGAAATACTGTGCTGGCAATCATTGGTTGAGTTATTTCGCAGAGACTCTAAATGCTTCAGATTTCATAGACCGAATTACTCTGCAATCCCAATTTTTTAATGTTAAACTCCAATGAAATATTAGTGAATTGTCAATCTTTTAACTACACTTAAAGGCAATCAATTACCATCCCCCCACTCGTACAGCTATACCGAGGTCTGAAATGCAATGATTTCAAACAGAATTTCTGAATAAGGATACCAAGTTACAATTGGGCAATGCTTGAGGTAACTGAAAGTGTGATAAAGAGACTTGCAGAAAGTGCGTGCTAAATTACTTCTGAAGCAAAGTTTCTGCATGTTTGTGACATACCCCTGAGAAAGTGTACTTGTTCAGGTTTTGAGAAGATGGTAGAGCATTCACCAGAACCAGCTCATAATCCACAAAAAAGCTTTTGCTCCCTGGCAGAGAAACAATCCCATTCCATACAGGTTGGGAATGCATTCTCAGGAACATGCTGTGCTTGTAATGACCCGTTCGCAAAGAAGTTGTGTTTACATCTGGAAAGGTAGAACGGAAGGAGCTTAATGTGAACGTTGCTGTTGATAAGAAACTGGGGCTTTTAATTTACAAATTAAGCAACGGTATAGTTATTTTTAAAATTGACAACATGCAAATGAGAATGTTCCTGTATAATTTTTGATTTAGCCTTGTATGTGCAGTAACTCATAGCCTGGAATTTCTACATTGTACCATATCTGCACATTTATGAATTACAACCATTATTAGTAAGCCTCCCCCTATATTTCCCTAGTAATGTTTCTGCTGATACAGTATGATCAATGCAGTGAAGAGGTGTTTATTGTAATTTTTGTGGTTACTTTAAACTAAGGCATGTCTGAATTATGGCAGTCGTAAACAAATCTCCTCCGCATTTCTCCCCAAGTGACAGTTTTATGGGTTCTATTTTCTGCTGGGTTGCCACATGAACAGCTTGTGACTGCAGCTCATATGCTGCCTATACAGATTTATAGAGAATGTGGGATTGCAGATCCAGCCTGTGCCATCCTTTTCCTACTAATTGACAGCTCTCAGTTTTTTATGGACTATACTGTTCAGTCACAGTCGATCTACCCCTATCTTGCTTTCTATCTCTTACTTTCCCCTTTACGTTGACTTAAAATAATTCACAGTCTAAATCTTTCAGTGTCTTTACTACATTTAGTTTCTCTTCTTCAATAAAGACTGTAACCGCAATTTGTTGTTTGTTGTTGTAACTGAGAGGATGATAATGGAAACACAATCCAGGTGTTCAAATAGAGTTTTAAGGTGTAAGAGAAGAATTCATGGTTTATAGGAGCTGCTGAACTCTAAGGCTGCCTTTAATGCGCTCTTTCACTTACGTTTATTATCACATGCAATTGAAATGTTTCTGTTTGGTTAGTGTAAAATTGTATTGAATTATCAGTGTTCAATCTCATGTCTTTCTGCCCTGGGGATTTTTGGTTGGATTGGAGTAACATTTGTGACAGTATATACACCCTTATACCCTTTCTGACAATAATTGTATTACATAGCACTTCACAGGATCTACTGTGAAATGAAATGACTGTGTATGTGTAGACAAACCCCCACAGCACAATTGTGGACAGCAATGTCCCACAAACAGCCACAAACAAGTGACTAATATTTTGGTGAGGAGGGGATTGTTGGGCAGGGCCGTTCTCTTTTCGAATAATGCCATGGATCTTTAACGCCCACCAGAACAGACAGACGGGACTTCGGCTTAACATATCATCAGAAGGACGTCACCTCCAACAATACAACATCCCCCAGTGCTGTATTGGAGCGTCAGCTTAGACTATGTGAATTCTAGTCCCAACATGTTGTTTGAATCTACAATCTTCTGACTTGAGGAAAGAGTGCTACCACTGAGCCAAGCTCACACACATAAAGATACGTAGAGAGGGGGAAAGGCGGAAGCGCAGAGAGCAAGAATTCAAAAAAGGTGGAGTAAGGTTGTTGAATGCTTGTTCACCAATGGTGGGGCAACTTCCAAGCTGCGTAACTGCACCCCAATGGAAGCAAGTCTCATTTTATGTTGAAAAGGCCTTTTTCTTTGGAACTTGTGAAGCACAACTCAGCATCAACACGTTAATGGTAATGACCAACATGAAAATCAGTTTTGGCCATGCCTCTAAATATCAGTGTGATAACATTATGACTAGCATCAAAGAATAATTGAGCTCACATGGAATGGAAATTTAAAGGACTATTTTGAATTTGGACATGGTACAAAGTGCAAACCAAAGGCAGTAAACCCAGTGAATGTCTGTCCCTGATTAGTAAAACCCAAACATTTTTTGACCCTGGATTTTATGTGAATTGCTCCATGGCCCCGACAGCTGCATTTCCTTTAGAAGTTGTGGGATCTTGCTATTAGCAGAATAAATCATACAACTTTGAAGCGGCTACAATCCGAATCGCAAAGAAAATGAAATTCTCACCTCAGCAGTGCAAGGACCATTAAAGGTGAGTGGCCAGCAGTAATTTACAGTGTTAGTATCAGCCTGCCTCAGTAGTAGCTCTCTAACCTCCGAGTCAGAAGGTTGTGAGTTCAAACCCCATGTTGGGACTTGAACTTCCATAGCCCAAGCTGACACTCCAGCAATGCTGTATTATTGTCCAGCAATGCAGCACTGTACAATGTTACATTGTTGGAAATACCATTCTTTGTATGAGACTTGAAACCGAGGTCCCGTTTGTCTAATCAGGTGGACATCAAAGATCCCACAGCACTATTCAAGCACAATAATTTAGACTGTTGAAAAACCAAATCCCCCCCACTGTAACGTAATGAGATTTTTTTGGGGTTGAATTTAATGGATGCAAATGTATGGTGTTAACTTCATTATTTACAGCTATATGTGTTAATGTAACACCCGGTGATTTATCCTGTGCCAGGAGTTCCCATTACAGAGCATTTCAGTCAATTAGAATGGTTTTAAAGATACAGCATTTTTTAGTCAGCTGAGCCCGTCTCTTTAACTACAACAAGCCAAGTATCAAAGGTATTTCACAACTTCCTTTATTTCCTTTTACCAAAGCATATTTGAAGCTTCTAACAGTTCTCATTGGTCATTCCAAAATAACTCGCGCTGCACCTAGAATATAAATAACATCATATTTTAAATACAGTCTATCACACCAGTGAGCACAAAAGGGGCAACATTCATTAACACCTGTCCGAACTTTTGATGTTTTTCCTACAATCGCCAACATAATAATGATGAGAAATGTCAGACATTGATAGTAAGCAGGCTGCCGAATGTTACTGAATTATTGACATAAAGCCCATCTGAAACTGCTGTATATTTTTCCCCAAGTTCATTGGGGGGCATTGTTTGGGGAGCAATTTGCCAAAGTCGCTTAAGTTTGGGAAAGTGCTTGACAAGACAGTGTTGAGCAAATCCCCCTCTAGTTGCGTGACAAAGGGCCATAATCTTAAAATTGGGGAAAAATGGGTTGAGACCAATAATTTTGTCTCAAGGCAAATTCTTTCACTAGATCAGTGCAGTATAATTTTAAAAGTTCTCACTCTGGTGGATGGTTTTAGTTGCGTGACAAAAGGCAATAAGATGGACATCGCAATTGCATTCTGTTAAGCTCCACATTGGAGGTCTAACAACTGATGCATTCTTCCTGTACCCTACTGCTATGATAGAGAAATAGGATATTCCATCAGTTCAAATCTGCGCAGGGAAAGGTCGCAGAAAGGCAAAATAAACCCGAATAAAGTGAGAGCAAAAATTTTATTTTTGCTGACTGTGAATGAAGGGATTCACTTCTGCAGCCGTTTGGGATGTGAGAACATCCGAGATAATAGAGATTTTGTGATAATTAAACCTCAACGTTTTCCCACTAGAACAACAGGATTTTTTTTCAACCCACAATAAGGACCGTAGAGAGAAAACAGGGGACTGGTGCAGCACTTTTAATTCTCATTAAAAAGTCCATGGGAATTCACTGAGTGCCTCAAAACCCAAAGTGCACAATGACAGGAAAATGGATTGATTTCAAGGTGGCCGTCTACATCTGACAGTATACATGGAACCATTCAAAATACAGGATAACAGCATCAAATCATTTTCTATCAGCAGCCTCTTCATTGATGGGCATTTTGTCAGTCCATAGCTTCCACTTAATCCCACTTCATCTGGCCAGATTCATGTCAGCTTTCCAACTGATTGACATCAAATGTCATGGTAATTTCCAGCTGGGACTCAGTATCAGTGCTGAGTTAAAGTACCTGAATTTTGATTTGTTGCAAACATTTCGAAACAAGATCATTTCCTTCACTTTTCTACAGCTGGAAGCCAAAACTAATACTTTGTCATAATTGCTTTCTCTTGTGAAAACTTCCTGCAAACATATTCAAAACTATTTTGCCATATGAATCCTAAGGATTTTCCTTTGCAGAGGTTAGCACTTAATTATGTTGATATAGTAAGTGATGAAACTGACGATGGCAGCACAGCAATAAAGAACGAGTGTCAGCCAAGCAATTGTATAAGACTTAAGGCCTGGTCTTTCAAAGGAGATAATTACAACCTATGCACAGTAAAGGCAATGCAATGGATTCAGCTGATTCTGCACTTGTTAGCAGCAGCCTTAAAAGTGATATAAGAATTAATCCTGCACAATCCATCGGAAGCACGTTCATTACATCTGGAATTCTATGGATGAGCGAGTGATCAGTTGACATTGGTGTTTCTCACACAAGCAGTATAGACCATGTGTAAATACTGTGGCACATTTTGGAACACTTCAAAGATCCCGTCGGTAATACTATATCAAGCTAAATTACAGGAGAGGATGAATAACTACACAGACAACTACATGTATCAAGTGACAGGCCATGTATCCCTCCAATAATAAGCAGTTAAATGTCCTTCAAAAATAGCTTAGAATTTTCTTGGTAACCCATACCATGTGGAGGACAAGGTTCATAGAGTGTTTCAGATTGATATTTGCTGGCTGCAAAAGAAGATGGTATATATATAATAGTCTCTCATGCCTCATCCAAAGATGAATGAGTTCAACATCAGACTGATGTCCATATGTCATTCAAAATGGTAAAATAGAATTGCAGAACATATCATTAGTTCATGTATCTACGGGTCTGCTCTCTCCACCCACCCCCCCCACCTGGCCCTAGTAGAATCACATTAACATCCTGCACTGGGGATAATAGCTCACTATTTTTTCATACCGCCACATATTATGCCACTAAATACATTTAGCCCTTATATTAAGTTTACAAGGTCCTGCCCATAATTTACACTAATGGTGCTATAATAACCACACTATGATATTACAGGAAATCTTATTATGTCCTCCACAACACATCAGATATTGCACTATACATTTTTGAAACATAAAGTCAGAGATTGAAAACCGAATGACTGCATATAAATACACAGCAGAGTGCACACTGTGAAACATGAGTACAGCCTATTGTAACATTACGAGATTATCATTTAAAAGCGCTTTACCCTCTGGAAAGATAAGGATACATTATAATAAAAACGAACAGGCATATCACTCTAAGCTAATCCTTCAGGCTTCCCGCTATTACTGATTTATAATATATGCATATTTTGAAACGTATTAGCTGTACTACAAAACATGAAATACTTAAACATTTGCCTTGAGGTTTGCAACACAGGATCGTATTCAAAGTGCTGTTGAGAAGTTCCCAAAGCTTATGGTGCAGAGAGGATGGACATTGTTTGCTTATTCAGCAGTATACCACCTCTACACATAGATTGAGGATCACCCTGCTGATAAGTGCACCAATGTCAACGGCCTTACAGAATAAAACCTCGGTAAATGATTTTCACAGTTACAGTACTTTTGTACCGCTCCTCCTTAATGACTCTTGACAAAGCCCTTAAAAATCTTAAATGAATGCTTTGTCAAAGCATCGCGCACTTTTAAGGCAAATTCTAAAGGAGAGTATTTGAAAATAAAATAAAGCTTGATTTTTATAATCATTCACAAGTTTACATAGAACATCCCACCTATAGTATTGCTTTAAAGAAGCAGCACTAATCATATTTTTTAAATCAAAGCAATATTTTAAAACCTAATTTGCGAGCATTTTCATATGCACATCACACAAAATCTATTTGTCACCCATTTTCAATGTAAGCAGTAAGATTGAATCATTTCATTTTTCCACCCATCACATGTAGCTGATGTTTTGTTCACTAGTTTCATGTCAGGAACGGGATGAATAGGTTCTGGAATTTGCCAACATCTGGTGTAACCATGAGGCCAGGAAAGTCAACAATCACCGTCTGCCAGAGCGAACGTCTTTCCATGATTTGTTGACACCTTGCAAACATTTTCTGTCAGCAAATATGAATGAATCGTTTTCAGAATGTGCTGCTGACAGATCCTCTCATCCTTGCCTTCTGAACAGTGAATGGACGCCCTGTACTGTCTCAACAAATAATCTGGAGAACCAGTCATCAAAATACCCAAAGTGAAATGCTGTCGTTGCAGAAAGCCATGAAAATTAGGATGTAAACTGCTTGACACCATGGGGTGGGAAGGAGGGCGAGCAAGTTGATGCTGAGTGACCATGGGCTATATTTAAGGTCAAAGATATTTGAACTTACATGGGAGGCATTCCGCTCTGAAATACACAAGTACAGTAATGCAAGTTTAGTTAATGGTTGAGTATGAACCTGCTCCCAGATAATTTAAAGGTACAATACTGTATGCACAATCTCTGATAATGACGTGACGTGAAAGGCGCCATACAAGTGTAATTTTGTTGTTCATTCCATAGAAGAGTTTGCAACTAATTTAGAAGATAGAAAAGGGTAGGTTTCTGAGTGTCTGTCAGTGAGGGGAAAAAAATAAAGCATCCATTCAGGGAAGTCTAGTGTTCTGGCTTGAACAATGTCTTCAACTGCTGCAGTAAAAGAGAGTTCTGTTTCACCAACATATTTTGAACATGTGCACAGTCATTTCTTTTTAAAGCAAAATGTTCTCCTTTTCTTGAAGTGGCCTGAAAGTGGCTTTGGATATATATCCAAGTATATCAATCAATCAATAAATCAATCAATCAAGCAAGCAATCAATCAATCAATCAAAACTTACATTTACATAGTGCCTTTCACGTCGTGAGGACATCCCAAGGCGCTGTACTTTCAGGTAGAGACAAAAGCAGGTGGAGAGGGGTCGGGGCAGGACGAAGAAGAGTGGGAAAATTGACTGTATATTTGTGGGCGAAACGCGGCAGCCAAATTGCACACAGCAGTGTCCCACAAACAGTCATGGAAGTGGGAGTAGAGGAAAAGGGTGGGGGGGAAATGGCAAGGGGAGGGGGAGGGTGAAGGAGAGCAGGAAAGCCGATTATATTTGTGGGCGAAACGCTGCAGCCAAATTGCGCACAGCAGTGTCCAACAAACAGTCGCGGAAGTGGGACCATGGGAGAAAGGGGGAAAAGAAGGTAAGGGGGGGGAAGAGAGAGGGAAAGGTGGGGTGGGTAGTCCTGGACAGACTCACTTGGAGCGCGAGAGTAGAGACAGCTGTGCAGCCTGCACCGCTGCTGTTTATCTGACAGTTTTGTTGATGTTGGAGAATCTGATTCCGACACATGTCATCAGCACTTTCTCTGCCCCTTTCAATATCCAAGAGTTATGCCATATCAGTCAATAATAACTTGCATTTAGATAGCGCCCCTCACGAAGGGTAGCGTTCCAGAGCATTTGTCTCATGTTAGAGCTGTGAATACCATCCCCTGGATACAACAACACGCAGATAGATAACAGATAGTGTTTTTCTCTAAATGTGCAGTATCTTGCTTCCCATAGATGCCTTTTGTATACAATACACACTGAAGTATTATATCATTGGACCAAAAGATATTTCAATAAAAGCAAAGATTTTTGTTCCTCCCGGGCAATTGCCAGAATGCAATGAACACAATCTAGTAAACACTCTTGGAATTTGGAGCAGTAGGGTGCTGGAAACAAAAGGCGTTAGCATTAATTAATACTTTTAGCTGGGAAATAAAAGCAACAGAGAGGCAAATTTTGCAGGACAATTAATCACGAGTCTTTGTTAATTACACAAGGGATGTTACAAATGATCTTTTTTTGAGGCAGCCGAGTAAAAAATGATAATCCTCTACCCTATCGGATCATTGGCAACCCACCAACCTACTCAACAAGAGCAATTAGAGAATACAGCAGAGGCTCCATAATTGCGTGCCTGGAGAAGGGAATGCTGTAGGTTTAATTGCTGTAAATAAAGACCATTTGCACTAACACCTGATTGCACAAAGCAAATCTGCCGGCCAGGCCATATCTTTAACCACTTCCAGGTGGCTTTGTGCATCTAAAAAAAAGCCTTGCGCGGGTAGGGTCTCTCCGCAACGTAATTCTTTTGCAAAGTCCCTTCACAGCAGCCGAGTGTCTAAATCTGTGGTGTCATCATTGGCATACTGTGCTCTGAAGATGGAAGGCTGAGTATTGCAATATTTGCAAGGAGCTGTCTCCGTAACCTGTAATGGAGATAAAGGCTTCCACTTAATTCTATAAAAACACAAATGTTGCTGTCTTTTTTGGTACCGGAGTTATCGGCTGCCTCCTGCCAAAATGACTAGAGGCAGCACATTATTCTCAATACATTTTTTTTCAAAAGAATGTATGAGGAGCTTTTGTCTGGCTTGTGTGAGTTGGCGATGGTTCAGTTTTCGCAGCACAGTCAAAGACTTCTGCAAAAGCCAACCTTACAGCCAGACCCAAAAGGAGAATGAAGTATTGTGGAATAGGACACACTGCAGCCCTTTGTCAAAAAGATCATCTTTTCCTTTGCAGATCAACATAACAAACATTGGCATTTGAGCAGAAAGTTCTGAACCTCACACTGCTTTCCTGTATACTGATCCTAACCTCTACTCTGCCCCAGTGTGTTCCAAATGATGGGAATTCAGACTGGCTCCACTTGTCACTTTTAAATGTCATTTCACAGACGTGTCCTTGGTATAATACTGGTGACCTTGATTCACTTCTCTCTGTCAGTCTCTCGGACTGTTACTGAGCTTTCTCTTCAAAGTAGGACATGTATCCCTTTGGATAAATGGATGAGAGGACACAGAAGAGGGAAATGTGCAATCCCTATTCAAGCACTTGCCCCCTATTAAAATTGCATAAAAAGTTTAAAAAAAATCCTCGATGCCATGAAAGAATTTAAGCCTGGTGCTTTCTGAGAGATTAAAATATAATTGTGTTGTTGTTGTTGATTGTGTTTTCAACTCCATGGTGGTTCATGTAGGTGGGGAGTGGCTCTGTTCTTTGCTGCACTAAGAGTTTTAAATATATATTTCAGCCTATGAGTGCACATTACACTCACAGCCTGTTTCTACATCAGGCTCTATCCAGCTCTAACCGTCATCACCACCCATTCAAGTTCTACGTTTTTGCAGAGGTGTTTCAAAAGCTGAGTTGGCTGTTGCCTGGGGCGGTATTTTCCATTTTGTGGGTAAATTTGTCAACCTTTTAAGCACGTTGGGATATCCTACTGGTCTGAAAGGCGCTATTCGAATGTAAATTGTATTTGAATAATGCTTATAATGGACACTTTGATGTCTGTTGATATACAAAGAGGCAGAAAGGAACGAGCTCTCACTGCCAAGGTTGATAAAGGTGCTGACAAAACAGAGAATCATTCTCTCAGTGCTGGAGAATTGTATCAATCAGTTTCTCAAAGGCGAGAGGAATTTGACGGATATATTTTTATATTCGGGTATACTGTATCTGAAATAGACGTCTATTGGAAGCTGAATGAACTGTACGTAACTGGCTGCCTTGACAGAACTCCTGGTGATAAACAGATTTTTTTTAACAGAATGACATCAATCTTTGGGTGGTCCTGGTCCCAGCTTTAGTTTTACAAATTTGTCACTGAATGATAGCTGTCCTTTTCCTTAGCCTTCGCTTTGCAAAGCCTGTTCAAATGTGTTCAAGCAGCTTCCAGTCAGTCAGTTGTTGGGATTTGAGCAGCATCAATAAATCCCAGTGAGCTGTTCTCTCGGAAAATTCCCTTTTATTAGTTTACTGTTGCTTTTATTGATCATCTGTTTTCAAGTTGAATTGCACTAAATTGTCTGAGGTGTAAGTGTTGTCTGGTTTCTTGACGTCTCAAGCTCCTTCACAAACACATTATTGAGCATCATGGAGTGGTATAAAATAGTGTCCTTCCTGTTGTTAGAGCATTTCCCCAGCTCTGTCACAATGCACACGCTATTGTAAAACGGATTTAAGCAAGCAATGTGCACAGGACCAGTTTACTGAGGGTGATCAAGCGTGACCACTTGAAAGGCTCTGAGATTCATTTACTACCTAGGTCCTTTGGTAAATTGCTGCCTTACTGTAGGTGCTTATCAGTATGGAGGTGATCTGGGTTGCCCATAAACCATCCCGAGACAGTGAACTCCTGTGTTTCTCAGGTTAATCCATTTTGTTCCATGTGCCTTTACTAGATCCTGCTTTGCAGGAATCAAATGCGGCACATTGGTGTTATTGTAGTCATTGTGATCAAGTAGATTTAATCTTGCACAGTATGTTTACTTCATCAAGGTCTTTATATCAGAACCAGATGTTTACAACAACATATCTCTGTGTAGTTTCCATCATTGTGGAACTGTCCATCACAGGACTGTGTAGTCCTATAGCTCTGTGGTTAGAGCACTTGCTTTGCAAGTGAGACTTGGGTATCATTCCTGGTAGGGCAAAACCCTGGGCTAGTTTCCTTACTCCATATGTCTGAAAATAATCCCTCAAGATTAATAATAATAATAATGTAATAATCCTTGAATTTGATATTGCGCTTTTCACGTCTTCAAGATGTTTCAAAGCGCTTCACAGAATATACTATAAAGTGAATTGACTGTATATTTGTGGGCGAAATGCGGCAGCCAATTGCGCACAGCAGTGTCCCGCAAACAGTCGTAGATTGAAATGACCAATTTTGTGATTGTGTTTTTTTGGGAGTGATTATTGTTAAGCGTGTGGAGTAAGGAAACTTGCCCAAGGTTTCGCCCTGACCTGCCTGCATAAACAAAATAACAAAAAAATGATGATTTGGTCACCTCAATCCACAACAGTTTGTGGATTGAGGTGCACAATTGGCTGTTGAGTTTAGCTCACACGTTAATAATAACTACTTGGATGGGATATTATAAGGTGATGTGGCTAGCCTGGTCCTGCAATTAAAGTGAAAACAGCAGAACTGAGGTGAGACACTGATGCCTGAGCCACTTTCTGCTATTATGTGACATAAATTGGAGTCTAATTGGTGAGCGACTCAAAATGGTTGTATCTAATGAGTCATGGATGTTCTTGAGGATGCTTTGGAAAGCTACCCAGTGGTACTCTGCTCCAGGATGTTTTGGAGAGCAACTGTAGTGATTTGCTATTTCCGAATTCCGTTTGTGACTCGTTGATTAGACGCCACTTATTGTTGGATAAACCTGGAGCAATCCAGCAGCTCTCTGTATTTTGAAACATCAAACTATAGTAAAAACACAGATAATAGAAGTACTGTAATTTCAAAAGAGTACTTGATTAATAAAATGCCCACAGAATCCACAAAATACTACAGCTCAGCTCTTTTGCTGTGTGTCATCCCCCAAATGCTTTTTTTGTCTCTCTTTTGTATTGAGGATCCTTGTAAACTGGATGTAAGATATATTAAATGGGTGCATTAATGTTCCAACTGCAAGTGAATCACCCCAAACCGTTTTCCACGTATAATTTGGAACCCTGGCACAGACTCGATGGGCCAAATGGCCTCCTTTTGTGTTGTAAGATTCTATGAATTTCAGGCTTTCACTTTATTGAAAATTGTGCTTTTAACACATTCAAGCAGCAATATGCAGGGTTCCCTTTCACCTAAAGGGGGCCTGTCACAGGCAGCTGTCCTTTTCACATTGCCTCTTCTGATATAGCCCCTGTTACTATGGTGATACCCTCTGAAGTGTTTGTAAGGTCACAGAATGAAGAACTAAGCCTCCGAGACCTGGAATAACTAATGCTGCTCAGTTTAAGGTCTGATGTAAATAGTCTCAGGTGACAGCAAACCGTACAAATAGTCAATTACAATTGCTCAAAGGAAATGATTTGTTGTAACGTCCACTGTTCCACCTCCTTGACATCAATGTTACTATGGAAACTGTTGCCTATTGCGCTGCTTAGAATTAAGTATTGATCGCAAGCAGAGCCAGCCCTGTTTCCAAAGCTTGCTGTTTTCTATACCCGCAATTTACAATGGGAAGCCACAAGTATACTAGATATCCAAAGCCCTAAGGAACCAATTTAGGAGACAGTTACTGGGGAAAATTAGCACAGGCCAATAATGGCATTCTGATTCATGTCCTACCAAAAATCATTTTGTTCTTTCAGATGACATGGGCAGCGCTGAGGGTGAAAGAAATCACTAGCAGCGCAACCAGCTAACTTTCACACAAACATTAGAGGCAGGAGAAAATTCATTCACAATCATTCAGCTATTTAATACAGCAATGTGGCTTTTCACAATCTCCATTGATTTAAGTATGGACTTTCGATACAATATATTTCCAAAATGGTTGCAAATAAGCCCCTGAAACCACAGAAACAGAATAGCTCATGGAACGGTTGCAGTGTGGAGTATTGGAAGTGGTGAAGGCTGTCTGAACTGAATTAGCGTCAAATGAGAAACAATGAAACATGTTTTATTGTTTAATTAAAGGGCCTTATTTCTTCCTTAATTGAGAGTTTGTTATTTTCTTATTTCCTTTCATTGTTACAGTTGCTGTAAATCCAATTGATGCTGTGAATTACGTTGTGTGGCCAATGGTCGCTGACTCAAGCATATGTTTTGATGGAACCTGGAGTTCCACTCAGGCTCACTGTAATCGGTGTTGGTGGGGAGTGCTCGATGTTGGGGGGGAGTGCTCAGTGTTGGGGGGGGGAGTGCTCAGTGTTGTGGGGGGGGAGTGCTCAGTGTTGTGGGGGGGGAGTGCTCAGTGTTGGGGGGGGGAGTGCTCAGTGTTGGGGGGGGGAGTGCTCAGTGTTGGGGGGGGGAGTGCTCAGTGTTGGGGGGGGGAGTGCTCAGTGTTAGGGGGGGGAGTGCTCAGTGTTGGGGTGGTGGGGAGTGCTCGGTGTTGGGGGGGAGTGCTCAGTGTTGGGGGGGGGGAGTGCTCAGTGTTGGGGGGGCGGGGAGTGCTCAGTGTTGGGGGGGGGGAGTGCTCGGTGTTGGGGGGGGGGAGTGCTCGGTGTTGGGGGGGGGAGTGCTCAGTGTTGGGGGGGTGGGGAGTGCTTGGTGTTGGGGGGGAGTGCTCAGTTTTTGGGGGGGGAGTGCTCAGTGTTGGGGGGGGGGGGAAGTGCTCAGTGTTGGGGGGGGGAGTGCTCGGTGTTCGGGGGGGGGAGTGCTCGGTGTTGTGGGGGCTGATGTTCCACATTCCGGACTGTGGCTTTTGCAGAAATAACACAAATCTTCACGTGCCGAGCTCCTGACCTCAGCAGCTTTTTTGGACCACTCGCTTCCTGCAAATGATATATTTTTGGTCAGCCGGGTGTCTGACACTTGTGGAATCCCATCGCCGTGCTTAAGAACATCCAAACCAAACATAATTCTCTGCCTATGCATGCCACCCCCAAATTCATGTGCATCAGAATGAACTCTCCCTGGAGGGACACATCTTCATTACCTAATGCTGGAAAGTATCAAGCGGAGGCTGGCGAGTGTCCTGAGTTGGTTAAACAAAGGGGAGAGAGTTGAGGAATCCATCTGTACTGTTTATTGCAGCTACTTCAGAGTGGCATTGACAGAAGCTATGCACAGAGCGTAGGCAACAATGTCCAGTCAGAGAATTGAAAAAACAGCCACAACTGATGATCAAACGTGCTTTTTTTTAAATGTTCCGTTTAAAGCATACTTGGGATGTTTCTAGGGAATAAAATAAGCTGTTTTATTGGAGTGTACAATAATGAAGGTTTGCAGGCTTTAATCGATGGACTCAATTCACTTTCAGGTGTCTGCAAACGGAAAAATCTGACTTAAAAAAAAAAGCATTGTCCCAGGTACAACATTGTTTTGCTGGTGAAGTTGGTGCCTATTTAATGTGAGGAAATTAGTGGGGACAAATGGACCAGTTTCTTATTCTAAGGTCCACTGTGTCCACATGAACTACTCCCACTTCGTGCAACAATGTACTTTATTTTCAGCGCCTTGGGACGTCCTCCCAATGAGAAAAGCGCTATACAAATGTAATTTGTTGTTGTTGTTAATTTGAGATGGTACACTTGCTACACATGCTAAAAAGTCACCAACAACAACAACAACAACAATTTACATTTATAGAGCGCCTTTCACGTCGGGAGGACGTCCCAAGGGGCTGAACAGGAGGTGTGTGACCCGAGCTGGGAGGGGAGTGTTTGGGAAGGGGTGAAACACGAAGGGGAGGTAAAAGAGTTCGGGATGGAACAAAAGGCACGATCGAAGAGGAAAGTCTTCAAACCGGCCTTGAAAGAGGAAAGGGAAGAGACGAAACGGAGGGATTGAGGGATGGCATTCCATAAGGTGGGAGCGGAGAAACTGAAGGCCCGGCCTCCGATGGTGGGGCGGTTCGGGCGGGGGGCTTGGAGCAGGCCAAGTCCTGTTGAACGGAGGGTCCGGGTGGGCGTGTAGGGGGAGAGTAGATCGGTTAGGTAGGATGGGGCAAGGCCGTGTAAGGCCTTGTAGGTGAGGACGAGGATCTTAAACTCGATCCTCTGGAGGATGGGGAGCCAGTGGAGACGGGTGAGGGTGGGGGTTATGTGGTTGCGGAGGCGGGTGTGGGATAGTACACGGGCTGCAGAGTTTGGGATGGCCTGCAGCCTGTGAATGGAGGAACTGGGGAGGCCGACTAGGAGAGAATTTCCGTAGTCCAGCCGTGAGGTGATGTATGCATGCACGAGTGTTTCGGCAGCGCGGGGGGTAAGATAATTACGGAGCCTGGCAATGTTGTGCAGATGGAAATAGGCGGTGCCGGTCAAGGCACGGATGTGGGGGAGGAAGGAAACATTTTGATCGAACATGATGCCGAGGTTCCTGATTGGCTTCGTGAGGTGGAGAGTGCAACCTTGGATATTGAGGCTGGCAGCACCCGATGTGCGGAGGCGCTGGCTTGAGCCAATCAGGAGGGCCTCGGTCTTATTCACGTTCAATTGCAAAAAGTTGTCCCTCGTCCACGACTCGATGTCGGACAGACATGCTGTCAGAACATCGATCGTCTGGGGGTTGAGGGATGAGGCAGAAAGGTACAACTGGGTGTCATCCGCATACATGTGGAAATTGACCCCATGTCTGCGGATGACGTCGCCCAGAGGTAGCGTGTAAAGGGTGAAAAGGAGGGGACCGAGGACAGAGCTCTGAAGGACGCCGTGGGAAACTGTGCGGGGGTTTGAAGAAAAACCATTGGAAGAAACAAAATGTAAACGGTGGGTCAAATAAGAATGGAACCAGTCAAGGACTGTGCCTTGAAGGTTGAGGTGGGAGGAAAGACGTTGAAGGAGGATGGTGTGATAGACTGTGTCGAACGCAGCAGACAGGTCAAGGAGGACGAGGAGGCAGAGGGAGCCCTGGTCACATACTGTGAGTAGTTTGTTGTTGGAAACTCCTGTCTGCTCCAAAGAGGAATTAATTGTAAAATACAGTTCAGTGATTTCCAAACAGACTTTGAGTGTTGATTTAAGTCTTTATTTCCTTTCCATACCACAAAAGCTTTATATAAACTCCAGATTTAGGCAGCTCAACTGTGCTGCACATTCATCGCAGTCAATGAAGACACATTGATTGCCTACACTCACACGTGAAGTTGGCAACTTGGGTGAGGTATCCGGAGAGAGGATCAGGGTCTAAGTTTGGAGGGGGGAAAAGTAATGAAAAATACCACCACCCCCCACCACCACCCCACCACAAAAGAAAAGTGTAACAAAATGCCCCCCCCAAATTGAATCAAGCAGCTGTGCACTTGAGCACTTGACAGCTGCTGAAATGAAAATATTCCAAAGTATAGGTCGGAGGCCAGTAAAGATGTTTTAAAATGTTGTTGGACTCAACTCCCTTCAGGCAAAGAAGGCTTCCATCCAGCAAAAGCAGATGTGGAAACATGTGCTCTGCAATTCTTCCTCTGACTCTGGCTCCTTAAATATTATCCAAACCATTGTCACAATTTCTAATAATTTCTCCCATTTACCAAGGCTCATTCACAGGTCTGCAGCATAGCAATTTCTGGTCTTTCTTGTGTTTAAACCCATAAATAAATGTGTAACTTTCACTTTCAATCTACAGGAAGTTCGGCACGTTAGCAGAGGTTTGTGGTCAGAAATTCCTTTTGCACTGATATTAAAAGTTAGTTTCTCAGTCCAGACATTCTGTCAATACCAGCCAAGCCATTACAGAGGCTCTGTTTATTATCCATTGCCCTAGATTTTAACCCCTATGACCTCTGAACTGAAGTAAACGATATTTCTAACAATTCAGATGCTTTATTGGTTATTATTACGCACCTCTGTCCGCTCCCCTCAAAGACCAATAGCAAATGGAGTTTTAATGTTCCATTGACATTAGGACACCTCCTACCTCATCCACCTGCTGAGAGAGTCACCCCACCATGATTAATATATCATTACATCCATTAATGAGATTTTACTATTTCTCTATCAATAAGCCTGGGAAGAATAACTTGGACAACAACGTAAAATACTGTAGATGCTGGAAATCCGGAACACAAACAGAAATTGCTGGGAACACTCAGCAGGTCAGGCAGCATCTATGGAGAAAGGAAAAGTGAGCCAACGTTTCAGGTACGGCCTTCGTCAGAACAAGAATAACTTGGAGTTCATCAACAGGTTGATGTTTCAACTCTTACGTCTAGTATTCAAATTTGCCGCCAACTGAAGCAAACATGTGCTGAACCTGTGGTCTTCCTCGAGATTCATTGAGGCACATCTATAGCTTGTTCCATGGGTCTCCAGCATACATTTAATCTAGGGAGTTGTTACTTTAGCCTTCCCCACATTGTTCAATATTATGATTGTTGAAACAATTTGGATTTGCTTCATACATTACCTATGTGCTCCATTACTGAATATCACCAAACGAAAAATGTGCTTCAGACAATCACTATGTATTTCACATGCATTAAAAACTCAGAAAGCTACATAATGCTCTTCTAACAAAATGGGTCAATAATGTAATTAATGTTAGTCTCAACCTGGTTCAATTGGTCGTGCCTCTGGGTCATAGGTTGGGGGTTAAAGGGACTTGGGCTCATTGTCTTGACTGACAGTTCAGTCCAGTGTTGGAGGAACACTGCATTACCTGTTTAAAGCCTTCACTTGAATTCTATTTGATTGATTTAATGTGCAGTGCTAATACAGCCGAGGAACACTAAGTCTTGTAATTTTCCATTCTCTACTTGAACTCACCGAGAGAGGTTATTGAAGGAATCTCTGCAATAATAAATACGAGCCAAGTTTGAGTTGTGGAGCCTGAACGCTTTCAGACTTTGGCTTTCTCTGTTGCCCACGAGAAAGAAAATCCTGTTAGTCCATGTGTACTGGATTGTACTACCATCCAGTCCTCTGCAATGAAACCTTAACCTTAAGCCAGGCTTTCTTCCTTCTTCCATGGTTTATTTCTTCTTCCAATTGTGAGCAACAACACCTGTTTTCTACATAAGGTTCTTTTTTTCAATTTCTTGCTAAAGGTCAAGTAGATGAATTAGGGAGACATACAAGTTCAGCGTCTTTACTTGTAGCAGTAGTTGTTGAATAATCACACAGTTCAGCTGCCCTGGTCCTCTACATTATCTCCAATCTATTCACTTGCCTTTTGGCCCAGGAGGTAAGCTCATTAAAACCAGCTCTTTTGAAATATGCAACCCTGGCGCATTCATTCACCTCACTAATGTCCCTGGATTGATTCCTAATTAGTTGTGATTTTGGTCAGAATCTAGTTTGAAAGATGTAAATCTGAAGCAGAGATTTGCGACAAATGTTGATCAAATCCTACACCATAGCACAACTTCTTTGATACTGCAAATTATACCTACATTTCTGCACCTCAGGTAGGCTACAATTACTGTATGCTGTGTGGTTTGGGAAGCAGGCTGTGCTGTATTTGTTTGTATTTCTTTTTAATGAATATTATAATATTACAGCATTATGAATAAATCACTATTGATTAGTTGGAAAAACAAGTTGTCTGCAGGATTACTTTTTTTTAAAAGTTAACTTACACATGAAATCATTACGTATCATATCTCAACAGCACACTGAAGGGTATCTGATAACTGAAGCACAAAAACACTGAATAAACTCCCTTAAAAATAAAAGAAACCCAATTATCTTAATTTAGTGTTAAAAAAAATCGATATACAAAATGGTACATTGTTGTATCGTCAAATATTCCAGTAGACGAGATTAAAAATAGATGGAGTTGTGAATGTATAAATAAATCTACAGTATTATCAACTTCAAACATGCTGCGATCTTATTTTTGCTAAAAAGAATATTGCATTTCCTGCATAGAGTAACTTTATGCAGCTTTGTGAAGGCACACAGGCTTCTGAGCATAGGAGTTGGGGAAAACCTATTTTGACAGCCAGGTTGGGTGAGTTCCATCGCTGTGAGGTGACGGTTATACCATTTGACCAGCTTTGTATTCAGGAACCATAAGTCACCTTCTGACACCCAGATTGATCCCTGTCGGGATTCCCTGGAGAAGTGCCCACTTTTAACAGAATCGTGCATGGTTTGATCCGCAGATTAATGTGGTTACGAACACCGGTCTTTGTTCCCTTTCTAACAAGTCAGGACCTTTTCTCGTGATTGATTCAAACTCCAGGTCTCCTTGTACCATTTAAATTTATATCCAATAAAAGCTGAATCACCTGTTCATTTGTGTAATAAATTGTGGCAATTAATGTATGGATTGATTTTTGCACACCCTCATCCCCAGTAAAGCCATCTCCGTCTTTGAACTCTGTAAAGGGCAGGAACCTACATTCATAAATAAAGAATATATTAGAAATTAATGGCAATAAAATAACCATAACTTTTTTTCAAAATTTCCACAACATCTGAAAATATTCTTCATGTATATTCCATCTTCCATCTCACAGTCTAGATCACAAGCCCAAATACAGAATAAAGGGCAGTCTCTTCCCAATCAATTTGATCATGTGTTTTCTTCTTCAGTTTTCTTTTCTCCATGGTTTATTTCTCTCTGGTTTCTCTCTAGATGTGATGAAGGCTCTTCCAATATCCCGAACATTCACTAAGTGTGAAACCAGACCGTTAATATCGATTGACCAACCAACCCTGGAGCATCATATCTGAACCAGCCTGAAGCTGACATTTACATGCAGTACAAGTGCTTCCAGGAGTCACTGGATCAAATTCAAGAGCAGCCATTCCATGTAATTATGGAGTTCCCATTAGCCTGGCCTTGAATGCAAGTTAGACCTGTGTTTACACTCACCACCTTCCTGGTCTATTTGATTCAGATGTAGGTCGAGTTGATGTGTTTACCCACTGAACCATTGGAGAGCTGAGCTGGCCTGTTTTAAAGCAATGGACAGAAATGAGTAAACTTGGAACAAATGACCTTTGTAGTTTACAGTGAGAGGACCTTCAGTTTTATTATATATTAAAACTTGGACTGATCCTTATTTCTCCTTAGTGTAGTGATATGTTCCACAGATACAGTGAGTAGGTAGCATATGATTTTACACTAAGTTATTTTACACTGAATGTTAAAAATAGTGGTATTTTCACTATGACTTGCAATAAGATTTCTCTTTATAAAGAAATAATAGAAAGAGAGAGCAATACAGAAAATAAGTCTACATTTCCCCCACAACCTTACTATACTATCTGTATTTGCTAGATTTTTTTTAACAGTTTGATACTTTGATACTTTGAGCTCAAAATTATACCATGCAAAATATCTCACTCAACACAAACAATAACAATCAAAATTACATTGTGGCACATTGTAAAACAGAACGCATGAAACAACACAGCCTTTCTAATCTCTTAGCAACCGCTAAAAAACTAAAAGCATCCTTTTTTTAAAAACTAAATATTACGGACAGCAAAGTTATACAGACCTTGAGGGGTTAACATATCAAGGCTTTAATTTAAATACTGAAGAGTATTCTCATTCAGGGGAAGATTTATATAATAAAGCCTTGATGGTATTGAAATCAGGCTTTAGCGGCCCAAATGGAGCGATTATACTGCAGTCTGGAAACATGCATAAAGATAGACTGCGTGTTTCTAAACTAAGGCACTGAGAATCGCATTCCCTTCATATCTGTTCCATTACAGACAGCAATCATCGCATGGGATGCACTGCACAGAATAGGTAATGATTTCAAAGACCACACAAACTAGAGGAGTACCTGATTAACCTTTCACTGACTCCTGCACCACGTGACGCGCAAGCTTTCCTTTCCCTGGTGAGATAGCATTGGAAGAAGATGTTAAATTTAACCTCTTGCAACATGATAAATTGACAATAAAAAATTCAATGGCCAAGTAATTACCAATCACTTTGGGCATCAGCAACATTTTTCAGTTCTGTCAAGACTCATTGGCACAAAAGCTTCAGCTGAAATTCTCTCGATCTTCCTCTTTTTAACTTTGTTTCGTGATGCAGATTAAATCTGCCACACCATTACTGATTTGTTTTCCTAATTTTTCATGTCTACACCATGCTCCAGCTGCACCAGGCTGATAATTGTGGGGCCCAGCCCCGATGATTAACATCAGCAGAATTAATTATGCCTGCCATTATGGCTCCAGGTTTCACATGGTGATCAAGAAAAATTAAGTTTCTGCAGGCCTCTAAATCATCTCACCTTTGAGGGAAGCGATCTTGAGTCGACAGCTAAACTGGAGGCTGCAATCTTAACCAAACAGTTGGTGCGCATAACATAATAGTCAATTTTACAGCCTCTCTGTCCAGAAGAATTTGCAGACTGAACGGCTATGCGTGCGAGGAACATGACAAACAGAAATCGGGGGCGTTTAGCAAATAAATATTTCATAATGGGACTTCCCATCGTAAACGCACGGTGAAACGGTAGCAAGTTTTTTAAACTGTTTTCGAAATTGCCATTCAGTAACTTGCTCCATTATCTTGGAAGTGACTTATTTTAATCCAGTGTAGATAAACGGACTTCACAAGCAGAAGGGCAGGCTTTGGAAAATGGAGTGTATCATACTGACATTCAGACACTTTGACGTACAGATCAATGCGGAGTGTGAACTATATGCTTGTGGCTGTCTGCGTGTGTGTTCATGCACGCATGTTTGTTCATGTGTAGGTGTCCTCATATGCATGTGCTTGTGTCGTGTGTTTGCACTCATGCATGTTTTGTTCTGTGTGTGAGGTTAGCTTGCTCACAAAGGCCAGGAATTTCTCATGGTTTTACCTTTAGCTTTAACCACAGCAACAACAAAATTCAATTTATATAGCAACGGGAGGATGTCCCAAGGTGCTAAGATCATTGCCTTAACAAACGTCTAATAATAATCCCTCAAAAAAACGCAATAATAATTTAGTCATTTCAATCCACAACTGTTTGTGGGACAGCTGTGCACAATTGGCTGTCGCATTTCACCCATATAGTCAATTCACTTTACAGTATATTCTGTGAAGCGCTCTGAGACATCTAGAAGACGTGAAAAGTGCTATATCAAATGCAAGGATGGTGATTATTATTATAAATTTTTACGATTGTGCGGTACTTTGGAAAAAAAATTCATTCAGTCTTAAAATTTGGAAGCCAGTATTCCGCAGTTGATGACAGGCGTTTTCCATATGAGATTGAATTTGCAAATTTTCCAAAATTCCACAAGATTATAAATTTTTGCACAGGGTTTTGAGTTTCGGATGCTCCCATTGAAAAAACACCCAGGCTGAGGTAATGTCGCAAATGGCATCAAGTTCATTAATAATTCAACCACGCTGCTCGGTAAATGAAAACATAACAGTGTTAGGGATGCTTAATATTCAACTGTATAGTGGTGTTCCATGAAGTTTGGGGTTAATGTGGTGTACCAGAGGCCAAAACCACAATACAGTATCAGTAATAATGTGATGTTGTTTAATTCCATTTCCTTGAATACTGCAATGGGACTGCACAGTGTGCAACATCATCTCCCCGAGATTGACTGTCATTTCCAAGCCAGTAACTCTAGCTCTTATAACAGGCGGAATAGTTTCAACAAAAAATTCTAATCAAATCAATTCAACATCAAAATACAGAATCTCCCTTGACAGATATGAAACAGGAACCATTTGAATCTATAAGCTTTTAGAGCCTGGCTACTAGGAGGTGGAAAAATGTGACATTTCATAACAGTTTCAATAATTAGCACATCTATTATAAAATGTCACATTTTTCAACCCCCATATTTCCCAATTTTGTTCGGGAAAAAAATGGCTTATTAATCTAATGTCCTGTTATGTCTTTCAAATCCTCTAGTATTCTATGCTTGGATATTTCAGGCAACTTTTCACAAAAAAACATTATTAAACAAAGAAGACAGTGAGTCACATTGCAATGCTCCAAATAACGGAGAGGCCCACAGAGTGAGTGGGGATGAAGCCGGCTCAACAGCTCATTGAACTCTTCAAGAATATCAGCCGAACATTAGAGCACTGCTGTGTTTTTGCAGGTGTTAGATCTCATGTGAGTTGTACCATAACCAAACAGAAGCCGAGGCTATGCTGGGGGATGGATTTTCTCCATCACTGGTTTTACTGTGCGTCTCTCCTGACTGGGGCCCTGCTTCAGGGCTGTCAATATTGAGATGCACGATTTGGGCAACAGAACCTTATGGTCTCCGATTATTTCATTCCTCAGGAAACACGCACCACAATGCATGCATATGGCTGTGACATACTATGCAGTCTAATAGTACTGTGCAAGCGAATCACTCCCCTTTTATGACCCTCTGTTGAGGCTGCTATAAAAATAGAAATGTAATTATCTCAGTGTTTTCCACATTGATCTGTAACACTTCTGTACGTTGCCTATACTGTACTCCAAATCTCAGAATGGGTGACAGTGGATTTAAAGAATAGCATTGAGTGAGTTGTTAAGGAAAGAAATGCTTCCACCTCTAACAGAGATACTTCTGTTGTTTGTGCAACTCTGCATAAGCGGCCTAAATATTAATTTTACACATAAGCCTCTTTTATCTTAGCAATTACTGACAGGGCAAAGGTCAGGGAGCACGGTGTGGAGATGCTGACTGTCAGAAAGACACGCCTGTCATTGTTCTACTTTGTGAAATGCTGAACACCTTCACAATGGAAACATTTTATTTTCTCAGGAAAGCTTCCGTTGCTCAGTCACTAGTTGTTGGAGGGCTGCCAGTGGCCTGTACAAATGTGTGAGAATGAAATAATGTTTAACATAAATATTTCTGGCTGCATTTTAGCATAATCATTTTTCACTGAACCACTTTTCTCCCCTTGTAACTAAACCATTATCATAAAAATCAGATCTGCGTAGCCCTGTGTATCAAAAGGCAGGTAATGCAGTATTTTCACATTAATGATTGTAAAATTATTTTCAATTTTTCTGACATTTATACTTACAACGCAAGATTACTGAAGTCTATTATTATTTGCTGTTATTACCTGCCTGAAAATCTAACATAATTGAAGTTTCGGATTTTGTCTAAGCAATAAACCTCCCACAGAATACCACACTAACAAATGTTGAATGCTTTTAAGCCCCCATAAGTCGCACATGGAGAAAACATCAATTGATGTTCTCTTTTATGCTTCATGTTTGCTGTTAGAAATTATGTGGATATAAAATCTAATGCTCCTTGCATTAACAGTGGTGTGCAATGCTGTAATGTAATTGTGTAGATATGCAAAACTGTGTTTGTAATATGATTAGGAAGCGAGCTACAGACCATGGGAGATCCAAGCAGGAATAGAGATTTTACATTTTTATTTAATTACAAAAATTGATACGACCTTTTCATTTACATAACATTTAATTACTTTTGCGTGTATCAGCGTCCTAGCTTCCAATATTTTCTTTCATGACCCTTTAAATATGACAGAACATTCATTCTGTTGATGTTATTGTGTGGATGTATCTACTCATTTATTTCTTATTAATAAATACGGGCAATAAATAGACCGGGTTTAATTAAAGTAAAAATAATCAATTTAATTTATTAGAGATAAATTAATTATTGAAGGAGGGAATAAACATATGGGTACTTTGAGGCTATATAACCAGGTATCTCAGAGAGATTACACATCTAATTTCCTTTGGGTCACAGAATAAAACAGAGTACAGTATAAGACGCCAGTCTTAAGGAAATGATGCTCGGGCATTAAGGGAAAACCCTTCTTATTGAGGTGGGACCTTTAACCCACTGGATGACTAGAGCCTCAATTCACTTGTTTATTTGAGTATCTGTCCCACAAACACTATACCCAAGGAACCCTCAAATCTCCCACTAAGGCTCAAACCCACAAGCCTCTTAGCAGAAAACAACAGCAGTTCTGAGTGAACCATGAGAACTTCCGAACACATTTGTTTCTTGCCAAGTGCAGGAGCATAAATTTTGTATTGTATAACGAGGGAAATGGGAGGAAATCTGCTTCTGCAATTCATTTGGTGGTAAATGAGAGAGAGAGAGGGAGAGACACTGTAATAAGGGAGGGGCAGAGACGATAACAGGGGAGGACTATATCATAGATAGCACTTGATGGATTGGAAGTATTTCAATTAGTTCCCATATCATGGTTCAGCTCAGCCTCTGGGAAGGGCTGAATCCCTGCTCCACTCACTCAGAAGCACTGATTTTAGAATTTTAATTATGTTCTCTGCGTGACTGTGTGAAGATTCTGTCTGCTATTGATGCAACTATTATTTTTAATTCCATTTCTGTATAATTTAATTCTGCAACTGGACCATTAGTTTTTTTTATTTTAATACAGTAATTGCCGGTCAGTGAACTCGCTATGATATTAGACGACAAAATTGAACTTGCTGGTGCTCAACTTTGTCCTCTGTCACAATAATCACTGTTAAAGTCCTCATTGTGTCCTCTCGTCACTGGTGTCTAATTAATAACACAAAAGGGTAAATGAGGGTACTGACAAGCTGAGAACAATTGTGCATCCCCCCTCACCCCCCTTCAAATAATCTCCCCATTTCATTCACCCTCTGAACCTCGTTTTATTTTGCACATCAAATCTGCTGCTGTTAATCAAATGTGGCAATGAGGAAGAAATAGTATTGTAAAATTCCTGCTTAAACCTGATGACTTGAAAGGCATGTGTCTTCATCTGGCTTTCAGAACCATTTTGGATACAAATATACAGTCAATTCACTTTACAGTATATTCTGTGGAGCGCTTTGAGACGTCTAGAAGATGTGAAAAGCGCTACATCAAATGGTAGGATTATTATTATTTATTAGTATTATTATTATTTGGGGCACATTTGGAGATTTGGTTCCTCTTTGAACCAAGCAGTTTGTAGTTGTGTAACAGCACCTGGTGTGCCAGTATTAGCGCTCTAGGATGCTAACCTGGGTATGGGGCGCTATATAAACAACAACAACAACAATTTACATTTATAGAGCGCCTTTCACGTCGGGAGGACGTCCCAAGGCGCTGTATGAAAGCAAGCTGTTGTTGGTTTGCTAACAGTCTTTGTATGTTAGTATCCCTTGTGACCCTGTGTGTGTGCTAACAGTCATTGTCAGTTGTGCTCACAACCCCTGGTGTTCTAACAACCCTTGATATAACAACAGCTCCTGGTCTGCTCACAGCTATGCCGATGTGCTAAAAGTCTGTGGTGTGCCAAACACACATTAATAATAATAATAATCCTTGCATTTGATATAGCGCTTTCCACATCTTATCGACGTCCCAAAGCGCTTCACAGAATATACTGTAAAGTGAATTGACTGTATATATTTGTGGGCGAATCGCGGCAGTCAATTGCACACAGCAGTGTCCCACACACAGTCGTGGATTGAAATGACCAATTTTATTATTGTGTTTTTTTTTGGGAGGGATTATTATTAGGCGTGTGTGTGGAGTAAGGAAACTTGCCCAAGGTTTCGCCCTGACCTGCCTGGATTCGAACACAGGTCTCCCCAGCTTGGTCTCCCTAGCTTGCAAGACAAGTGCTCTAACCACTGAGGCACAGGAGCTCCACAGCTCACTGTTGGATTCACTCTCAGTTGAGCCAGGCTGCGTCATCACATGGCACTGACTCTAGTACAGTACTGTGCCTTGGGTGGTGGGTAATGTGGAATTCTCATCTTCTCGACTAGAGCAGCCACTTTGAAAGTATCTTTAAGATGAATAAGACATACCCTGTTTGACTGCATGGCCATGCAAGAGTCGTAGGTTGAATGCAATAATTTCAGAAAATCTGGTTAACTTCAGGAGACCTGTGGCATATAAGAAGTTTTCCTACGGATCTAATGTTTCGATAGTTAAGTCCACAGGCTGTCAGCATATGCAATGCTTACAAAGGGATAAATGGTTCTGTTCTGCAGAACTAGAATACTCCCATTTACATCTGTCAGTAAATGGGTCTCAGTTGGATGGAAAGCATATTTTCATCGTGCATTTCTCTGTTACCTAAACTAACTCCATTGCCTAGACTGACCGTCACACATTTGCCAGTTAAGCATTAGGTTTTTGTAGCCCATCGTACTCCGAATAAATATATTGTGTACAATTATAACGGCAGCCAAAGCGTTCGTGAGATGCATTTGCCAGACTGGATTGGGTATCTAGAAATGAAACAGACCTTGCTGTTGAATGTGAAATTTCATTGTGTCATGAGTGTAGAACACAACATAAACATGTGTCATGAATTGCAATACAGGCCAGTATATGTCTGTTATAGTTCATAACCACTTCTAAATCTGTCATCACTACATAAGCACTGTACTAAATCCCTTCCATCAACCTTAAACAGGAAGAGAATGAAGGAATATATCAATTACTGACATGCTTATACTGGGTTCAATATGCAGCACTGCAGTACACTGACAATTCAAAGCTGCCTTGGTAGCTGGCTATTATACAGTGCAGTTGTATAAGGGTTTCTGTAATTTGGAAGCCTAAATAATGACATTAATGTTCTGTTCATAACAAAAATAACGCAGGCTCCATTCAGTTTAAAATGAAACCTAGTAATCACAGTTACTAATCCCAAGTGACATTAATTATATATTTTCTGAATTGGCAGGACCTTTTCTGTTCCTTGCTACGTCTCGTGTTAAATTATTAGAAGCAATTGAACAAAGCCTGCCCTTCATTCGGTGGCATTTTGCAAAAAACAAGCTGAACTGTGAACATGTTAAACAGTGTAGACAACACTGGTACCTGAACTAACCCAGTCTCCGGCAGCTCCCAACTCTCCTCTAATTTGTATCAAACCCCCACGAACAATTGGTTTGATTTTCAATTAAATTATCAAACCTGATTTTATAGTTGTCCTAGGATGCTATATAAATCCTCACTGTAACTTTCTATGTCTTTTTGTTAACCTGGAAAATATAATTTCTTTGGCGTGTTTGATGTTCTCGTGAAGAGTTACAGCAGATATTTATTGGACATAAATTCAGAAATATTTTATAATGACTTTCCAGTGCCAGAACCTTTCTATGTACAATTTGTATTGTGATGAAATGCACTTAAAATATTCAAAAACACATTGACCCAGCTGTTGAAGGCACTGAATGAGCTTGAAAGAATCCTGGGTAAGGACAGAAACACATAGCTGTGAGCATTCTGTATTGTCACAGATAATGAGGTCCATGTGTGGTGCCGTGTGTCATAAATAGTCCGTTGCTAGTTCTCAGTACACTTCATCACCACTTGTTAAATTCAGGAGAGGAAATGCTGGGGGAAGTTTAAAAAAAAGTGACAGAGCTGGTGGTAGTAGTTTGGCCTGGGGTAGCCCAGTAGCAGAAAGCAGTGAAGCATTTGCCTTGTTATATTTCACCATTGCAGAGGGGTCTATCTTTCGGATCAGAGTCCTGGTCAGTTGAGTGTGGTCACTAACTTCCGGGACCACTAGTTGCATACCCTTGTAAAAAAGTACCATGGTTATGGTGGTAGTACCATGGTTATGTGTAGTACCATGGTACTACCACCATTACCATGGTACTTTTTTTACAAGGGTTAATTGTCATCTTGTATAGAGAGGCTGAAATCCTATAGCTCAGTGGTTAGAGCACTTGCCAGCGAGACCTGGGTTCGATTCCAGACTGGACAAAACCTTTGGACAAGTTTCCTTACCCCACACTCCTGATAATAATCCCACAAAAAAAAATTGGTCGTTTCAATCTACAACTGTGGAGGGAATTAAAAGCTGAGAGCGAGGATTTTGAAACTGATCCGCTGGTGGATGGGATACCAAATGGAACCGAGCCAGGGTGGCGATGATAGGCTTGTGGAGTAAAGGGCATAGACCGCAGAGATCTGTACATTACGCAGCTTGTGCAGGGAATAGCTGTGAGTTACGGCAACCATCAGCATAGTCAAACCTACACACGATAGGTGCATGGGTGAGGGTCTCAATATCCCAAGGGGAGAGGTAGTGGCAAAGTTAGACAATGTTTCAGAGATGGAAGAAAGTTCAGGGGGTCAGAGAATGAGTCAGGTAATTGAACAGTAAGATAGATATCCTTTACAGAGAGAGGAGCAGAGAAAGAAAATAATGGCAGAGAATGTAAACCATTAAAACGGCTAATTACATTGCACAGAGAAGCAACTAATAGTTCATTAACAGATGGTGAAATGCTGCAATGAGGTTTTTAACTAAAAAGCCTGTACATTGAATCCCACATAGAAGTCAAATAAAAAACCAGAGAAGTTTGGGGATTGCTTTTAAAGGGGGCTTAAGCAATTTGCCATATAAATGCTCAACGGGTCAAGTGCAGGCCACCCAACAAGCAGCCATCACCAAGGCTGCTGTCTTTCAAGGTAAAGATTAGATTTTTGAACAGGTTCAAATATCCGATTTAGATTATAGCTTTGAAACTTTCAAAAAGTCATTACTAACATTACAGCCGTGACATGATGGATCGCTGTGATCCAGCTCAGCAGAGACTTCATCCTGTACAACAAGGCAAAATTCAGCCCGTTTAATATCGCTGCTCTTCCCTCCCTAAAGTGTCCTGTAGGGTACCCTGTCAGCAATCCTAAAGGAGCTATCAAGACTGAAATTGTTACCCGAAATTTATCAAGTTTTCGAGAATTTGCTGATCTGTTTATTTGCTATTTCTTAACAAAAACTACAGCTCACGGAAAGTGCTCGTAGTGTTAGTGTTTTGGAATGCAAGAAACAAATGAATTCAATTGCCGTACTCTTACTCACTATTTCTAAGTGACAGGTTCAATCGCAATTATTGCTTGTTCTCGCCCCAATTGGCTGTGCAAATTCTTAACTGGACACAGGGTGATGCAAAATATTTTTGCTGTAAAGCAGGAGTGTGGGTGGGTAAGTTATGTTTAAGAGTTTACATACTCACTCTGTCCCCAATGTACTGTATAAAGATGCATCGGCAGTCTGTAAACCTGCTGTTAAATCCCTTATATGTTATATCTCTGTTGCCGAGAATGCATCCTGTTTTAAAATAAATCCTAAAGATCTGTTTCACTTTTTAAATACTTTCTAAACAAATTAATATAAGATTGGATTCACATGACTGGTTTGTAGATTTTCTCCATAATGCATGCTGTTGTTTGCATTTAATTCAATCACAATGTGTGCGCCCCGTTCTAGAATTAGAACGAGATCAATCCAAATGGTAATTAGTAATGTAGCGTAATTTATTATCCACTGAGTAATCACATTACCTTAATGTAAATGGTAGAAATCAATTTTTATAGCAAGATTTATTAACAGAGTTTTGCACAATTTCTTATTGTTTTCTATTTATTTTGAGACTCCCCATGATTCATATGACTTACACTTTTCAAGGAAACCCACAAGAGATATTACTTGCATTGATGTGTGTTTCAAAAGTACAAGTACGTCTGCGTATTTCTGCATGCTGTGTGTTTGTGTTACTACGTTAGGTCTGATGAGCAAATTTTGTATGTTAGGCCCCTATCTTCTCACTTTAATTAATGTCAATTTTTAAAAAAAGTGATTATGGATAAGTAGTTGACAGGTCATTCCAATAAACCTTTATAATAATAATCTATTTCCATTCCAAGAAAATATTTATCTTAACAGCAAAACTTTGTAACAATCTATTTTCCTGAAGTGACTGCAGAAACAGGAAACTATTGCTAAACAGGGGCTTTTTCTGTGAACTATTTTTAAACATACATGTATTTCACGCATCAGATAACTGTTCTCAGTTAAAACATGTGCAATGTTTGGAAACATTGGAAATACTTGTTCATTTTAGAAATGCGTTCATATTTATTTTTAATTTCCTTTAAATATTTTATGAGGAAGAAAAGACATTGAGGAGAATACATCCTGCTCTACAGCCTGTGTGTGACAGCCGCACATGATTACAGCTCAGAGACAGTGTGGGATTGTTGCTAGGACAATGTAATGGGAGTAAGAGCATCTTTACAAACGACTTTTCATCTCTGTCGTGCCTCAGTTTCTCAGACTCTATACACATGTGGCACTCGGTTTGAGTGTTTAAAATCTCCAAACAGTGTCAACTTGCCAATCCACAGACAGACTGAGTGTATAAATCCCCAATCAATATCAGCCTGCCAATCCACAGTCAGTGCAAGTGCACAAATCATCATCCACTATGAATGTGCCAATCTCCAGTCAGTGTGAGTGTGTCAATTCAAGTAGAACAAATGTCTTTATGTCTGGACGCTCACTCTCAAGATGCAGTGAGATGTCCAGGATAATGCCCCCTATGTTCTCCTCCCAACAGTTTTGAAATGATTGTACTTCTAACTACAGTATATCACAGGACATTGTGGAAAATTCCTTGGATGGCTTATTACATAAACTAGAGAAAGCATCAGGTAATAATGACAATTGTTGCATTTGACGTAAATGCCTTTCACCCCCGGAGAAGGTGTCAAAGTGCTTCACAGAGTTTACTGTAAAGTGTCATGACTGTATGTTGTAGGTGAATTGGGCAGACATAGCATTGGCTATGGAGCTAATGGTCAATTTTATCTGGGGAATTGTTGGCCAGGACATCGAGAGAAACATTCTTCTCTTTGAATAGTGCCATGGGATTGTTAACATCCACTTGAACAGGCAGATGGAACTTTAGTTTAATGCAAGCAAAGGGTGTGCAGGCCCCAAGTAACTGCAGTGATAGATTATTATTATTTTTTCTCACGGAATTGACAGTTTCAAGTCCTCACGCCAAGACCGAGAAGGCATCAGCCTTTGACTAAAACTGCACAAGTTGTCTTAATAATTTACCATCAAGTCGCTTGGCTCTCTAACACATGGAAGCCCTTAATTCAGAAACCTCTGATTACATTTTAAGTTAATTTTTTTTGTATTAAAATGGTAACTATAAATCAAATTGTTTCACTAACCTTTGCTCCCGTGCTAAACCTCATCAGGGACTGTTAATATTGAGGATCCCAAATATATTTGGATCTATCTCAACAGACGATATCACAGGCTAAGCACAATCTGTGCGTTGTCTTGGTGCTGTTTTCTATGAATAATGATTACTCTGAACAGTTTCATCTCACCTGCTGTTAGTCTAACATAGAGCTAAGCACCACTTATAAATTGTTCAAGGAATTGGGGGGAACAGAGGAAGGGAAGAGGATATGCTCTGAGGTAAAGTTTGCAGAACAAGAAAGAAAAGGATTTTGTGCAGGGACCACAGAGGAAGCAAAGTACCTGAAATAGTGTCATATTCTGTGAGAAATATTATTCCATAAGGATAAGGCTTATATGCAGTGAGCAATTAAATAAAGAAACCTAATATTATCATGGCAATTCATACCATCTGGCGCTCTGCTACTCACAAAGCCTATACAACTCAACATTTGTGGTCAGTGGTGAGATGTGACCCACTTTGCTCCACATGTACAAACTCCCTTGATAGCATAATGAGTACCAGTTCGGATGGTCTTCAGGTGAGGACCAATCTTGTGACTCCCTGAGTGCTTGATGCTACATGGTGGTGAGTGTTGTTGGGTGGATACCAGTTACCTTACCCAAGGTAAGGTTACTGGTATCCACCAGTTACCAGTGGAAATTGGAAGGAGAAATTGGAAGGAGTGTTACCCTCAAATCAATTACATAATGACACTGGGAAAAGTTTATTTGCCAAGCCTGTCAGCCAGAATGTGCAAAATATTGCTGGGAGTAATGCAACATTTACAAACGGAAACATTATTTAATTTTTTGGGGGGTTGATGGGGGTGGAGTGAGTCCTGTAATGTATTGGTTGGAGCACTCGCCTCGCAAGTGAGAGGACCTGGGTTTGATTCCCAGGTAGAACAATACCACAGGTTAGTGTTTTTTTTACTCCACCCACCTCTGCTTACCTAGCAGGTACAGTAGTAAGAACAAGGCTGTTAGTTGGTTGATGGATTGCTTTTCCGGGAGCAAAAATCCCTTTGAAATAGATTTGGTCACTCAATTCAACAACAGCAATAACTACTTGTATTTATATAGCATCCTTCACACAGCACAGTCTTCCGGAGCACTTCATGACTATTTGTGAGACACTGGCAGCCGTGGTTCACTGAAAAAATATACAGTCACTACACTTTAATATATATCCTGTGAAGCATTTGAGACGTCTCAAAGACGCGATAAGGCACTTTATCAAATGCAAGGATTATTATTATTATTATTACTATTATTTCCCCCCTCTAATCCTTTTGTGAAATTGAAGGCTGTCTCTTAAAATTAAACATAAATCCTAATCTGAAATAACAAATGGAAGGAAGGGGGAATTGCATTCTGTTAACCTGAGAAACCATTAATAACATCAGCATTGGCAGAATAAAACTGTGAAGGCACCAATTTCAAAATGTAAATGTGATTCAATTTTCCAGGAATCCATTTTATTCCCACAAAGATCTTTCAGTAATTGCTCCTGCTATCATATGCCAAGGGCTATTTACATATGTAGCAGAAGCAATTAATCTAGGGCATCACATTGGAGGATGCAAAATAAAAGTGAGGAGAATGCTAATTTGATACCAGTGGTAACCTAGAATCCAGACCAACAATATTGCCACTGAAATGGCTATATGGTCCTAGCGAGTCCTATGAACTATGCACGTAGCACAGTCTATTGAGAGCGCATACAATCAAAGTTTTACCTCAGCAAAAATTAGGACCCAGTGGAATTTCTACAGTTACCATGTATTCCTCCGCTAAACACTTCATTCAAAGGTTCAGCGACATGTAACGCTCTGATCCTAACCCTCGTTAAGACTCGAAAGCAAACACAATGTTAGCAAGGCATCAAAGGGAATACTGTATCAGGAAAATGTTCCTAGGAGCTGCGAGAGACACAGTCGGTATCTGCAACCCTCCAGCAGTCTGTTTCCAGCACATGGCTGAGACCTGGTTCAGTACTAGGTTCTTTCCCTGGAGTAAGGACTGTCTCTCTGAGTCTGCGTTCAGGAAATCGAATAATAATAATAATAATAATAATCCTTGCATTTGATATAGCGCTTTCCACATCTTATCAACATCCCAAAGCGCTTCACAGAATATACTGTAAAGTGAATTGACTGTATATATTTGTGGGCGAATCGCGGCAGCCAATTGCGCACAGCAGTGTCCCACACACAGTCGTGGATTGAAATGACCAATTTTATTATTGTGTTTTTTTGGAGGGATTATTATTTATTGGTTATGGAATGGTTTCCATAATCATCATTGTGGAACATCTTAACAAGGTGATAAGGCGCAATATCAAATGCAAGGATTATTATTATTTTTATTATGATCAGATAAGTAATTGTTTTGGCCATTTCGCAATATCACCAACTCTCTAGTGCTGAAACAAAATACAGTACCTGCCTGGAGCTTTGGAATAAGGTTAAATGTAAGAGACCACTTTTGCAGTGAATCAACATGGAGCTATGAGATAGAGGCTGCATTCATTTCTCAGATTTGTTCATTTTACATATCTAACTGTTTAATATTTAAATTATTTGCCTGTCACTCCAAAATATCCATAATCTCTTTCAATCATCGAATTATAGTAACATCAAATTTGATAGACACGCACAGTAAATGTATTGCACCTGTAAGATTGTAAAACTGACCAACATTTTTATTGAGTACTTAAATTTTTTTTTCCTGAGATTGTCACTTAAAGACAAATCTCATCCATCACAGCTTCGAACAGAAATATCAGTTTCAAAGCATTGGCTTGATCTGGGTTCAATAAAACATGGGTGCTGTATGCTTAACCATGGTAAATACTGCAGCTTGCTGCTTGAGTGACTCATTGTGTCTGTTTAAACAGAGAGAGATCCAAACAAATATACATACAACCTGTGATAAGCTCCACACACAAAGCCAATGATCATGGTGTAAAGTCACACATGCACATACTCATGCAAAGCCAATGAACAATGCTGTGTAAGATACAAACATGTCACTGATGCCAATGAGTCGCAATACACCATAACGTTTGAATAGGAGTCCTGTAGCTCAGTGGTTAGAGCACTCGCCTTACAAGCGCGAGACCTGTGTTCGAATCCAGGCAAGTCAGGGCGAAACCTTGGGCAAGTTTCCTTACTCTACATGTCTATTAATTATCCCTAAGAAAAACAATAATAAAAGTGGTTACTTGAATCCATGACTGTTTGTGGGACACTGCTGTGCACAATTGGTTCTCGCGTTTCGCCCACAAATATACAGTCAATTCACTTTACAGTATATTCTGTGAAGCGCTTAGAGACGTCTACAATACATGAAAAGCGCTATATCAAATGCAAGGATTATTATTAATGTAGTAACTGTATCGCAGTAGCCAATTACACACAGCAATGTCCCACAAAGAGACATGGATTGAAATGACCAATTAATTATTGTTTTTTTTAAGGGATTATTATAAGGCGTGTGGAGTAAGGAAACTTGCCCAAGGTTTTGCCTTGCCTGGAATTGTACCCAGGTCTCCCGCTTGTAAGGCGAGTGCTCTAACCACTGAACTACAGGAGACTCCGCTGAGCTTCAATAGGCCACGGATTAACAATTGTGCAAGTTGGACCAAGTGGGTTGGAAATCTAATGACAGGAGGTTTGATATACATATCCTGTAATATTCACGTTCTGAGTGTGTCCACACTCACATTAATCTGAGCTAATCTGAGCATGGGTAATTTATAGATGTGTGAGTGAGGAGTGTTGAAATCCAGGCGATGAGTTGTGTATGTTTGTGTGTGTATGTACGAGCATGTGTGTGTGTGCATGTGTGCGCATGTGTGTGCGAGTGAGTGAGCGTGCGTGGATGTGTGTGTGTGTGTGCAGCTGTACCCAGCGGGAGTTGCTAGTGGCTCAGTTATGTCCTGGCATGAATCAGTTAGAAGAGTGAAGTGGTGTGCTTGCTGAGTCAGTGCTAGCTTGCTGCTCAATCGATCATATGGGCAAGAGCAGAGAAGGCAGGTGCAGGCCCTCTCCAAGGGGGAGTAGCAACCTCCCACAGGAATATCCACTGCCAGCAAGGAACAGCTGGCTTCTGGCCCAATAGCCTTCAGTATTTTCTTCTGGCTCAGATGTTAAGAACACGGCATCCTATACAAATGGAAAGTAAATTACGATTATTACTATTAATATTTAAGCTGTTGATGTTTAAACATTCATGTACTGTAGCTGTATTAGGATGGGGTCCTGATAAAATTGTGAATGTTAACTCTACAAAGAGGTACAGTTCAGATCACGGATTTGTAAATGGTAGCTCACAATCAGATCCCAGCTCTGATTGTAGGTGTTTGCTGTTCAACCTGCGCTGTGCTGTCATTTGTTATGCAAAAAGAATATAGGTGCACATTGTGAAATATTGACATGTATGTCGACGGGCTGGTGTTTACTGCAAATCTTCAAAAGCTAGAAAGTGCTTTGGTTTCTCGATAACCAACAGGCACATGTTGTGTGTTTGGGAGTAAACAAGTTATGTATATAGAGTTCTTAGCTCTGCGTCTACTGAGTGGTACACAATGAATACTGCAGTTGACTATACATAGAGGAAATAGCACTAAGTCTTTAACCTCTTTTGGGAATGATGTAAAGGCAACTGCAGTTGTTAATATGAAAGGCTGGCATTCTGGCAAAACTGAGCGCTCCGAGACACCGCCCGGCGTGGAGGACGCTATATGAATAAATGCAAGTTGTTGTTGTTGTTGTTCTCTCTGTGTGTGTCTCGATCCGATAGTTAAGTGTCCACCTACCAAGATACAAGATAATGAATCAGAGTCAAGGGAAGGAACGGTGATGAACACTGAGGAGAACTGACTTGTAAAGTAGCATTGCTCAGCGGATACAACCATTGCACAGGCTCAAATTCACATCAGGCAAAAACACAGTTTGAAGCAGGTCTCTCATTATTATCATCTCTGATCAATTTCTGTACACGAGGGAGAGAGAGCTGAGGGGCTGGTGTGCACTGTCTTCCTGTTATAATCAATACTGCAATCCTTTGAATCCGGCCTAATTTGTTTCACCTTCTGACCCACTATTTTTCAAACTGTTTTGGTCGAAGACTGCTGTAAAAACCACATCAAAATCAGGGTGGGGATTGCAGTTTGGGGAGGGGTTGTGTTTTAATCTCAGTAAAATAATTGCTTCATTTAATATGATTAAACACAACAGGGATCATCAGAGGGAAACTGAGAACAAGCCTTGTGGGTATTATTGCTTCCCTGATTTAGCACACTTTAGCACACTGCACCAGGTAGCTTGCAAGTGCAATCCTATTAAAATTGCCCGCAATAAAATGAGAGCCATGTAGACTGGTGCTATTTTTACCTTGTTGTGATTTAACACTGATATCCTCAGCGTCATAGCAGAGGAAACAGATGTTGGGAATCTCGTCTCCTGTATTCCTGTGAGTGAGAATATTTGTCACACCCATGATCAACCCACCTCTTTGTACTTCCACGCAAAGGGCTGCAAAGCAAAAAAAACACAAAGTTATTTTTCCTTCCAGTTCCCTATTTCTCATTTCCTCACATTTTCCATTTCCGTACTTTTTCCTTCGGTTACTTCGTTTCTGATTTATTTTAGTTGCATTTTTTTTACGCCTTTTTATGAACAGCATGTTCGAATAATTCATAAACTGAACAATATACCTGGTATGTGTAGAACAATGATTCATACAATGATTCAGAATCGCAAAAATATTATCTACAAATACATTTGAACCGATATGTCCTTCTGGTTTTGCGTTTGATTTGGATAAGTGTGCATGTTAGTACAGAGACTGCATATTTTACATAAAGTGTTAAAAAGGCAATAACAATAGTTGTGATTTCTGGGCTGACCTTTTCACATGATGCCATCTAGTGATTATTTTCAGCATTTGCTATAAATCCGCTACATTAGGAGATCTTTTATTTCACTGCATTAGACAATATTTTTGGCCCTTACAATATCGTCACTTTATACAGACTCATATCATACAACTCATGTTGAGAGGCTGAAAAATAGTAATGCTACATTACTGCCAACTTGTATTACTGTAATAATAATAAACCTTACATTTGATACAGTACCTTATCACATCTTCCAGATGTCTCAAAGCGCTTCACAGAATATATTGTAAAGCGAATTGACTGTATATTTTGTAGGCGAAATGCAGCAGAGTCCCACAAACAGTCGTGGATTGAGTGACAAAGTTTTTTTTTAGGGATTATTATCCCCAGAAAAACAATACACCAATCGTCTAACACCCGGGATTCTACTTACTGCTTGGTAACCATAGCCAGAAATCAAACCCTGGTCCATTTGCTTGTGAGGTGAGGGCTCTAACCAATATGCTTCAGGACACCACAATTCTAATATTCATCTTAACCCACCAAAATGAAAACAAAACACAACACTAAATAAACACATTTTGAAAGAGTTGTCTTAGGGTTATCATGCCCTTGTATTCTTCCTCCTGGTTGATTTTCTTCCCTATTCTCAATCTGTCCTTTTTTGTTTTGAAAATAAATATTCTATTAGTTGCTGTCAGCAAGCTCGGTTTCATTTGTGCGTTTTAGGCTGATGTGCAGCTCTTGGCATGAACACTGACAGTAAGACCTAACGACAGATTTACAAACCAATACCAGGTCATCAGTACTCAGGCTGGCTCCCGCCAGACAAGTTAAATAATATCATCTGTTATTGGCTTTCAGATCGGGGTGGTCCATGTGGTGCTCTCTCTCTCTTTCTCTCTCTCTCGAAAAGCTTTGTGACAAAACTATTCTATTCACTGAACCCAATAGCATATCAGTGGCTTTTAACCATTTTGTGAAATAGTCCTGGTCTTTCTAATGGTTGGTAAACAGTGCTGGTCTTGCATGCAAGACAAGTCACGTCATCAGGTTTAGCTGTTTGACCGACTAAATGGCAGGTCACTAGTTATAATTAAAAAGAGGTAGATGCTAGTCTAGAATGGTACCTTGTGGGACTACAGGCTTGACCTTGGCAACTCGAATCTCATATTGCTCAGGTCAGTTCTTTCAGAAGAAGGCACTGACCTCTCTGATTAAGATAGGATCACGTCAAGAAGAATTTGTCTTGTGCGCAGGACATTGTGATTCATCGGGTCTCCAACACTACATGAATTTGTCCATTGCCATCGTGTGCTGCTTCTGCGCTGACTGACGCTAGCCAGTGGATAATCTTGTCATGGGTATTCTTTCAACTTCCTCCAAATTCATTCACACGTGAAACGTGCCTGTTAAGTGTTTTTTTGGAGCTAAACGTATTCCTATATGAAGAGCAGTGGTCGATTTTTTGGGGGGTAGACTACAAGAACATTTGACTATTTTCACGCGGACTGCCGATGACTGTCCGGTCATGGAGGAATATGACAAATTTGAAAATATCAGCACTTTCTCTCTCTAGCCAACCTGAAATGCCATCAGGACTATAACACATACACCTATCCGTTTAGCCATAGATTCAAAGAGCAGATATCTCTTGGAATGTTTGTGTAGAATCTCAGCAACTGTCATTGAAAGCTCTTAAGCTCATGGACAGAAGATAACAATACTAATCCTTGCATTTGATTTGATGCAGCGCTTTTCACAGCTTCTAGACATCTCAAAGCTCTTCACAGAATATGCTGTAAAGTGAATTGACTGTATATTTGTGGGCGAAATGTGGCAGCCAATTGATCTGTTATTTTCATGGAGATTTTTCATGTTTTTCACGTTCCGACTGATACCACATTCTTGGCCTTTTTACATTATTCCACCTTATCTTAGGGTTGGCTTCGCTCAGTTTGGCCACTTGCTAAGAACAGAATGTTAAATTATTGTTTAACCTGTTTACTTTGTTTCTCAGGTAACTGAATAAGGATTTGCTTCTAGACTTTCAGTCCCTCCGTTTTATTTTTATGAACTGTTCAGTGACCCGCAGCTTGTTGTGCTGCACACTTGGAAAGTCCTCAGTGAAATAAAGTATAGAGTTGATCAGACAAATTAGATCATCTTCGAGGGTGGCTGATGTGGGGTGCATAATTCAAGTCGTTGTAGAAGTAGTTCTTATTGGGTAATTTGCAGTAAACCAATAAATTAGGACTGGAGCACACAGTGCAAATTGGTAGTAAGTAAATTAAGGCAATGTATACAAAAAAAACTCGGAGTTACAAAAGTTTGGAATAATAATATCAAACAAATTAAATGGGAGGCAAAAGCATTGGGTTTCCTTGCTGTGATGGTGGGGTGGGGAAGTTGTATAGGAATAACAATAATAATAATCATCCTTGCATTTGGTATAGCGCTTTTCACATCTTATTGAGTCTCAAAGCGCTTCACAGAATATACCATAAAGTGAATTGACTGTATATTTGTGGGCGAAACGCAGCAGCCAATTGCGCACAGCCGTGTCCCACAAACAGTCGTGGATTGAAAATGACCAACTTTTATTATTATGGGTTTTTTTCGACGGATTATTATTAGGAGTGTGGAGTAAGGAAACTTGTCCAAGGTTTCACCCTGACCTACCTGGATTCGAACACAGGTCTCACGCTTGTAAAGCCACTGAGCTATAGGAATGAACTTTGATGACCTGAATAATTCTTCTCATTCCCAATTTTCGAATGTTCTGCGTACTTAATCATCATTAAACAAAGTGTAATATACACAGGTGAAGTTTGAACACATTTCACATGCAGGGGATACTGGACATGTCTATGTGATTCATACCAGAGAGGTTTAAAGTTAAGTCTGTCTGTAACGAGCACTTGCGAGCCTCACTTCAGTTGAGCGGATGGCTGTATGTTTACATCACAAATTGCTGCTCTCTTGAGTTAGACATAGTTACTCACAGGTTAATGTGCTGCTCTTTATTTAGTTATTCGATAGTTTTGTTTACTCTCAGACACTGAGAATCACACGGGCCCTGTTATTGCGTCAGGCATCAAAAGGGCGAAGCTGTGGCTGGATACATAAGAGGTGCCCTGGTAGAACATTGCATTGTGATTGCAGTGACCAGCTATGCCTGAGTAGATACTTAAGGTGTTAAACAGACATATTAAACTTTACTTAAGCGTTTGTTTCTAATTCCTCTTCTGGAGACACTGACTTGCACTGGCTACAGGTTCACAGGCCTTGGCCTTTCTCCTTCCTACCTTTGCATTGTGACCTCTTATAACTACTGATTTTGATCCTACATTGATCCAAAATCCAAGGCCACTGGATAGAAATGAGCAACAAGAGTCTCACCCAATTCTTTTCCTTCTCCAACTTCAGCAACTTTAAGAATACTGTGCCTCCCCATTGCACCTGCCTTTCATCCACAAAATATGCATTCGATTCACTTTACAATATATTTTATGAGACACCTCGAAGACATGATAAGGGATGATATCAAATGCAAGGAATATTATTATTGTTGTTGTCATGAAAGCTCCTCACTGTTTAGTACAGTATCTTAAATTCTGAGCATTTATAACCTTGAATAAATTCCACCAGTGTTTTGGTTAGTGATATCGTAAAAAAAAGTGCTAAGTCTTAAAAAAACGTGGTGGTGTAATAGAATTAAAATGATTTCGAAAAATCAATCTTTTCACAATGTACGACCACGAACAACCTCCCAGGGCCAATGCAAAAGAATGCAAGGGGTGCCACGAGAGTGTAGAGCACCTGGCTCCATTGCTAAAAGATATAATGAGATAAGTAGTGTCTCACACTGATACAATGGTAAATCACCTTGTGTACCCCGGCGCAGGTGGTACTGTACAATTTGTTTTCACCGTACACCATGTTCTATTGTGTATCACCATGTGAAATCAGAGCTTCGTACTGCTGTCTGATGGACTGTGAACGTTCTTGACACGCCAAGTTGAGTGGCACCAAAGGGTTCATTTACAGTGTGAACCTGAGGCAATGCGATCATTGTTAGTGGCTGAAACTCAATGTCACCATGCTGTGGGAATGGAAAAAAAGCATTGTGGTCTGTCTGCTATCAGACAGAAGCTCGACTGACTTGCTTTATGTTACTTTAAGGACTGACTGTAGCAAATATGTACTTAGCATTCCTGGCTTTTAATATATAAATGTTCTCTGTTGATCTTTCCTGCAGTGTTATGGAATCAGACTTGCTGGAGAGCCACTGAAGTGGGTATAATGCAATAAGTAAGGTATCTAGTATATGTGTTTATACAAAAGTAGGAAAAACGTACATCCTCCAAGTGGGGAAAAAAAACACATGTCCATAATATGGGAAACGTCCCGCACATAATAATGATCCTTGCATTTGATATGGTGCCTTGCACATCTTATCGACGTCTCAAAGCGCTTCATAGGATATACTGTAAAATGAATTTACTGTATGTTTGTGGTTGAAACGCGGCAGCCAATTGTGCGCAGCAGTGTCCTATTTACATCCACAATTTAGTTTGGTCAGTCAGGTGTCTGACACATGCCATCACCTTAAGAGTATCCAAACCAGAGTGAGACTTCCTGAAAATATGTGGTGGGGGGGGACATCCAACAACACAGTGGGGGAAATATATTCACAAACCATTCAGAAATGGCATTTACAAAGAGACAGGAGATATCAGTGATAAAGATTGAGTAGACCGAGAATCCCATCGTTCTACCTTGTCCGAGTAACATACATCCATTTCAGCTTTACAGAACCATCCAAATCAAAGTACTTAGGAAATACAATTGCAACAAAGCTGGGATTAGACTCCAATTGGAATTATCCTCTGGCCATTCTTCACTACAGTAAAAAAAGGGGACCCATCAAGATTTTCCCATGAATTGACTCATGATGCCATTGATTCGCAATGGTTTCATAATGAGCAGTTAAGATCGTTAGTAAATAGAGTAAATACATGTGCACAGTCATTGTGGAAAAGGCTATAAAGAAAGTCACATACGGTCAATTTTATGCCTTTTTATTTGTTGTTGTTTAGTTTTATGTCCAACCTTTTCTTTTAATAAAATTAACTTTCATTTTATGCTTCCCTCTAGTCATTTGTCATTTCTTTTTGTTTCTTGCAATGAATGTGTCGCGCCAACTGCAAGGATCATTGGACTATCAACGTCATTGAGCTAACATTGCAAATATGAGTGCATTGGTGCTCAACATGCATTTGTATTGAGTTGACTATTAAAATTCCCGTGGCTTGAAGTTCGACCTGTTTTTGCCTTAAAATTTAAGGTGATGCTGGATGGGAGAAAACATTTCAATTTAGCTTTAATTTCGAGCTGCTGTTCAAAAAGAATCAGTTTCCAAATTAACACTGATTTAAAGAATTTTCCACAATCTGCCTAATCATAAATTTTGACGAGACAGAATTTGGGAGCCTTGGAATTATCTATCAGACACCAACTCAGTGTAAGTGCATGACTGGAAAGTGGAATAGAGATATTAGTCCTCATTAGAAAAGTAAGCTTCATTATACAGCCCAGTTGTTCTTACTCACAATTCCCGAGTGTGTTGGTGAGGTGTCAGAGAGAGAGAGAGAGACACTGAGCAGAGGCTGTTACTATTCTCTGCACTAAAGCAGAATGCTTAGCTTCTCAGGCACACATTTGTGAAACTAGGTTATGTGTCCACCCCTCCCTCAGTCCTTCATTAATACCTGAGGGAAATCCTAAAGAAAACACAGAAAACAATGAAACAAAAGTATTGAAGTGATTTTTCGTGGGTCAGATCTTTCTTTTTTACTGAAGGAAACACAATTATTTTCCCCCGAGAGATACTTTTTTGGATTATTCTGAAAATATTTTTTCAATTGTGGGAACTTTTCCATAGGTAGCATTTGTATGCTACATTTACATTGCCCCCAAATATGGACCGTGATCATTATGGTTTGCTTATCTACGCAGTGGGTGCAAATGATTCAACAAATCAACATCAATATTTCCATCATTTCATATAATCACTCCCATGATGATACAGTTCAGATAGTACAGATCAGATCTCTAGATCTTCTAGCATGGATCAAATGCTATTTGATAATTGTTAGTCTGTAGGCTCTCATTTCCATGTCATCTCTCTTCCTGAGCCATTACGACGGCAGTTTAAATTTCTAGGACAATGCTGGCACAGATTTAGCCTCAGTATTTGCTTTACCTTCATAACAATGTTCTATCATTTCTAAATCAATGTTATTTTCGCACCACGTCAAGATGTTTATTTTATGTCCAAAATACTATACCAATCCTGATTATTATAAATATCATCGAAACGCAGCAACCAACATTGCCCCCAAACAAAATGGTCTGCACTCTCTACAAAGATGTAGCATTCTGTGCAGTTTATAAACTGCACACAGAACCCGAGCATGATTATTTAGCTCTGCATTCTGTGAGACTCAGAGGCAGAAAGAATTTCTAGATCAATTATTTGCTTAATTGCTTGCTCAAAAAACGGTTTTAGCTACGAGAAGGAAAATTGCACCTTTACTACTGTGAACAGATAAAATGATTGATTTTACTCCCTAAAATATTTTACCAACAAGGGACTCAACAGGTATCCTTTGTAGCAGTCACTTCACATTCTCAAATCCCTGGAATTATATTTTAAAAATTATTAACACAAAAATGATCTCATTTTATTTGTTATTCATCTTCTCTTGATCACTTATTTTATAACGAAAGGTTGTATTATTGACCCGGTTTACAATGAATAGATTTCATTTTATTAATGTGGTTTTAAGTGGTTTGCTATCTTCTTTACATCAAGCTGACAGCCCAGTCAAATCCAGCTCAACATTAATGGCAATGGTGAAGTTAGCAATAATAATTGCAGCCGCCTTTTTAACATGTCATGCTGTCTGCTTGTTCTCTGCGTTATAATAGTCCAGTTATGGTATTAAATCAATAAAAGGCAAAGGTTAAAAGATTTCCTTCCCCTTCCTAAGGGGGATGCTTGCAGTCACTTACACATAATGCAGGTATTTCTAGCTATAACAACAGCTGGATAATTGTAGAATGATTCCAAACTACATTCACATCAAAATCTCTGGTGGTTGATGCAATGTGCTTTGATAGTGTACAAGTATGAAATGTTCCCGTCAGTTTGCTGCTGAGTCAATGAATGACTAGCACCATCCAGTGGTTCAGAAAAGGGCATGCAAGCTGAACCCAGCACTGAAAATAAATATCAGTCAGACTTCTTCATTACAGTGCTCCACACCACTCTATATGAAATACATCAGAAACTGCAGCTCACTGCTGACATTATGCAAAGATTTAGCATTTTAAGGCAGCAATGCTGTATTTTATATTACTGAGTCTGCAAGAATGATCCAATTAAGAAAAGGATATGGCTTGCTTATTGTGTCCACACTGAAATTCAGTGCTTCTAATCTATAACAATCCTTGCTTTGCAAAAGACACACGGAAGCACACTCTATGAAAAGCCGTCTTTAAATCAGGCCTTGGTGCAATCCTTGACTTTGCAATCATTATAAATGACGGATGAAATGGATACGCCGTTTCATTATTCATGTAAAACCTCGCCTCTCTGTTGAGCACTTTGTGAATGGCCCAGTAAATCTTCATACCTTGTAAAAGCTTCTTCACGCTGTGGCTGCTTCTGAGGCAAGCATTTTCATAATCCAACCTGAGAAAATTGTTTCAACAAAATCAACCCTGATAAGCATTGACTGTATTGCGATGGTTGCTACAAAAATGTTTATGGTAGTTTTGACACTGTTAATATTTTTGGTGTTGAATTAGTAAACTGCCATCAAATTATAGGGCTCACTTAAGATATTATTCATATTAACAACTTATAGCATTTAAAAATAATATCAGCATCTCCGTTATTGGCACTTAAAATGTTATATGCTTTAATTAATTTGGTAAGAAAATTTGCTGTGCCTTGCAATTTTGTAAAGCTATTCTGACCAGAGAGATATGGCTCTTTACTCTTATATTATAATAAGAGTAAATATATAATTGTATAATTATTTATATAATAATAAGACTTGCATCTGGTGTAGTACCTTAATCACATCTCTGAGATGTCTCAAAGCGCTACGCAGGATATACAGTACTGCAAAGTGAATTGACATGGGCGAAACGCGGCAGACAATTGCGTGCAGCAGTGTCCCATTAATAGCAGCGGATTGAGTGATCAAATTATTATTACGTATTATCCTTTCTCAAACGGTGAGCTTGCTGAAATCCTGCATGTAAAACCAAACAATTCATCTTGCTGAAGTACTGTATATTGAAGGGGATCTTTAAGCGGTTCATTTAGTAAATGCTACCCGGCGTGGAGGGAACGAAATAAGTGCAACTTGTTGTTGTTGTTGTAATAAATGGTGGCTGGAATAAAATGATCTATGTTTGTGAAAAAAAAGACACAATGATAATCATTAACAATGAATTCGAAAAGGTATATTTTTATATTCACAGTTACAAGTAAAAATGCCTGAGGTGATTGGGGCAGAGGAGATTCATGCATTAACTGACAGAGTTGAAGGCAATGCTAGACACAAATAAATAATGGATTTTGCACATCCAAGCAATAGATTGTGTGAATAATAATAGTAATAATCCTTGCATTTGATATAGCTCATGATCACATCTTTAAGACATCTCAAAGCGCTTCACAGGGTATACGGTAAAGCAAATTGACTGTATATTTTGTGGGTAAAATGAAGTACCCAAAACACAAACAAATACAAGATATTCTTGGCCATAATAATATACAGATCTATGGAAAATCTTCAGCATGTAAACTTCTTTATATTGTTAGTTTGGTTTAGTTAGTTAGCAACACTCTTTTCTCTGAGACGCATATTGGGAGTGCTGCATTGTCAGAGCTGCCTTCTTTCTTATGAGTTGTTAAACCTATGGTCAATTAGTCTATTCTTTAGGGAACGTTAAATATCTCATGATACTATTTTTTTAAAATGCACCTTTTGTCTTGGCCAACATTTTTCCTGATCATTTGCTGCATGGCAGTTTGTGGATCCTTGTTCATGGAAATGGCCATTTGCCTATATAAAAAAAACAGTCACGATACTCGACAGGGCGCCAAGTGCTTTCAGACATTGTAATATGCACTTTAAAAATGCAATTCATTTAAACTATTATGTAACTGGAGTGTGAGTGCAGACCATGTTAAATTTTAACATTTTAAAAAGGTTTGAACACAACTAGGCATGCACAATCATCAACAATGAGGAGAAAGTGATCCAGTCGTTGTCTTCAGACATCATACACTATACTGTTCCTAGGTTTAATTTATCATTTGTTTGCTGACAGATACATGAGATATGATCAAACCTACCATTTTAGATCATGACTAGTATGTCATACCAGGTGACAAGAAGCTGGAAGTTTCTCCGAAACAACTGACTCAAAGTAATTTGCAATATCAGAGTCCTACCTCTGCTATTACCTGTCTTCCCTATTCGTTATTATTGAAAGTCTGCAGCCAAACAAGAGACATAGTCTCCAGTATTTATTCAGAACCCATGCAATATACAAAAATGAAATGAATAGCCTGCTGATCAACTGTTAAAAGACGTCTGTCTCACCTGTCTGTCCAGCATCATTGCCAGAAGCTGGATCACGTTGCTGAGAAGAAGGTCACAATAGTGTAGACTAAATCGCAAAACAATAGTAAATCTAATTTAACCCCAAATATTGTAACGTTCTGATAATGAACAGCAGGTTTAAATTGAGCATTTCCAAGATGGTAGCACACTGTCGAGATTGAAATGATTTGATTGAGCGCTTTCGTTTCTGTAGTTTACGACTATTATCTGGATCCTAAGGTTATGGTCCAATATTAAAAGCTGCTCTAAAGCAATGTTATCTCACAAGTGCTGGGCATAAATGGGCCCACAGTCTCTCTTCTATACTGAAGCATTACTGTTCTGCGCTGTTTCAGACCATAGGCCTCAGATCTCTGGAAAATTGCCAGACCACGTTGCCATAATGCATTTGAAAAGCTGGCATAAATCCGAATTTCTGCCCCCCCCAAATACACTGGCAGCATTATGCGAAATAAATTATTAATACCAGTCCCTGCCCACGTAATATTAAATTGTTACATACATTGAAAGTCTCTTTGCACAATATAATTGTTCAATATCTTCACTCATTTTTATATATCAGATATATAATATATAAAAATGTAAATAAGCTTCACTTTTAGTTGCTGTGGGAACTTATTCATTATTCCTTAAAAGACTGAGAGGTTCCAAATGTTAAAAAATGGAAAAAATTGGAAAAAACCTCCACTAAGTCAGTGATTCATTGACTGGATTCCCATCAGTACAGTATTCACATTGAAATATTAAGCATCTTGGTGATATGTGTGAAGACCTAGCGTCTACCTACTCTTCATCTCTGAGACCATTTTGTCTTAAAATGTAAGATTGTTAAATTAAAAATTCTTAACTTGAGTCTTAATTTGCAAGTCAGTTTTCCAACAGATCTTAAAGCAAAATCGACTTCCAAATAACTTGCAGACTGTCAAATTCTGTCCAGACAGCATTCTGAAAAACACTGAACACCATTTTCTTTGATGTCTATCTTGAAATTGCCTTTTGCAATTCTAAACATATGTTCGCTTGCTCTACTGTCTTGGCACTCCTCTGCTCACCCGCTCTGCTTGGCTCACTTGATGTGTGTTTTTTACTTGCTCCGTCCCATCATCGGTGGCTAAGACTCAAAACATTCAACAACAATGACAACAAAATTACATTTATAAAACACCTTTCATGTCGGGGCGACGTCCTCCTCTTGTGTTTCTATGGCCACCTTCCCCATCCTTCTCTCCCCTACTTTTCGTCTGACTCAATCCTTTGTAAAGCAGTCAAAAATGTTACACTACACGAAGGGCATTATAAAAATGCAGGTTGCTGTTGTTCTTGTTCATTTTTAAAATCCTATTTTAAATGTTATTTACCTCTAAACAATCTCCTTCTAGATATCTCCTTCAAAAGTAGGTGTATCAGGCTGGCTCAGTTGATGGCACTCTTGCTTTGGTCCATAAAATACATATACAGTGGTCACATACATCACTTTATAGTACATCTCGTGAAGTGCTTTGCAACATATTGATGATGTGATAAGGTACTATATACTGTAAAGTGCAAGAATAATTATTTATTGTAGCTAATGTTAGAATCTAGTCCATGAATACCTCAAGTATCAAGTACAGTACAATAATCTATCTGCACAATAAGTTTTAGGATTAATCTTATCTTATCATTTAGAGGTTTAATACATAAAAAATCATAGTTTACATTGTTGTAATAGCATATCCCGATGTGAGAAGATATGATAGACTATTTCCCACAAATAGTCTTTCATCCACGACTGTTTGTGGGACACTGCTGTGCTCAATTGGCTGCCGCGTTTCGGCCACAAAATATAAGGTCAAATCACTTTACAGCAAAAACAGAAGTTGCTGGGGAAACTCAGTAGGTCAGGCAGCATCCATGGAGAAAGGAAAAAGAGTCAACGACGAGTCAACTTCTGACGAAGGGTTGTAGTCCCAAAACGTTGACTCCTTTTCCTTTCTCCATGGATGCTGCCTGACCTGCTGAGTTTCCCCAGCAACTTCTGTTTTTGTTTCAGATTCCCAGCATCTGTTGTATTTTGTGTTTTGTTTCCCTTTACAGCATATTCTGTGAAGCGCTTTGAGACATCTAGAAGACGTGAAATGTATATCAAATGCAAGGATTAATTATTATTATTATCTTTATAGTGTTTCTGCTTCCTTCCTGAGGTTATTAATGAAACATGAGGAGATATCTCAAAAGAGTTTGATTTCCACAATTCGATTTGTCAGAATTTGTCAGAATTTCAAACTATTAGCTTTGTAAATTTACAATTTTCGGTGAATTCTTTTTATATCCATCAAGACTCATGAGTCAATCAGTGCCAGAGAACAGAAAGAGTTTCTATACTCTTGGCAACATCGGGAGCTCTTAAGATATGTACAAAAGAACCAGAGGTTAAAGCTTCCATTGTTCTGCCCAACAAATGAGCCTTAAGCACCCCCTACTGTACCATTGCGGATGTTTCCATTTCCACACCTAGCATCTCTTTAGTAAAATTGGCATTTCGCTGCCAAATTGTGCTAATTTATTGAGTGTTTTGTGTTGTGTTTCTGGATCTAAATGAGACGCAATCAGTCTGAGATAAATTTCAGTTAGAACCCTCACAGTCACAATCAGTCTGAGATGGATTTAAATCCAGGGGCAAATAGAGAAGAGAATTACCCACTGTACAACACACTCGGTTTCCCAAAGATCTCAATAATACGATTTACATTTATATAGTGCTTTTCACTGATGTCTCAAAGAGCACTGGAAGGGCATGCACCCAAGCTAGGGATGGAAGCCAAGGGGAGGAAAGAGAGGGAAGAGAAAGATGACCAAAAGCATGGTCTAAGAGGTACGCCTTGAGATGGTTTGAATGAGGGAACTCTGTGATGAGGGTTCCACAGAGTAGGGGCACATTGGCAGTGACACATTTGTCGATAGTGGGGTTGATAGGGCGAACTGACTGACTGGCTGACTGGTGGCCACTGAGCGAAAAGCAGCCAGATCAGCCAGGATCAGTCAGATTGAAGGCAAGCACAGAGGTAGGTTGGAACGAGACTATGGAGAGATTCGAAGGTGAGGATGTTGAATTTAAATTTGATCTGCTGGAGAATAGGGAGCCAATGGAACTGAAGAAAGAAAGGATGGGGGTGTGAGATAGTGATAGACTCAGGGAGCGCGGTATAAGAGAGAGGCATAGTTGAGATAATTAGCATAGTAAGACCTGGACATGATGAAAGTGTGGATGATGGTCTTGTCGACCAGGTTGGGGGAGAGGCAGTGATGGAGGCCAGCTATGTTATCATGGTGTGGGAAAGCTGGTAGAGCACAGAATTGGGGTTTGATGGATAGTTGGGAGTTCCACATGGATACAACAAGGTGGAATGTACATACATTGCTATTATTCCACTTTTTCATCAATTTTACTAATTTTAAGATAGAATAAAAATGAATATTTTCTACCATCTGAACAACCCAAATATTGAAAGTGCAGAATTAATGAACTCTACTCTCCAACTAAACATATCTAACAGTTAACACATTGACTATTATTATTCTTGTTGCTATTTATAATTAGTAATTGACCTATTATAAGCAATTTGGGAAACTATATACAGTACTGTGATTATGTTATTTTCCATTTTATGAGGAGAAATGTTTCTGACATAATGTATTTCGCTTTCTAATAGGAATCAGGAAACCTAACTTTTTTGGGCGAACGCATTAAAAACACAATGATTTTTTTTTTAAAAATCATCGTTCGCCCAAAAAAGTTAGGTTTCCTGATTTGAACCTTGGGAACTGTGCATCTTGTGAACAAAAGAAAAAACACAAACAAAGGTTTGCCTCAAAGTTTTCGGTGTCAAAACTGCAAACATTTAAGCACAGTGACCTTGGAGCAGGCTCTTTAGGAAGTGAAGCCGTGGAGGAAAAGGAAGCTAATTTGTCAACCAGGTCACCACTGCCCAGATGAGGTCAACATCCCTAGCTGGGTATTGCAGCACAAGGAGGAAGCTGTCACAATCACGCAGCACTTCTGGCACTGGATCTTAATAACTAGTCTCTAATGGGAGTTTTTCCATCCAACTGGGAAGCATGTGGAAATTTGAGGCGGACAAGGATCAAACACAAGCCTAACGTCCTGTATATCCTGTATTATGAAATTATAAAAGGGAAAGAGACTTTGAATTTTACATGCTTTTAAAGGAACCACATCCCTTCTGTCACCCTACCTATATTTAAACCTTTCAAGAAATGCAGTTCACACAGCGCTTCGGCTTTCACAAAAACATCCCCCTTACTTTTTTTTCTGAAAAACACTCCACTTAACTGTTCGACTGCTGGAAATCGGACACAGTTGTTTATTCTGCAAATATTCATTTGTGGGAGATTATTGCATTGTCTTTTACGTGCATTTATGTAGTGGTGTTGACTCGAACCAAAAACTAATGCTGTTGGTTAACTTCATCTCAATTTCTGTTACTCATGACTCATTTAGGAAGGATTGGACAATTTAGCATGAACTGATAGCCCTAGGATGCTATGTTGTGAACCTCTCATGCTATAGCTATGTACAATTAACTGCAAGGAGGATGATTTACAATTTTTATCCAGAAATATTACATTCAAGTGCATCTTAATTATAGGCCTACAGCATTCTGATATGTAAGAGAAATTGTATTTTATTTGTATCATAAAATTCCAAATAAACAACATTAAAAACAACTTGGGTCTTGGCAGTTTTATTGAATTCTCCCTAATTTAAGACGTTTGACATTGATTTGATTTTGAAATAATAAACAAAATGTATTTTTGAACTTACTGAGCCCTGCTTGAGAGCGTGGAATAAAATGTTGTCAAACAATACAATGTGAAGATGCAATTATGCCTAACAGCCAAATACAGTACATTGCAAAAAGTTCACAATTTCTCACTGCCTGTTTCATATTTCCATTAAATATAAGTAGAATGAATTGCACTGATTTTACAAAACTAAAAGCCAGTTTGGAGTAAGTAGATTTAAAACTAATTAATTACAAATGACTCAGCTCATTTATGGATAAAATATTTAATGTTTTATGATCTTCTGAATTCCAATGATACATAACTTGCAAGGGATGATTTGTTTTAGCTCTTAACAGAGCAACAGAAAACACGAGTTTTGAAAGGGCTTCAAGGGAACTTCAGTGCAAAAGGGTTAAATGAGTTGATATTGAAGAGAACACAGTGATATTACAGTATTAACCAAATCTCTTTTGCAGCAGATTTCCTGTTGGATAGTTTATTGACTATTTTTCTTGTGTTAATAATTAATTCTTTAAATGGCAGAGGGTGCTCTTAATCACTGTTTATTTGTTGAAGCCTGGGAAATCCGCCAACAACTTTGTAAATGAGTCAATAAAACCTATTTTTCTAAAAAAAATAAAGATAGCAATAAACAGCTAGAGAATTGGAATTTGAACTAAAATCTCCCAAATGAAAATATTTAGACATTTTTGAAAACAGAATGACTCTTCGCAGGTTTCAAGATTTTCAACCAAAGAAATGACAACTTGTGTTGGTGTCAACAAACGCTGGGAACTCATTGAATATAAACCCATGCTTTTATGCTCAGCTTTCTGGCTTCAGATGAGCACGTAACGAGGGAACATTCTAGAACCATTTATGTCAAAAATTGTTTGTAGCTAAATGAACTCCATGTACCCTGCCTCAGTGTAGTTTTAAAAAAAAATCAACTTTTCCGTTTTTTTAGAGTAATAAATGTAATACTGTAAAGGTATTGTTGCAAGCTCAAAAGAAGGTTTGGCTGAAGAAGACCCTTCAACTCATTCGATCTCATTCTTTCAGAATAGCAATCTTACTTCAGTCCACGATTGTTTGTGGGACACTGCTGTGCGCAATTGGCTGCCCACATATATACAGTCAATTCACTTTACAGTACATTCTGTGAAGCACTTTGAGACGTCTAGAAGATATGAAAAGCGCTATATCAAAATGCAAGGATTATTATTATTATTACTATCTTCCCATTACAGCATCAAGCTGTTTCTTGAATGAGTCCAGTGTCTTGGCATCAACCATACTTCCTGGTAACCAATTCCAGGTGTTGATTGCCCACTGTGTAAAGAAATACTTCTCAATGTGTGTTCTCTATTTGACCTTCACAACCCTCAATATGTGCCATCTTTTTCTTCTTCTCTTGGTTTATCTGAAAGTAGTGTTCCCTGGTTTACATATTATGAACCCTCTGTAAAGTCCCCCTTGAGGTGTTTCTTTTCATGACTGAAGGGAACCGGTTTATCTAATTATATCTCCTAACTCAAACTGCTAATACTGTGGTTGAGGTTTGATGTTCTCTTCTGTACTGCCTAAGGACCCCTTATATCGAGGGACTAATAATGTGCACATTGGTCCATGTGTGGTCTGACTAGAGTACTGCACATTATTAACAACAGATTGCCTCATATAATAGAGATCCACTTGCCATATAGTATTGTATAAACACGAGTATACAAAGAAGGGTTTTCAAAAGAAAGATATAAAATAAAACGCTGTAATTTCTAAAATATCATAGAAATCAGACAGCGTTCAGCTTTAAATCATAACAGAAACTTACAATCTACAAATGAAAGAGAATCCAATGAAGAATCTAGTACAGTATTTTTAAAACAACTTTTCAAAATTTCACAATTTTCGAATCGGTTAAATAAATGTTTTTTAAAAAGATTTTTTTTTAAAACTGAGCCACAACACGACTAGAAATCGAACATATTCTATTGGGATTCCCGCTTTCTTTCAGAGAAGCAGTTCAGCTGCAATAAATTGACACTTCTGAAGTAACCATATGCCCCCCTGTGGCTAAGGAATCTGATAATGAAAAAGACCCAACAGCAGCTTTGAGAAGAGCAACCACTTACATCTCTATTTGCTGCACAGCCTCCTAACCAAACGCATTGAAGTGATTCAGTGGCAATGACATTCAAAGGCTCCACAATTTCTGCGCCACACAGTCAGTTGCAAGATAAATAAATAAGCCATAAGGTATTTACGAATTTGTTTATTGGACCTGCACAGGCATAACACAAATGATCTAAAACTGTTCTTCATCATGTTGCGTTCTTGCAAACTGAGAAATATTAAAGTTTTGTGATATCGTGAAACGTAAGCATAATAATTTCATGGCGAAAGACAAAATAAAAAATACGTTAGCATTTTTCCCAAGGCTTTTCAAGCAAAGCAAGTCAGCCCTTTAAGAATGGTATCTGCCTCATTTACCACTTTGATTGAGGTCAGCAAATATGTGCTTCGAGAAGAAGCCAGGATTATATCTGCAGTCATATTTTTATGTGGCCTCAAAATTTTAAATTGATTATTGATTCCCAAATGTTACCATCTCTGTTTTGTTTTGGAAACATAGGATGCGGTGCCATTGTTTCTTTACATCAAATGAGATGCTTTGTTCAGTGAAATATTTTCGTCTCCATATTTGTAACTCACTCCAAAGATCCCAATTAACCTTTCCAATTGTGATGTATCACCCGAGCGTACAACGAGCACAGAGGTGACAACCTCTAGTCACACACAGAGAAACTTCTCTTCGTAATAATCCAAGTGGGTGCTCATTTGAAACCAAAAATAAGACTAGCATTGTTGTGGTATGAATAAATAGTTCAGAATGCTGACAGAAAGCCATCCTGTTAGTGCAAGCAGTGTATGATGGTGACACTGCTCTGTGACATAGATTGGTTTGAGGGATGTTCCCAGTTAGTGTGATTTCACCCTCACTGAGAACAACAACAACAACAAAGCGCCTTTCACATCAGCAGGACATCCCAAGGCGCTGGACAATTAGAGATCTGGACCCGAGCTGGTGGTTGGGATCAGGAGGGGTGAGGGGGTGGAGGGCAGGGTGGGAAGCGTTGGAGGGTGACTGAAGGCACGGTCAAAGAGGAGGGTCTTGAGACAGGTATTGAAGGAGGCAAGGGATGGGGCAGAGCACTGACTGAAGAATGCAAAATTCCAGGATGCTTTTATAAATACTCCAGAATATCCGTGGTTGCAATGTGCCTTTTCCCCACTTGCTCCTGGAACCACTCTATTCGATTGAATGCCTTGGACTCAGACTGCTGATATGAAATAGTTTCCTCCAGCTCACTGATTCTATTTAGTCCTCTCTTGGTGGCAGATGTTACTGCTGATCAGGTTACAGCGAGGAGGTAATTTTGAAAATAAAAGCTAAATTTTTATATAACAAAAAAGGAAAGCAGCTCACTTTGTCTGCTCCATTATGACCATTCCACGGTACGAATGTGCCCCCATTTTAATTTGGATCATAGCATAAGAGGTGTAATGTCATCAGTAATCTCTCACAGCTCTTTAAGCTCAAAATCGGTAAACCTTTTACTCTGAACTAATGTCAATTTGTGCTTGTGGGAACAGTCCCTGATGGGTGCTGGAGTGCGACTGGAAGGCAGTTTTTATAGATCCATCAATTCTAACTGCTTAGGAGATGGAGCTTTGCCTCTGCAACACAGTCAGATCTGCTAAACTATCCGTATGTTGAACTAATGGATCCCATTAACAAATCATCATAAGACATCCAAGTTTCTTTCAAAATTATTATTTTACTAAATATTCTTAAAAGTTAAGCACAATCTGTATGACATTAGAAGCTTTTCACTCTATACATTAAGGAAAATCTCTAATTTTGTTGAACTGAATATTAAGATATCATTAAAATTCCTTTGAATTTTGACCAGTCAATCCTAACTTAGGTATTTAGTTAGTTTAATACTACAGTATTTAGGTATGCAGTTTCTAACATCAACATTGGGAAGAAGCATTGGGATCCACCCAACAAATCCTATGAATAATCCAAAATACAATAGAAAAGCATGGTCATGTAAGTTTGTTTTTATTTTGGCAATATTAAAGTGGGAGCTATGATGTGCTGTACACTAGAACTGTATTAACATTTGAATTTATACCTTCCCCCATTCCAAGGGCTAAATATTGCCACCACATTATTCGTCCAACCCCATAGATTATTCAGACATTGGAAAAGGGATAAATTAAGATGATATGGGAGGAATGACATTTCTTCCACTAAAGCAGTGAAGAACTGTAGTCCTGTACTTCCTCTCAAGAACACGATGTCACTCAGTGTAAGGATACCCCACCTCTCAGTACCATTAATTATTTAACATTGAAACACATCATATTTCTTCCTCGTTTGCTACAGGGAGTACAGTGGTGGTTTTCTGTGCCGTGGCTGTTGACGTTTTCAGAATCCTGTGAAACCCAACCACATTGCTCCATTACACATGATCCAATAATCCTGTCCAGTCAAATGTAGCAATCTAACAAACCAGACCTCTGTTAGAAGAATGTCTCAATACAGCTGAAGCACCATGGGGGAGAACAGCCTTTTCTCATTACTTGGGAACTGTTCTCTGCAACAAAGTTTGAAAACTGCTGCAGGATATAATACAGTATATATATATATATATATATATTAATGTTTTACAAAATGAGCGACAACAAATTACATTTGTGTAACGCCTTTCACGTCAGGAGGACGTCCCAAGAACGTGATAAGTTATTGTTGTGCACTATACACTGAAGAGATCAAAACCAAAAAAGTAATCCGCCAGAAATAGTAGTCATCTTGGTTAATAATGTTGGGAAATTACATATTTATTTATTTATTTTGAAAATATTATGTATTTGGTACAACAATAAACAAAATGAACACAAAACACATTCTGTTATCTGTATCCAGATACAAACATTACATCCCTTGCGTAGACGCAATATGGCTCTGCTAAGAAGACTTTGGGAATTAATGTTGTAGTTTAGGTATGGTTTGGTATAAACTATATGTTTATACCAAATACAATGAAACAGCTCCACATTATTTTGCTGTAGTTCTGTTTATTCAGATTGCAGTGACCTTCTGTCATTAGGTGGCACTCCTGAGCTTTGTACAATTTGCAGCACACTGTATGGTACAGACATGTTATAGCTGCCTCTGTTTGAAAGAAAGACATAAGGATTGTTTCTTGCTGCTCAATGTAAACATGGCGGGTTAATTGGATGTCAGTACTCTGAAGAGTTCTGTGAGTCTTAATATACATTCAGTCTTCCTATGCCCTGGAAGCATTACTGAAACTGTCTGGTGAAGAAGAACAGACTGAGAGCAAGTGCAGCAATGCTATAAATTTCAAGATGGTAAGTGAGTGCACTCTTTAAATGCTGCCGCAGATAAAGGGAATCTAACCCAGTGTACAGAAAACAACTTGCTGCGAAGGTTAATGACAGCCTTCATGTCCAGCACATCTAATTACTGTGTCACTCACTCAGGCACAATAAGTCCAGACATAACATATCAAATGTTAAACGCTTCTTTCTATATTTGGTTTTGAGCTACTGAGTCTGCACAATATGGAAACAATGTAGATCTCTGTCAATCCTCCTTCTTGAGGATACAGCATTACATCACTGTAATAGCGATAAACCTTTTTGATATCTTTAATAGTTTAATCTGAAAACTCACAATTTTCCATCCTTTCTTTTGATAGGGTATGCAGCGGTTTTCTGCACCGTGGCTGTTGACACTTTCAAAATCTTCTGAAACTCAACCCCAGCACTCCAATACACAAACCAATGTTGTAGTCAAACAAGCCAGATCAAAATCAGAGGACTGACTAGCTCAACACAACCCAACCACCACAGGGAGAACAGACTTTACTCATTACTTGTCGGCTATTCTTCTCTGAGTGAGGTCATAAAATCTGCATATGTAATATTCGTGAAACGGTAAATATTTCAATAACAACAATTTACATTTATATGATACCTTTCATGTCTCTCGGTGTTTGTTTCATCAGCCAAACCATTAAATCATTTTTACATGACAGTCACCTCCCCAACTAGATAAATTCCTACTTTGAAATAACATCAGCATTGATCAAAATTCTCCTTTCGGAGTATTGTGGGAGTCCTGTAGCTCAATGGGCAGAGCACTCACCTTACAAGCGAGAGACCAGGGTTCAATTCCAGGCTGGTCAGGGCGAAACCTTAGACAAGTTTCCTTACTCCAAACACCTAATAATATTCCCTCAAATAAAATTATTTAAATATTTGTGACTTCAATCCAACGAACACCGCTGTGTGCAATTGGCTGATGCGTTTCATCCACAAATATACAGGCAATTCACTTCACAGTATATTCCGTGAAGCTCTTTGAGACTTCTAGAATATGTAATAAGGCACTATATCAAATGCAATGATTATTATTATTGTAACTAATTTTTTACCTGCTAGATTCTAAATGTATATGCTGTATAATGTACAGAACAGTACTGTACCTTTAGACACTTTTACTGGTAGAGGTGTAGTACATAAACGTGTCTAGAGGCACTAGACCAAAACATCACCAAAATATATAAAAGAAAGTACTCTCTCAGTAACATTTTATGAGGAAGCTTTTCGAAAAAAGCACAAATTTCTTGAAAACATAATAATAATCCTTGCATTTGATATAGCGCTTTTTACATCTTATCAATGTCCCAAAGCGCTTCACAGAATATACTGTAAAGTGAATTGACTATATTTGTGGGCAAATCGCGGCAGCCAATTGTGCACAGCAGCGTCCCCACAAACAGTCATGGATTGAAATGATCAATTTTATTATTGTTTTTTTTTTGGACGGATTAGTATTAGGCATGTGGAGTACGGAAACTTGCCCAAGGTTTCGCCCTGACCTGCCTGGATTCGAACACTGGTCTCCCCAACTTGCAACACAAGTGCTCTGAAAACATCTCTACATTTGAGACGGGAGCATTGTCTGATTTGTGGTGAATGAGAACTCACACCCTGTAATGGTGAAAACTTCAAAAGCTATGTACATTTCAAAACTTCCTAAATGGCAAAGGGAGCATTTATATGGTAGACATCAGTTTGTAAGCTCTTCAATGGATTCGAAGCAGTTTCTCGCTATCGGTTCATCTCACCATACAGCAATAAAAGAAAATCATATTTCCCAGGTACAAACAATTATAATTGCACCGACTCAGTGAATTATTGGAATAAGGGCTCATTCTTTACAATGAAAATTACTTTAAGCATTCTGAATTTAACTAAATATTGGACATTCCTTGCTGAAACTGACATCTGCAGTGAAAAGAGAAGTGAGCAAAAGGAACGATCATTTTTAATTCCCCAGTTCACAGAGTAATGGAGTGTGTTGTATGACAGATGGTGATGAGATTGCTTTTTCTGAACAACCTGTGCAGGAAATTAATAGGCTTTGACTAACAGAAAATTGCAGGGAAAATTTAGTCATGGAAAAGGAGGAAGTATTGAAAAGCCCATGTTATAAGTTATGTTAGTTCTTTTTAAATTTTAAAACTCTTAAAACTCTTATGATGATATCTGTTTAAGGGCAGAATTCTTACTAAATCTTAATATCAATTGAAAATAATTTGTTTGTAATCCTTATCATAGTAATCCTTGCATTTCATATAGCACCTTTTTACAGTATATTCCGTGAAGCTCTTTGAGACTTCTAGAGTATGTGATAAGGCACTATATCAAATGCAACGATTTTATTATTGTAACTAATTTCTTACCTGCTAGATTCTAAATGTATATGCTGTATAATGTTCAGAATAGAACTATTATACCTCTAGAAACTTTTACTGGTAGAGGTGTAGTACATAAACGTGTCTAGAGGCACTAGACCAAAACATCACAAAAATATACAAAAGAAAGTAATCTCTCAGTAACATTTTATGAGGAAGCTTTTCGAAAAAAGCTCAAATTTCTTTGAGACGGGAGCATTGTCTGATTTGTGGTGAATGAGAACTCTCACCCTGTAATGGTGAAAACTTCAAAAGCTATGTGCATTTCAAAACTTCTTAAATGGCAAATAGAGCATGTATATGGTAGACATCTGTTTGGAAGCTCTTCAATGGATTCGTAGCAGTTTCTTGCTATTGGTTCATCTCACCATACAGCAATAAAAGAAAATCATATTTCCCAGGTACAAACAATTACAATTGCACTGACTCAGTGAATTGTTGGAATAAAGGCTCATTCTCCACAATGAAAATTACTTTAAGCATTCTGAATTTAAATAAATATTGGACATTCCTTGCTGAGCCGTCTCAAAGCCCTTCACAGCAGATGATGTAAAGTGAATTTACTATCTTTTGTGGGTGAAACTCGGCACCCGATTATGCACAGCAGTGTCCCACAAATCGTAGTGTTTAAGTAATTTAAATTAAATCATTTAAGGGTTTAAGTTGTGTTTTTTATTTATTGTCTAAGAGTGTGAGATATTTTTCTTGGGATGGAATCAATTTGGCTAATTGTGGGCCAGTAGAATTTCTTGGTGCAGTTGTGAGCAGCACAGAATGGAGACATCTGCGGTGTCCTCATTCCTTATTGGTTCTCTCAGTGCAGAGAAGAAAGGCAAATACTCGAACAGCATCATAATAATAAATTATAGTCTAACGTTAAATTGTTTAAACAACTTAAACTGTGTAAGGAGCTATTCAAGTGTATCATAATGCTTAAAGACAGATATAGTTCAATACTTACTGAACACAAATAAACATAGCAGAAAAAGATTCATACTATGCAATTTTCATATGTGAAATATATATTACAGTATTTATCATGCATTTTTGGTAATAGAATCAAATTACCTCAAAGTTAATTTTAAAAATGCATTAATAAAACTAATAAAACTCTTTAAAAAAAATGTTTTTGCCTATTTATGGAAATAATAATTATAATAATAATCCTTGCATTTGATATAATGCTTTTCACATCTTATCGACGTCTCAAAGTGCTTGACAGAATATACTGGAAAGTAAATTGACTGTACATTTGTGGGCGAAACGCAGCAGCTAATTGCATACAGCAACGTCCTAGAAACAGTCACTGATTGAAAATTACCAATTTTTATTATCATGTTTTTTGGGTGGGATTATTATTAGGCATGTGGAGTAAGGAAACTTGCCCATGGTTTCGCCCTGATGTGCCTGGATTGAACACAGGTCTCACGCTTGTAAGGCGAGTGCTCTAACCACTGAGCTACAAGACTTCACTATAGTAGAAATCTATAGTAAACATAAAAGAGAAAAGCAGCAAATCCTGAAAATTGACAACAAATGCTGGAAATGCACAACATCTAAATCTGCATCTCAACGAGAGATAGGTTAACATTTTATCTATGATTCTTCATCTATTCTGAGTGGTACAAACTACGACAGGTTCCTGGAGCGCTTGACAGTGACAGAGTCTGATACAAAATGTATGTATTTTGTGGATGAAATTACACAGTCACTCCACTTCACCTTGAGCCGTTTCAACACATGGTTTCCCAATATCAAATTCAAGAATGATTATTATTATTATTAGCCTTTCTCAACCGAGGGATTATGACAGCACGGCTCTTTCAATTAAATGCATATCTTTCTCAAGAATAGAAACATACTCCAGTAAATTATTTCTAAAGCAGTTCTCCCAGAATAATAGAAGGTCTCTTCACTGTTTCATTAATTTTTATTGTAAATTTGCCACACACAATGAAGTACAATACAATAAACAAAAACATAGGCATCTTCCACCACCTGGTGGAAATTTAATGCTATAACACAGTATGGACAGCTATGTCAGTTAGCTATTATACAGTATTAACTGTAGAAAAACCCTCAAATATATCTTGTAAGCTCTTCTGTAGAAAAACCCTCAAATATATCTTGTAAGCTCTTTAGATGTAATCATCTTCAGCAGATGTTCTAAATCTGTATCCTAAGTTTTTTTAAAAAAAAACAATGGAAAAAGAGAGAATTTAGATCTAGTCCTCCACTATATTATGTTACATTGCTATTTTTTTCAGTGATTCAATGAATATTACTTGCTTTGGAGACTCGGTGATTATTCCTTCTCAGCTCCTGATAACCCTAACAAAGCACTCAAATATGCGGTAATTTGAGTTGAACAAGCAATGGGGAACCACTTGAGCTGGTTCAATTCCAACAGTAACCCAATGCACACTTTGACATTCTAATCCTTTGGTTTCTGAGCCAACCAACAGTTAAATTCTCTAAGAATATGGAAGTGAGTGTGTGTGAGCATATTGCCACACTGGGATTCCAAAAAAATATTGAGAAAATAGTGCTATGGATAGTAATTACTACAACAAAAACAACTTTGATTTAGAAAGTGCCCTCTGCGCCGGACAGCGTCTCAGAGCACTTCACAATAACAGATCCTGGGACCGAGCCAGAGGCAGGAGTAGAAAGATAACCAAAGGTGTGGTCAAAGAGAAAGGTCTTTAGCTGAGACCTGAAACTGGGAAGAGAGAGGGTGAGGCGGAGTGAGGAAGGGAGTTCCAGAGCCTCGGGGCGTAGTGGGTACAGCCTCCGAGGGTGGAGTGGAAGATACAGGGGACAAGGAGGAGGCCAGACCCGGTGGAGCGAAGGAAACGGGTGCTGGTTTGAGGAGAGAGGTCAGAGACGTAAGTGGGTGCAGAGGAGTAGAGGGATTTGAAAACAAGGGTGAGGATCTTGAAATTGATCCTCTCTGGGAAGGGAGCCAGTGAAGTCTAGCAAGGCCTGGGGTAATGGGGGAGCGAAGTTTGGTGCGGGTGAGAATGCGGGCGGCAGAGTTTTGAATGAGTTGGATTTTATGGATTGTGGTGGAGGGAAGACCAGCGAGGAGGGCATTGGAATAATCCAGCCGAGAGGTGAGAAAGACATGGACCAGGGTTTCAGTGGCTTTTTGGGCGGATATTGCCAGAGACGGGCGATCCGTCGGAAGTGGAAAAAGTATGTGAAAAAGTACGTCCCAAATGCCACAGTCAACACACAAATTGAATAATTTTTTTTAATAAAAGGGAATTTTAATACAAAGGCAGCCTGTTTGTGTGACTATTTTGCATGAAAAAATAAGTGTCTTGTTCTTGTAACAATATTTCAAGTTATACAATGGTTATAATAATAAGAATAATTGTATTTGATTCAGTGCCTTATCATTTCTACGAGCCTTCTCAAAGCACTTCACAGAATACACTATAAAGTGAATTGACTGTATATTTTGTGGGCGAAACCCGGCAGCCTAACAGTCATGGATTGAGTGACTAATTTTAAAAAATAATAATTTGATGTATTTTTATGCACTGTGACATATATACAAACTTTTAAACATAATTGTGTTTTTAGAACACTAGCTAACCAATATTCTCTGTTTTCAAAATGACATATTGAAATCCAAATTTGTTTCCACTGGATTTATTAAAGAAGGTGAATTCTAATATAGTCTGCTCTCTCTAAAAACAATCTCAAACCATTTTTATCTGATGTACGTGGACATATGCAAGGATTCTGCTTAAAGTTGGCAATGGCAGCTAGCAACAATAAAATGAGGATTAATCAACTGGGGAACTGAAACCATTCATTGAATTATTTTCTTTGCCAGCAAATGAAAATGATTGAAGCTTTACAACAACCACAGTATCTTAATTAAAAGCATGCATTGATGCATGAATGTTATTATAGATTTAAAATCTCATTAGTAGTTGAATGTTAAAATAAATGTTCTGGAAATACTATGTACAGTACCTTGGGAGTTCATTGGTCACAGTATGTGCTTCATAATTTATATTAAAAAACATCTACATATTTAATATCCAACTAAAGAAGAACACCTTGGCAACAGTCTCCCTTCCAGATCATACCTCGGAGCCTCGGAGCCATTGTGTGCAATTCAACCACAGGGTGGATTCCAAACCTAAACATGTTAGAAAAAAAATCACAATAGTGTGTTAATATTAAATAAGAACTAGTTAAAATAATATTATTAGTTAAAATAATATTCCTTGCATTTGATATGGAGCCTTATCACATCATTAAGATGTCTCAAAGCGCTTCACAGAATATATTGTGAAGTGAATTGACTGAATACTTTGTGGTAAACAAAAACGTTTGTGTTTTCTATTCTTTTCTTTGACTATTTTAATCAAAACACGTTCTCAGGTATTGCTGTAATGCAGGGTACATGTTCATTGATTACCAGGGTTGAGCAGAGTGTGACCTTTGTAGCGACTGGAAAGTTATCAGCTGTTCTGAACTTGATTTGTCTTGTCCTTTACAGATGAGTGAACCAGCGGAAGAGGATACAGCAGAATGTGACTGAGATCTAACTATTTTTTAAAATGCATTATTGCTTAAAACTGTCCCCGGATGAAAAGGAAGAGTTTATATGTGCTTAACCTATCTCTCTCCAGCCTATTCTGCTATTCATCCATTAAACAAAGAATTATCTTGTGATTCTTCTCGAGATAAATATTACATGGCAGGAATCAACACCAATCATTGGTCAAGGATCCTACAGTTTCTTTATTGTAAAATACCTCTATCTCTACAAGGTGACCAAAAAGTCATGATACCTAAAAAAAACTTATTAACAAAACTTATTAAACATTATAATGGTTTAATTTCAAAATATGAGTATAGCAAAACATAATTAGTGTACATCGAGGATGAAGAGGGACCTTGTAAACAAATAAAACGAACAATTTTTAAAAATTTTCCTTGGCAGATTAACAATATGCTGTCCAACATCTAACATTGATGTTGTTGTTGGAGTTCGAGGATTTTGACATTAGCAGAGTTCCAGATAGATTCAAGGGCCTGAAAAACAATCCTTCAAAATAGATTAATTGAAACTTCAGGGACCTCCAAGGCTCAAGGGAGGAGATAAGTAAAATAACTCTCATTTTGGTATCTATCTCTGGGCTCCTAGGGGACCCACGTTATAAGTGAGCTTGTGCTCTAACCCAATACTTGATAATGGTGTCGTCCTGTAATCTACTGCTACCTTTAACATCCACCAGCTCAGAGATGGGACCATGGATGGCAGCGCCAAAAATGCGACACTCCCTGTTGACACTCTCAATAGACTGTAAGCTAAAGTCACAATGTAACAGTTTCAAACCACAACCTTGGGCCCAGAGATAGGAGTGCTGCTCTTAGAAAACTAATAGGACCAATTATGAGACAGCTTCAGAGGGGCATCTTGTTTGACCAACATCACAGAACTTTTGAGGTGGTGTCATCCTCCTGCCTCTCGTCACCCACCACCACCCCCACTCCATCTCCCTCACCCTCCCTGTCATCAACTCCTACCTCGACCCCCTTCCTACACTCCTTCTCCCCAGTCTCTCTTTCCTCCCTCTCACGCACTCTGACCCCCATGAAGCCCACCGCCTGCTGCCTCCACCCCATCTCCACCAACCTACTGCTCACCCAGGTCCTCTCCTCTGCCCACTGCTCGCTGATATCATCAACCAGTCCCTCTCCACAAAACTGCTGCCATCAACCCCTCCTTAAAAAACCCTCCCTATATCCCTCAGACCCGAGCCACTACCGCCTTATTTCTAACCCGCCTTTCCTTTCAAAAGCACTGTAATGAGGTGTTGCCAACCAACTCCACGCCCACCTCTCCTCCCACTCCATCTTCGAACATCTCCAGTCCGGTTTCCGCCCTGCCAACAGTACAGAGACTGCGCTTGTGAAAGTCATAAACGACGTCCTCTGTATCTGTGATCAGGGCTCCCTCTGCCCCCTTATCCTCCTGGACCTGTCTGCTGCGTTTGACACAGTGTGAGGGGAGAGAGAGTGTGAGGGGAGAGGGGGGAGGGAAGGTGTGAGGGAGAGAGGGGGAGGGTGTGAGGGAGGGGAGGGGCTATGATCTGGCCGTGCGCAGCCTCAGTGCTGATAAAGAGGCGGCGCCGCTTTGCTTTCCTCTCGGCTGCATCATGGAGGTAGGAAACCGCCGCTCGGAGAGATCGGCTGACAGGGCCTCTTAAACACCAGCTCTCCCACCCCCCCCACCACACAAAAACACACACACACAGCCCCCACCAAAACGGGCGTTAATCTAACCCACCGTCTCCCCCCTGATTCCCGGCGCTGTCCCGCTCGGTGTCGGTCTGAGAAACAAACCGACTGACCGTTTTTCTCAGGCCCGTTCCGAAGTCGAGCGGAGGGGACGGACATTTTCCCTCTCCCCTCAACACCTTCCTCTCTCCCCTCATCCCCCCTCTCCTATCACCCCCTCTCCCCTCACCCCCCTCCTCCCCTCACCCCCGTCTCCCCTCATCCATCTCCTCTCCTCACCCTGTCTCCCCTCACCCCCCTGCTCCCTCCTTCCCTCTCTTTTCCCCCTCTTCTCCCTCTCTCCCCCCTCCCTCCCTCTTCCCCCGCTCCCTCCCTCTCTCCCCGGGCCTCTCTGATCTCTCTCAGTCTCTCTCTTAGAGACCGGGCTCGTGCTCCGCTCGGCTGCCGCCACAACATGGAGGTTTGATGAGCGAGCGGCAGTTAAAATGGCGCCGAGGAGCCAATGGGCGCTTTCTACAGCCTGTGTTATTTTTTGCCCACTCGTTCTCTTCCACCCACCCACTGGATATCGTGTCGGGGGCTACAGCCGTGTTTACCGTCGGTCTTCCCTCCCTGTCCCCCCTTCATTCCCTCCCCCCTCGATTCCCTCTCCCACCCACAGCTCGGGTCCAAAACACTGACCGTCCAGCGCCTCGGGACGCCCTCCGGACATTAAGCGCGCCATGCAAGTGTCTTGTTATTGCATTTAACTGATGTTTTGCTGAGCAGAAACTGCTGCCATTCAACTCCCAGCGCCGCCTCTTCATCCCCCCCTCCCCTCCCACCCCCCTCCCCTCCCACCCCCCTGTCCTTGTCACTCTGTGGCTGAGAGTGTGTGCAATGGTCACTTTCACCTCGGAGACAGTTTTATTGCAATATTGCACGTTATTTTTTATTTAAATAAACAAAATAGTTAGATCTCAGCCACAGCATCCCGCCGGATCCCCTTCCGCCGAAGTTGTCTCTCGCTGCTCTCTCCATTCGTTTCTACGGCATGCAATCCATTAAGTTGGGCTTGATTTCGCTCACAAATACGCAGTCCCGTCAATTCACTTTACATTATATTCTGTGAAGCACTTTTGAGACGTCTAAAAGACGTGAAAAGCGCTATATCAAATGCAAGGATTATTATTTGATAAAACGCTGCGGTGGAGGAATTTGGTTGGTTTGATGTTCATGCAAAACGCAGAAAGTGATGTTTCCAGTCTGTCCCCATTTCCTTCTTGTCATCAAAATGCTGGTGTAACGGTATGATAAATGTATCAAGCGACAATCCGTGTTTGTGATTGTCGTGCAATTGCTACTACTTTGCTCTTCCCCGCAATATATCTGGCAAAGGCTTCCTTGTTAGAGGGGTTGCTCAACAAGCAGCATAAAATCTTTCATTGCCATGTTTTAAAGTTTCCCTGTGCTTTGCATTTGATTTAAGTGTAGTCAACCAGCTCTGTGTATAACTAATGGAGGCTGGGGCCTGCATTTCATAGACAACTTTGCTCCAGGCCTTTTTCCAGGTTCCACTACTATAATTTCCCAAGAGTGATTCTCAAATGTATGGCATATGATGTGATCCCATTCCTTAGTTGATGTTCCTACTTATTGAGTGTTCAGCTACCAGGGCCAGAAGTGACGATGGTTTGAAAGTTGTATTTGTGTGCTCTAAACCTGTTTACTTCTGCACCATATGTTTGATTCCATCCTGGATCAATAGAATTAAATAGTCCCCAAATCTATGTGAAATTGTTTTTTGGTCAATTTAATCTGGTCCTGGTCAACAAGAACAAATTGTTATAGACTGGTAATATCAAGGAGAAATACAGGGATACAATAGCAAGTTCTCTTAATGTGTAGGTGTAGGGTAATTTTAATCTAAATTTGCTTCCAACAGTAAAGAACAACTAGCGACATAATTTCTAAAATTGCACCATGCAGTTAGGTATTCTGGGTAGCAATGAAACAACACTTAATATTTTCTATGTGTAGAGTATGTCACAGCCAGGCTGTTTTCCCAGGTAACTCAACAAATCATTTCAACAAGTTGTATAGCTGCCACCCAAACAAAATGCCACTTTACAATTCTGCTGGTGATGAATCTATAACTATCACAAGGCAGACTATCACTGTGTATTCAGCCATTTGGCGATACAACCACCGCAAATCTCATGATTCGACTCTACGTTTGCAATTCTAAATGATTTGAGAGATAGAAATTATTCACAAATTGCTATGGTTTTGAATAAATAAACCAAATTGTACAGTTATCTTAACTGGAGTACCCCATTTGTTTACTTTGTAGTTTTATAGTTAGTGTCTCTTGCTAAAACATTTTGTTCAGCTTTGGATGCAGGACATAATGATCACTTGTCAGTTTTAATAATCGTATGAGTGACCCAGAAATAGAAGTTATGAATATGGACATATGTATTTTTTGGAGGTTAGAATGGAAATAAAAAGGGATGAGGGGTTATAAATTAACTTAAAAAAATAATTTGGGCAGGGCTTTTGTATCCTAGCACCAGACAGTATGGTATCACTTCAGATTTCTGTCTATGTTTCCCATCTCTAAATATTCTCCCTTGCTTCTGAAAGGAGCAATATTTGATTGTTTTTCCTGTTCTGGATGTCACGTACAAGTGCCCATTATTCATTATTGGTACTATATTTTCCAAGTTGGCAGGTTGATTGAAAACTCAATCCAGTATCCACAATTTGCACCTTTCAACAGAGTCTCTGGATAGGAATCAGGGAGCCCTGGCTAATTCTGCTCCCCCATTTTCAGGCACAATATTGTCTACTACAGACTAAAAAAAAACGCAGAAGCTGACAGCACTCGTTGGGATATGAACCTGCAACCTTTTGGTCCATCGCTTTTGCTCACTAGCCACTGACCGTATCCAGTGGGGCATCAGCGGGTTTGAAATTGTATTTGCATACACAATGTAAATATTTATGTAAAAGGTGCGAGTTGAGATGTCCAGAGATTAATGTTCACAAATGGTCAGAAACTTCATGCAAAGCATGGGTTCACCTATTGATTTTTGTTGTTGTTTTGTACAGGGTCATGAACCTAAAGAACCTGAACAACTGCGTAAACTGTTCATTGGTGGTTTGAGCTTTGAAACTACCGATGAGAGTTTAAGGGAACATTTTGAACAATGGGGTCAACTGACAGATTGTGTGGTAAGAACAATTGCTTAAATACCTATAGTCGTTGCACCCTACAGTTGATGTTTCTAAGATTAAAGTGTATCCAAATGTGCATTTCAGGCGTAATAAATATCAATACAACAACTACTGCATATGTTCGAAATCTGAAACAAAAACAGATCGCTGGGAACACTCAGCAGGTCAGGCAGCATCTATGGAGAAAGGAAAGTGGGTCAATGGAAAGTGGGTTTCGGGTCCATGAACCTTTGTCAGAACTGGGGGATGTTGGGAGAAAGGGGTTTTAAGGATAACAGAGAGTTAAATAGTGAGTTAATTGATGTCAGGCCATGAGAACAGTTCTCATCTCCCATAATAGTTTACCTTCCCTTTCCTCTTCTGTGACCATAAGCAGATCATAATGTGTCCTACACACACCTTTTCTCTCTGGTCTGCTTCTGCTGCCCTCTTCTGCATCATTTAACACCTTTTTAACTCATCATCACTGTCTCCCATTTTCTTCTTTGTCTTTCTTGCTCCGCCTCCCCTCTCTTGTTAGTCCTTAAAACCTCTCCTTCCCAACTTGCCCTAGACTGGATACAGAAAACCCCTGTTTTTTCCGAAACTTGGAATTAGCTAGATCAGTTTTTTAAAAATTCTGCAATTCCAAGTTACCGCACCTGACGCCCACAAATTGACACTGGTTGATTTTAGTTGAGGGCATCAACAGCTGCATCGTGTCAGTGGTGAGTAGAGAATTAAAGTTTTTTTTCCCACAGTATTTATTTCAAGCTGAGGCCTGAATGGTAAGGTACATAAATGGTATATAAATTAAATGGTTCTCAAGCAGATTCTTTTTAAGGCTTTACACCTCTATATTTTGTGACTTTAAAAGAATATATACAGTAAAAGCTTTGTTATCCAGCACCCTCGGGACATGACCGGTGCCGGTTAATCAAATATGCCGGATATTCGAGGGGCAAGTTGGCAAAAATTAACTTATTTTACAACATACCATATTAATAATAGACCAAATAACTGAATATTGTATGAATACTTACCAATAAAGCATACATAAATAGTATAGTCAACCCTTGCCAATCGCGGGGCTTACGTTCCTGGAAAACAGCGCAGTCGATAAAATCGCGTTTGGTATGTTTAATAAGTGCGCACGCGCAAAGTGAGCATACGCGCGGGGAAAACCGTGTATACTCAAATTTTACTTGTATTGGGAAACACCGGTTGGTTGAGCATGCTGATTGGTTGGTTGCTAGATAACCAAGCTTTTACTATATATATAATTTAAAGAAGGTTTTTTTTAACAATATTTTTTTTTAAAAAGGTTATGAGAGAGCCCAGCAAACGCTCGAGGGGCTTTGGGTTTGTGACTTATTCTTCTGTACTGGAGGTAGATGATGCCATGTCTGCGAGGCCACACAAAGTAGATGGTCGTATTGTAGAGCCTAAAAGAGCAGTGTCGAGGGAGGTGAGTTCAAAGTTTCTGTACACAATTATGCACAGTGCTTTGCAAGTGTTGGAACAGTCTAACCTGCTTTATTTTACAGGATTCAACAAAGCCAGGAGCCCACTTAACAGTGAAAAAAATATTTGTTGGTGGCATAAAAGAAGACACAGAAGACTATAATCTGAGAGATTATTTTGAAAAATATGGAAAGATTGAAAACATTGAAGTTATGACCGATCGTGGTAGCGGAAAAAAAAGAGGGTTTGCCTTTGTCACGTTTGACGATCATGATTCAGTTGACAAGATTGTTGGTAGGTATTTTTCTAAGATTAGGTGCTCAGTCTGAGTAGCCATGCGCATAGTTTTGAGGGTTGTTTTGCTTAGTTAATGTTTAAACTCAGATGGTTTTCTACTGCATTCTTTCACAAAGTCTGCTAAGGTTCAATTCTGTAAACTTGACCAGAACTTTTATGGATATTAACTTTAGTACGTGAAGGGTAAATGAATAATTCAGCTTATTTGTTAAAACTGAGTTATTGTAGCAAGCGTGCCAAAATAAAAACAGATTATAGCTCCTATACATTGAGAGGACGTCCTAATGCGTTGCGAAATACCTAAAGGTTACTTAACTGTGAAGATTAGGGCCTGGTTTTTATTTCTCATGACTCCCATGGGAGACCTATAGCTCAGTGGTTAGAGCACTCATCTTACTAGCGGGAGACCTGGGTTCAATTCCCAGCAGGGTGAAACCTTGAGCAAGTTTCCTTCCTCCATAAACCTAATAATATTCCCTCACAAAAATAACAATTTGGTCATTTAAATCCACGACTGTTTGTGGGACACTGTTGTGCGCAATTGGCTGCCGCGTTTTGTCCATATATATACAGTCAATTCACAGTGTATTCTGTGAAGTGCTTTGAGATGTCTAGAAGACGTGAAAAACGCTATATCAAACGCAAGGATTATTATTACCACTAGTTCTACCTAAATAATGTGTTAAGGGCCTTTTTGTCAAGATTAATCCATTGCAGAATGATTTTTTAAAAAATAAAGCATGGATTGGTCAAGTGTTTCTGAATACTTGTTCAATTTAAATTCCTATTCATCATAATTGAATAATTGTATTTCATTCTGTGTCTCATCTACCAAGTCAAACACTTGAGCTCTCTGGGACTCTACCCTGTGTGAATGGCGCTATAGAAACGCAAGTTGTTGTTTTATTAAAACCATTGGTCTTGTAGCTCCAATAAATTCTATCAATTTTTTAATTCCCTCTTCGTGAGGAAATGACGCATCTGTACATGCCCACTTTCCACAGTAGCACAACTAAATCAGTAGTTCACCATGTGGGGAATTGCAAGTGCAGCCTTGTGTCTTATAGTGAAATGTTCGAACATTCAGTAGGGGGTTTTTAATTACACAAATTGAGAGGTTTCTTTCAATATAGTGCTGCTCAGCAATATTCGTAGCTTTGGTTTAAGTCTTAAGGAAATATTTGTTTTACATTTTTTTCACTAAAATTTTGTCCTGTGTAATTTCTTGCTTTAAATTATGATTTGTATTTGTGTTTCAGTCCAAAAGTACCACACAGTGAATGGACACAACTGTGAAGTAAGAAAAGCTCTCTCACGACAGGAGATGCAAGGGATGGGCCCTGGTCAGAGAGGTGATTTTGTATTTTATTTGTGGGAACAATGGTTGGGGGTTGGCTGCACTGCCTTCAATTCTGTGTTATTATTGTCTGAATTCTTTTTCAGGTCGTAGTAATATGGGTGGGGGCGGTCACAGCCCTAGTTACTTGGGTCGGTCTAGTGGAGGTTTTGGTGGTAACTTCCACAGTGGAGGAAGCTTTGGCAGAGGTAATACTATTTGCTGGTAATCTGTTTGTTTTAATAATTCAAAACTACCATCATAGCAGATTTGGCGTGGCCTCAAGTAATATTAATAATAATTTTTGCATTTGGTGTAGCGCCTTAGCACATCAGAAGGATATCTCAAAGCAATTCATGGGATTTACTGTCCAGCCTCACTCGGGAGATGAATGGCGCATGTGCGGGTCTCTCGTTGGTTGTTTGGGGGTGCAAGAGATTGAGATTTGGTCGAGTTGAGCTCTGACAATATACTATCAAATGCAGTTCGAGCACACGTTAGGCCCATTACTGTGGAAGGGACGTCCTCCCAATGTGAAAACTCCTATATAAATGCAAGTTGTTGAACTACAGCTCCCAGGGAGCATGGTGAGGTGGGGGCTGATCATGCATATGTGGCCACTCTCCCTTTCCATTTCTCCCTGTACACTTGCTGGCAAACAAAGTTGGTGGTGGGGGGGGGTGGAGCATTGTAGATTACGAAAAGTAAGTGTTAGTAACCACACATTGAGAACCGCAAGTGAAGTACCATTGGTTAGCACATGTGGAACCTTAGAACTAAACATTTGCCGAATTGTGTACAATATTTGTGGGGGGGAAAAATTCACTTAGTATTCATTCATCTTAGGATAATAATTTTTGCTTTTTAGTAGTGTGGGAAAGGGGAGTGAAACATTAAAATTGTCACGTTAGTATGTTCCCTAACTTATTTCCTTTTTTTTTTGCTCCAAAAAAAGAAATTGGAGGTTATAGTAGCAGGAGTGATTATGGACGAAGTGTCAGTGGTGATGGATATAATGGATTTGGTGGTGATGGTACGTATAGAATTCAGTAACTCTTGCAGATTTGGTTATAAATGCTACGCTGATGGACCTTTCCAAATGTTTCAGAAATCTGTTTATGCGGAGACGTATAAAACAAAATTCTCATATGTTCACATTTTCTATTAGTCACCATCTGTAAACCAGATGTTTATATTTCTATCCTGACAACAATAAATTGCCTTTATATAGTGCCTACAAGGCTCAATTATGGCAACTCCCTCCTTGTCGGCTCCCCAACTCTTCCCTCCACAAACTGCAGATCATCCAAAACTGCAGCTCATGTCCTCTCCCTCACCAGGCTCCGCAAACCCATCAAACCTTCCCTCGTCCGGCTCCACTGGCTCCCCATCCCTTAGAGGATTGATTTCAAGATCCTCATCCTCACCTTCAAGACCCTCCACGGCCTTTCCCCTCTTACCTCTCTGACCTGCTGACCCCCTACTATGAAAGACGCTTTACAAAAGTAGTGTTGTTGTTGCTGTTGCCTTTCAAGGTGGGGGTAAGTCCCAAGGCCTTGGGCAGTTGAGGGCTTGTACCTGAGCAAGGGGTTTGAGTCGAGAGGAGAGGAGGACAAGGAGGTGGGGTGATGATCAAAGGCACAGTCAAAGAGGAAGATTTTGAGACTGGCCTTGAAGGAGGCAAGGTGGGGTTGGAGGAGAGACTCCAGGATGGAATTCCAGGGGTTGGGGGCAGAAGGGCTAAATGCTCTACCAATAATAGTGGGGTATGCAGGGTGGTGTACATGCAGTACACCAGCTTAGCATAGAGCATGGGCAAATTGATTTTGTTTTAGTAGTTCACACAGGTGGGAGGAACGAGACTGAAAATAGCTTTAAAATTGTAGCAGAGAATTTTTAATTTGATTATCTGTGGATGGGAAACCAATGAAGCTGGGTGAGGATGGTCAGCGATCGGCTCACAGAGATTGGTGTAGGGGAGACCATAAACTGCAGAATAATCTGCTGCTCATGGAGAGAAGAGTTTGGAAGTCCTGATCAGTAAGCAGGGGTTTAGCATAGTAAGCCTGGATGTGATATTCACTCTTAACATCCATACTGGCCTTCACACCACTGATGGTGGTTTTGGATAATGCTACTTTTTGTATAAATGTCCCTGTATAACAATAAAATTACATTTGTATAGCGCCTTTCACGTCGGGCGGACATCCCAATGTACTGAAAACAGAGCACCATGCATTGTTTAACTTTCTTGCAGTAGAGTGACTTACATTTTTTAAACTTTTTTAAAAATTGAACCCTGAAAGCTAAGTCACCAATTGTTGTATTTTGTAGATTTTTATGATTATTTTGACAAACGTAGGCAAAATCTTTTCCACTAACAAGGAAAGGTTGAGATTTCTCAAATTTAAAAATGCTTACATTTTAACATTGAAGCAGACTTTTCAGCAGTGTTTAACATAAAAATGCTTGGCTCCCTGTTGTCTTGATGACATTTATCTGCAGTCGTGCAGATCAACAAGATGCTGGTTCAATCGCTGTGCTCATAACTAATCACTGTTTAGGTTAGCACAGGGATAATTGCCACCTTAGTGAAGGGTGGCTGCAAACGCTTGGCCCCAGAAAAAGGAAAGGAGTTGAGTCAGAAAGATATCCAATCTGTGGCTTCCTTTTATTCTAGTTGGTGATCTCTTGTGTATGTGGTTTCTCAACTCAGTTGCATAGTATGAAACTTGAGAATTTAAGAGGAATTAGAGAACTGAATGGAAATGCACCATTGACGAAATTAGAATATAGGTGAGGTGATGAAACTTGTGCTGGATGGACCATTGACTCGGAAGTTCTCAGTTTATTGTATGAAATTTAGGGTGTGGTAGTAGCTAGTACGTAAGTGTGGTTTTTTAAAAAAAATGAGGATTAGGATTTTGAGCACACCAATGAATTGGTGTAATGACATGTATTCCAGTTGCAGAGCAAATTGCGGTTACAATCTTGGTCTCAGTTAGGGAGGTATATATAGTATGAAGAGTAGATTGGAGCATGTGTACCTTGCACATTTGTGGGTGACTTGGAAACAGATTGGTAGCAGAGGTCAGCAGCTCATCTCTTGGGTGAATGGTCCAGGAGGAGAAGAGGCAGGAGCACAATGGTTGTGTATTTAATATAAATACATAATACTGATGTTTCTCAGGTGGCAATTGTGGAGGTGGCCCAGGTTATTATGGTGGTAGAGAAGGTGGAGGAGGATTTGGAGGCGGTGGTGGTTATGGCAGCCAAAGTGGATGTGGTGGTGGAGGAAGCGGCTGTGACAGCTACAGTGACAGCGGAAACTTTGGCGGAGGTAAGGTTTTAAATGATACAAATTTGAAAATGAAATTGCAGGTTAATTGAGATTTCAAATGCGTAACTTTATTTGTAGGAAGCTTTGGTAGTGGTGGTGGTGGTGGTAGTGGCAGTGGAAGCTACAATGACTTTGGAAGCTACGATAGTCAACAATCTTCAAATTATGGACCCATAAAAAGTAGCAGCTGTGGACGGAATACCAGCCCCTATAGTAGTAAGTACACCAGTATTGCGATTAGAATTGTACTGTGGTGCATACAGAATGCATGTTCTGGTTTCATGCTTTTTTCTCTGAATGAAATAGGATATAGAACATTAAATGGCACATAGTACTTTTAAAAAAAATTAAAACTGTATTGGGTGATTTCATGAATTTGCATATAACAGGGGAGGGAAAAGAAAGGGATGTGAAGCCCATTGGAAACTTAATAGCAAGACTAACTGACCTTTTAAATAGAGGAATTTTAAAAGTAATGTATTTCTTCTGACCTAGATTGGGTGGCTGGGGGCTAGGTATTAAGCAATGCAAACTTTCTGGGAATGCTTTCTCTTTTACTGTGTTTGGTGGTCTATGATATTTTCTTACCTCTGGTTTATTACATATTACCCCTTGCTGATGAAGAGTATGTTCTCCCAGGTTTCAGAAAGTTTTTAAATGCTTAGTCGTATAGTTTTGGGGAGCATTCAATTTCAGAGTTGTTGTGGCTAAACTTTTTGTTTTTAAGGTGGCTATGGATCTAGTGGTGGATACAGTAGCAGAAGATTTTAAGCAAATCGCTGTAAGGTATGTTCAGCTCAATTCATGAAAATGTAGTATCCACAGTTTACAGTACAATGAATAATCTTGTCCTGTATTGTTCAACAGGCAACAGTTCTTAGCAGGAGAGGATGAGCCAGGAGTTGTCAGGAAAGCTGCAGGTTACTTTGAGACAGAATATCGACCGAGTGCATTGTAAAGGCTACCCACAGGAAGAACGATGGTCCAGTAGTCAGAAAAGTTACCGCAGCATTAACATGAGATCATTTCTTGTTCAGGACTGTTTCCTATAGAGAGATTGGCAAAAGTGCAGTTTGTTGCAATATAGTTACTGTTAGATGTACATTCTTGAGGTCCTTTTTAAAAAAAACTGTCCTCCTAGTCATGTCTATTTTCCTCATTTACTTTAGCTGTTGCGCCATGTAATTGTGGTAGTGGAATCGGGAATAAAAAGTATAAGAACTTTTTAACTAAACCGTGTAGTCAGTTTTTCATACAATTGTTAATCCAGAAAGGAACTTTAATGGAAAGTGTCAAACCTTTGAGTTTAAATTAATTGGGTTTAAATGTTTAAGGTTACTGAAAGACCAAACGTTCACTGTATTTTTTGGTGCACTGAACTACAGTTCTGATCAGCATGTCATTAACCTTCTGAATTGGTGAGAAATTTGATGCAGAACAGCTGTTAATTGAGTTACACTTGATTAGTTGTTGAGTACCTAATACTTTGCGCACAATATGATGTTTGATTAATTTAAATACTAGGGCAGCAAACATTAATTTTCTTCATCTTGAAATAGTTTCCAATATAATTTCTATAAACACGGCTGCTGCACTTTGCAGTTTGTGCAAAATATCCAGGAAGTTTTGTTTTATAGGTAGAAACTTTTACAATGAGAATGATTGGTTTTATTTAGCTTTTATTTCTTTCTGTTCAGAGGTTTAACTAAATCTGAATTTAAATTCTGGGTATGCTTAAACGTGATAAGATAATTATTATATAGATTTTAACATTGCAGCTTCCCCAATTCCCCCAATGCTAATTATTTGGATTTCAGAGCATTGCTTTGTGTTGATAGTGTGGGTAGGAAGTTTATTCTGCAAACCCTTCCTTTATTGGAAAAAACACTTTGAAATAAGTTGTATAGCAAACTATTTAATAAATAAATACAGAAATCGTAACCTTGGAGGATGGGATTGCTGTTGCTACCTGCCATTGTAACACCAGCATCAGCAACTCCAGTCACCTGGCTGGGAACACAATACAAAAGGAATGAGCTTTCTTTCTACACAATCTAGAGGTTCCTTTACACAAGTGTTGACTTTTGTTTAATAAAGTTTTGATATAATGCAGCTAGCAACATTTGGTTGTTTCCTACAAATGTATGCTATGTTGCATTTCTTTGGCATAATGGCTTAAATGTTTTACACAATTATAATAAATTGAGCACATTTTAAGAAACTCAAAAACTGAATATTTGCTGCAATGCACGAGATTGTCCCTTTGTCTTAATGTCAAAGTTGGAAAACGTTTTACAGAGAATCTTTGTTGTAATATGGTTGGCTGGGTACAATGTCTCGCCCACTGAATGAGGCAAGGAAACAATGGCCCTTTACTCGTCAGTTTGCTGCAGATGTCACATTCTGTGCACTATGGTCAGGAGGTGCTGTTGACAACTTATTTGTAGAACGACAGCAGAGCTGCTTTAGGCACAGTGGAATGTGTAGGAAGTGACATCTCAGGTGACGTGACAACTCAGAAGTTGACTTTTTGGAGTTATCAATGTCAGGTGTGTATTACTTGTGATTAGCATGGGTCCACAGTAGACTAATTGAGGCAGGGATATATTGAAGGATACTATAATAGAGTTCCCTGTATTGAACCCAAAGGATTCTGCAGCATGATATTCTTGGGTAGAATACAGCGGCCTTTGGGGTTTTCAAATTGCTGATTATAAACTTCTAACGGATTTTACAAAATAAAAGGACACATTTAGGCTTCAAGTACAATCATTTCCTTTTAATAAATGAGAAACTGAGCATTTGATTGCTTTGATGTTTGAGCAAGCAGTGATTTTTTCAGATAATGATTTTTAACTTTATTCTCTTTTTTTGTAAAAAAAAAGTTTCTCCGGTTGGAAACTTGCAACTAATTTGATTAGAATTGCATGCGCTTGTGTTGTAATTAATAGGTAATAGAGTGAAATCATATCTAGATGTTAGTTATATGGCACGCAGATGACTTCCCTAAGTGATAGAGATCCTAACTTTGGTGAGAGGACTACGGAAAAACAATCTCTGCAGCCAAGCTACATTGGCACAGTGGATTATGGAAATACACTAAGACAGGTCCACTGCAACCTATTGAATGTGAACAAGGCAGCATAATTAAAGAATGCAGGAGCAAGAGCCACATCACCAGAGGAAGTGAAACAGGAAATGCTGTGCTGATAGGCAACTTCATTATCTAAGGCTAGCTTGCCTTGAATGACAGCTGAAGTGTGGAAGAAAGTCTAGCAAGAGTCTACAAACCTATGGAGCCATCTTGAGCCATAGCTACTAGAAGGGACACCAGTGCAGAATAAACACTTGTGGTAGAAGTATCAGTCAGACCCGAATGAAAAGTTCTGAGTGTAGGTAAGGCTTAACTTTCATCTTGTTCGGGTGAATAAATGGGGAAAATGTGTTCTCTTGAATAAAGTCAAGAGAATAACTGGTCTGCTTAATTTACAGATTGGATAAGAAGCCGTCTTCCATTTTTACTGTGGCAAGTCTTGCATACTACGTTAATACGCAAGTAATTTCTGGAATGGTAAGATTGGATAAAAATTTAGTTTATTATGTCAACATGCCTTTTTTATGGAAGTGCATTAAGTCAATTTATTATGATAACATGCCTTTTCCTTGGGTGGTAATTTGAAGATGTAATGGTAATGTGTATAAATTAATGAATAATGAAATGCATTTATAATTAACAAATGACTGCTATCCATATGGCTAACTCCATTTCAAATAGGATAATCCTCGGATATCAGGAGCCTTCAACAAATCCAGTTTTCAGTGGACCTGTGAAAATTCAACATTAGAGGTACATCGTTGTACCATAGCAAACTGGAACTGTGTACTTTCTCCCAAGATAATAAAACTGCAGTGGAACTACGTTTTAATTGTTTTTTTGCAATCTGCATGTGTTGATCATTTTGAAGTCCTCTGTACCATTTCATGTTTGAATTGTTTATTTACTCATTCGGTGTTTTTATATTGTATTGCTTTTTAATAAAGATTTTTTTTGCATCTGTTTGTTCATATTCTGTACACTGTAAAATCCAGATTTTAAAAATACTATTGGGAAATGTGTTCTTTTGCATTTGCTGAAAATATTTCCATTCAACAGTGACAAAATTACATTACTATAGCGCCTTTTGTGTCAGGAAGACATTTTTAGACGGCGCTGAAATGTGCATCCCTGGGTGTATGGATGCAGATTTTAGTTTACTTAAGTGTCAATATACAGTAAAAGCCCGTTTATCCGGCACCCGCAGGACCTGGCCAATGCCGGTTAAAGCGCCTACCGGATATTCGGGCGGCCCGTGGCCGAAAACACACCACAAAAAAGTTAAAGTTCTTTTAACACACACCATCCACACCAGACAAAATAATAACATAATAACAATATTGTATTTGTACTTATTGTTAAAATTACTCTCTTGTGCTTCTCACCTTTACTGGTTGAGGCTTACAGTCCAGCAATTCTTTTTAAAATGGGGGACACCAAGCGGATGAAAAAAACGGCAGCGCGACTTTAAAGGCGTACTAGCAGCAAACCAATAACCCTAGACTACTAGCGGCAAACCGAAATACTGTATCTGTGCGACAATATGGGTTATCGGTTTGCCGCTAGTAAGACTTTAAAGTCGCACTGCTGTTTTTTTCACCGGCTTGGCGTCCCGCATTTTAAAAAGAATTGCTGGACTATAAACCTCAACTGCAGCATCATGGCTTCAAGCACAGCATCTACCAGCAAAGGTGAGAAGCGCAAGAGAGTAGTTTTAACAAGTACAACAACTTTGATTTAGGTAGCACCCTCCACGCCGGTCGGCATCTCCGAGCGCTTCACAATAGCGGATCCCGGGACCGAGCCAGGGGCAGGGATAGAAAGGTGACCAAAGGCATGGTCGAAGAGAAAGTCTTTACCTGTGACCTGAAACTGGGAAGAGGGAGCAAGGCGAAGGGAGTGAGGAAGGGAGTTCCAGAGCCTTGGGGTGTAATGGCTGAAGGCACAGCCGCCAAGGGTGGAGCGGAGGATTTGGGGGACATGGAGGAGGCCAGACCTGGTGGAGCGAAGGCAGTGGTTGCTGGTTTGGGGGGAGAGATCAGAGGTAGGGGGTGCAGAGGAGTGGAGGGATTTGAAAACGAGTGAGGATCTTGAAGTTTATCCTTTCAGGGACAGGGAGCCAGTGAAGTCTGGCAAGTAATGGGGGAGTGAAACTTGGTGTAGGTGAGTATATGGGTGGCAGTTTTGAATTAGCTGGATTTTATGGATTGTGGCGGGGAGACTGGCGAGGGTGTTGCAGTAGTCCAAAAGTATCAATACAATATTCTGTTATTATTTATGCATTTACAAATGCTCCACCGCTATTGTTCCGGATAAGTTCCGGTTTGTCGAATGGGGACTTTTTTTTGATGTGCCGGTTATACGAAAGTGCCAGTTCTTTGAGTCATGGATAATTAGGCTTCTACTGTACTTAAATTTGACTTTTGGAGAGTGAAGTAGAGAAAAAGTATGGGTTCCATATTTCTAATTTCTCCCCAATTTGTAGTATAAATTTCACAATAGCTTCCGGTCTTAAGACCAGATTAAATATTTTGAGCACACAGGTCATTGCTCTGGATGAGAAGAATGCATGGTAGAGGGGCTGAGATGAGCAGTGCAGGATCAAAGCTTCCAATTTTTAATCAAGCAAAATCATCAATTATATGAGGTATAGCAGTCAAGGAGAACTGCCTATTCTACCCAAACATTTTAATCTTACTGGAGGTGGGGAATGGGAGATTTGAAAGACAATTTATATTGTCAGAGCCAGACTGATTATGAAAGGGGAAGGGGTTCAGAAAACTATTCCAGTGGGCAATGAAAGCTTGCCCAGAAATTCTGGGACAGATGGCATGAAAAGCAACACAAGTAGGACTGGAGGGTAGGGCTGGTGGAGAAAGAATGCAAGGGAAAGTCGGGTAAGGATCAGGATTCTAAACTTGATATTGGCGGGTTGAAGAGCTAGGTTAATAAAACAAATCCATCTTTAGTCTCAGGCTGCTGAAAGGCCAATGGAATCTGGAAAATTCTTGACAAATTAAGGGTTGAAGGAATAACATCACTAATGAATGGCCAATGCCCCCACTTGATCACTCAAATTACTTGAAGCAAACACTAGTCTGTAGAGAACTTTATATATTTTATTATTTTTCTATATAAAGCAAAGAAACAAGTTCATAATCATTTAGCTAATTCTCATTTTATCTTGAAAGGTAATAAAAAGTTACAAAACAACTTGCAACAGAAAAAAATTAGCTTACTAAAAATACATTTTTTAATATAAATCTTACGAAAGATTCCATTCAGTAGCAAACAAGATAGAAAACTGCATATATAAATAAGATGTGCAATATTTACAAAACTATACAGAAACACTAACAGAAGCAGCGTGTAATCAGCAATACAGAAAAATCATCAAAAGGAAAGAATCAGTAAGGCTGTTTACAGATGCCCTCCCAGCATTGCATTTGGTTCGTGTAATACATTTGCATTCTAATTGATTGGTCATCTCTATTCTAAGCAATTGTTAGCCAGAGTATAGTGAGTTAATTGTCTTTTGTCACTAACGTACCAAAGCTTTAAGCTCGAGTTTCGCATGATTTCAGTTTTGAAAAATAGGGTTCAACAAAAATCCATCAGAATTTTATTCTCTTTTTATCTCTGGTTTCTTGCTCCTTGGAACAAGAAAGACACTGCCATCACTTGTATGCTGCAATGAATATTCACTGGGGGAGTAGGGTTGGCCATCTTCATCTCGCAACATACTAAAGACCTCACGATATAGACTGTTCAGCTGCTGCTTGATCATGTGCAGGCTTTTGTCATGCTCTCCCTTTTCTTCGAGAAGTTTTTCCTTCTCATCTTCAAGACTATCCAGATCTTGTTCTAGGCCCACAAGATTGTCCAGTTTGCGTTTCCGGCAATTCTGAGCTGCCACCTTATTCTTGCCACGACGGCGGATGTCACGAATTAGGGAAAGCTGGGGCTCATTAAGTTGGTGTTTGGAGACCATTTCATTGAAATCATCCACAGGGAGGTTGATAATCTTGCGGACAGCAAAAGGAACTTTCAGGGCCTTAGCTCGCTGCTCATCTCTAGTGAGCCGGGCCTCTGCCCGTTTTGAATGCTTGTCTTTGGTGAACGGTGCTTTCCTGTGGCCGGGACATGCTGGTAGCTCATCCCTTGGTGTTCGTCTGGTGTGAAGATTCAGGCAAGGATTGGAATGTGTAAGATCTTGAAGAGAGGGAGTCTGATATTGGCCTTCATTCTGATACTGCATTGGGTACATCTCAGGAAATTCTGGTTTAACACTGTCAGGACTGCTTTCAAGGTCATCCATGTCAGAGTCACCATGACTAAAAGGAGCATCTCCACAGAGAGATGATCCCATTGAATTGTGTGGAGAAGCTGTATTGGGGCTTGAACCCATAGACAGGCCGGAGTCTGAATCTGGAACTTCGGGAAAATTTAGTGGTTGTTTTTGGTCAAAATTTTCATTCATTGCCAAGTCAGAAATGGTAATTTGTTCCAGAAGGGGATCACCTAATATCTCAGTCAGGGTATCAGTCATGGTGATAAGTGGAGAAACATTGCTGTTTGTCTGGGTATTTGTGAAGGTTGAGCAAAACAGACCATTGAAATTGTTACTGAATGAAGAGTTCACATTGTCTGAGGCATCCTTTTTGAGCTGGATCACGTTGGGGCTCTCTGGTGGCATTATTTCTTGATAGGGAATGTCAAAAAGAGAGAGGAAACTGCCATTGCTTGGCAATGTGGCAATGTAGGCATCACTTTGTATCTCGGACGATTTGCTCTTTGAAGAAAAACCTGCAGTATCACTGACGTTCTCATTCTGCATGTGCAGCCACTGGACAAAGAAAATGAAAGTAATTACAGAACCAAACCAGCAAAATCAGGAAACTGCATTAAATCAACTGCATTAAATCAACCATTTTATTCCTTCAGTTCTTTTGAATCAAATAAGATACATATTTTTTAAATGAATGGACTAGCAGCATCTTTTTAATTTTTGTGTTTGCTATTGTCAAGTAAATTACCTATAGCAAAATACAGTGCTTATTATTGAACAGTATATATATATATATTATATATATATATGCAAAACAGTTTGGTAGAATTAAGAGTCCTAAATAAAAATGTTAATTTCAAACCCATCTGAATTATTAGTCAATGCTGAAACAAAAAGAGAAGTTGCTGGGAACACTCAGTTGGTCAGGCAGCATATGTAGTTAGGAAAGTGAGTCAACGTTTCAGGTCCATAATCCATCTTCAGAACAGAATTGCAGCTCTGATGAAGAGTCGTGGACCCAAAACATTGACTCACTTTCCTTTCTCCATAGATGTTGTCTGACCAGCTGAATGTTCCCAGCAACTTCTGTTTTTGTTTCAGATTTACAGCATCTGCAGTATTTTGCAATTAGTCAATGCTGTTTGGGCCTTAAAAGTTGTGTGAACGGATAGCAATATAAACCAGCAGATAAAACTCAAGGTTTGGATCTACAGTAGAGCAAAAGCTTATATGTGCCTTTTCATTTAATTTCCTTCACTGCAATAATTACAGTCCAAACAGTATTCAACTTTTTAAAATTAAATCTCCAGTACACATTTCAGGATGAAAGCGTTTATTGTTTAAAATATCCACTTATCTCTCCATTTAAATGTGCACAAATTCAGGTCACATAATACACATTTGAAGAGAGAAGCAAATGCCACCACTACCTGAATGTCAGATTAATAATGTCAAACAATGGCAAGTTTGTTCTGTGAACAAATGGTTTATTACAGGTCTAAATTCTTCAGGCGTTTGTTACATCTAGGCTCCCTCTGTATTTAATGGTTGAATTCAGCTATTGTGGTTACCTGAAGCTCTGGAATGGAAAGGAGCTCCTGCCAGGTTTGCTCTAAGTCCTCAAGAGAGTTTGACTCAGGTGATGCAGGTGGCAGGACTGAGGTTTCTGCTTGCTGGGTCTCATGAGGAGCCATTTGCTGAGAGCTTGTCTGAGCTGGAATTGGAACTGAAGGTTCAAGTGGAACGGTCTAGAAACAAAATTAATTGTCAGTCAAAGAGATCTTTGCATTTGCTTCATCTTACAGTAAAATCTACATTTCCTGAGCACTGTTTCAAAAATCTTACAGGAACTATTTAGGTTCCCTGAATTTCTATGGTTACATTTCCTCATATGAGCAGCCACAGTTGTTCTTGCCAAATAATTTAAATGCTGTTAATAAATTGGAAATTGAAATAAAAAAACCCCACAACATTTATTTTCAAAGATTTGTTTCAGAAAGATGCAAATTTTAAAGAATGTTCTGATTCTACCAACATAAATTTATAAACAGATGCTTCTTATATCCAAAGGAACCAATTTAAGCTTTTTTTCCCCCCAACTCTTCTAATATATAGTTACAACATAAAGATATTGACATGTTGACATCAGAAATTAAAAGAGTGAACAAACATATAACACAGTAGAATACATTCCAGAGTTTCCATTGTTGGGAATAAAGGCCTCACCTGTATATCCTCTACAAATGGGAATGCCTCTGCAAGAAGCTGCATGCATTCATCAAATGACAGAGCCTCATTGTCTTGTTCTGTTGTCCTTGGTATCTAAATTAGAGAAAATTGGTCACCAAAATATAACAGTGGGAGAGAATTTTACATGAAAAGGTGATACACACTCAAGCATAAACAAACATGAGCAATATATAAACTGATGCGCTTTTTAAAAGACACGTTTTCAATTAATACCACAACTGTAGAGTAGTCTCTTAGCTCCGAGGTGTACTTTTGTATGAATGCATCTTTAAAAGTTATTGTACCTGTATAGATTCTGTTGATCCTCCAGTGCTTGCAGGCTCACTGTTCTTTGCTGGCCGAATGGCAACAAATTCACCCGTCTCTTCATCTAACTGCAGTTGTGCCAGTAGAGCTTTTTCCTGCTCTTTCTGGAGCTGTTCCTGCTTTTCCTTCTCAAGTTTCTTTTGTTTCTCTAGCGCATATTCTTTTTGTCTGTAGGTATAATCAAAATCTTCACGAACAACACCAAGGTCTATGTCTTGCCTCCACAAGATGTCAATTAAATCTCTGTCCTGCACAAAAAGAGACATGAACAATCCAGTAATTAGTACAAGGACCACTCAATATCATCAGTACAATTAATAATATCACATTTTATATGTATATCAATCTGTGAATCAGGTAAGAACATCTAATTTTCATGTGATATATACCTTTAAGTTTAGCATCACATGCCCTCAGCAACTCCAACATCAACTAATTTCAGCTATTGCTAGGAAAAGGCTGAATGCGGTGTAGTTCATCTGAGTTTGAAAGACACACAGTTGCATTGTTTCAAACCAAAACATCAGCTCTGATCAAATGTAATGTATCCAGGGAATTTAAACTATTTAAAAAATAATAAGTGGCATTAAAAAATTAAACAAAAGAGGAGCTACACTTTTTCATGCAATTGTTCCTTGCACAAAAATTAGAATGCAACACCTTAAATTCTTGTTAATTTTCAGAACACGAATATCCAATTTAAATAGTTTGTAATACAGCATTTTCAGCTTTCAATTCAGAGATTTTTTCTACAATATAGAAAAGGTTTCATTCTTTGTACAATGGGAGCATCTGTACAGAGAATCAAACCATTGTTCGGTACCTTTAATAAAAAGCGTTTTCATTCCAATTGCAATTCAGAATTCACAATCAGGCAACCTTACATTTAACATAGCGCCCCAATGAGCTACATATTTTGTAGGCAAACATAGCAGCTAATTTGTCCACAGCAATGTCCAACAAATAGTCATGAACTACCAACAGCAATTGTACCTGGAAAACTATTTGCCAAGACACTGGGAGAAATTCCCTTATTTTCAAATAGTGCAATAGGATCTTTAATGTGCACCTGAACAGGCAGACTCAGTTTAAAAATCTCATCCAATCCCCACATAAAGAACTCACTTAAATAGATAACCGAGGGTACTCGGTGCATACCGTCTTTTGGAAAAACAACGCTGCAAACCTGTGATAGTAATAATAATCCTTGTATTTGATATAGTGCCTTATCACGTCTTCAAGGTGTCTCAAAGCATTTCACAGAATATACTGTAAAGTGAATGACTACATTTTGTGGGTGAAGCGACAGCATTTTAAACATACTACTCAGACTGGCTTCTATAAAGTGCACCATTAGGCACATCCATAGCAGCGATATCCTGTGGTGATTTTGCTCGTAAATATACAGTCAATTCGCTTTACAGTACATACTGTGAAGCACTTTGAGATGCCTAGAAGACGTGAAAAGTGCTATATCAAATGCAAGGATTATTATTATCCTGTCCTTGCCAGGTTCCAGCAAGTGTAATCTTACACTTACTGGGAGTGTTCTGATATGGGGAAAACCCAGGGAGATACACAACAAGGAACACAGAGGTATGCAGCTACCCTTATAACTAAGGTCACCTACCAAACAGAAGGCATGCTTGTTAAGAACATTGCGTAAAAAAAGTGAGTTAGTCAAATGTTAATGTCTCTGGGACTGTTTTCAGATTCACATTTGCCTAGCAATGGAAATAGAATTATTGTTTGGCTTAAGCAAATCCACTGCTAATATTTAACAGTTAACATGCAGAATTCAGAGACAAACATTTGAAAATTATACAGAATAATTTGCAGTTCATATCAGATAACTACTCCATTCCTCACCAGTAAGCCAATACCTTAAAGCAAACTTTGCCACATACAAAGTACAGTAGAAGCCCATTTATCCGGCACCCTGCCGGATATTCGGGAGGCCCGTGGCCGAAAACCCACTACAAAAAATTAAAGTTCTTTTAACACACACCATACACACCAGACTAAGTAATAACGGCTAATAACAGAATATTATATCAGTACTTATTGTTAAAACTACTCTCTTGCGCTTCTCAGCTTTACTGATTGAGGTTTACAGTCCAGCGATTCTTTTTAAATGGAGGATGCCAAGCAGGTGAAAAAAAACGGCAGTGCGATTTTAAAGTTGCACGACTTTACTAGCTGCAAGCTGAAGCCCTAGACTCTACTAGCGGCAAACCGAAATACTGCACCTGCGCGACAATGTCATGTGCGCTCTGTTTTTTTCACCCGCTTGGCGTGCTCCATTTTAAAAAGAATCGCTGGACTATAAACCTCAACCTCAGCATCATGGCTTCAAGCGCAGCATCTACCAACAAAGGTAAAAAGCGCAAGAGAGTAGTTTTAACAATAAGTACCAATACAATATTCTGTTATTATTTTATTATTTATGCATTTATAAATGCTCCACTGCTATTGTCCGGATAAGTTCTGGTTTATCGAATGATGAATTTTTTTTGGCGTGCCGGTTATACTCGATGTCGGTGCATCGAGTCACGGATAAACAGGCTTCTACTGTAAAAGGAAACAGTAGACAATTCATACATATAAAGAGCCAAATAAACAGAAGGCCACTTCATTTCCTTGATTAACCCACATTGCATAATTTTACTGGAACAGAAACATTGCTGAGTGTCGTGAGTTCACTCATCACAACATCCAAATAAACGTAAACCACAGAGACAGAGAATTTGCAAACGTATCAGAGTCAATGGGGGAAAAGGGAAAGAGAAAATAAAATAAATAGAATCTTGTTCTGCATGTTCCTTAGCACTCCAGGTGCAGGATCAATGTTAGATTTAATGCTGAGTTTAGATTGCTGAACCATTAACTCTTAAGGTCCCAGCTTACTGCGATGACAACAGGAGAAAACAGGTGGGGGAAATTTGGAAAATACATTGGTATCTTAGCCGAACAGTTAAAAGAAGTGGAGGGAGAGGGAGATCACTCGCAGATGCATGAAAGCACAACTCTTCAGGAGATATGTCACACCTTTACAATACAGGATGAGGATGGAACTTCCATCGGCAAAACCTGCTATATTACCAGTTTGGCTCTCGGGTTAAGTAGGGCGAGCCCTTCTATATCTCTGCTAAGTCTTATTCTTGGAATTTAATGGGTGTGGTTAACTGGTGTTTAAACTCTGCTGCTAGCTACAATGAGGATCAACATTAATAGAATTACAGTTGATCATTCAGTCAATTGCAGACCTGCAGGGTTTAGTGCCCTGATCCTGGCTGTTCAGTTTTAACTACAGTTGGCCCTCGCTGAACATGGGGGTTACGTTCCTGGAAAACAGCGAACTCGGTAAAATCACGTTCGGTAAGATGAATACATAATGGGAAAAAAGGGATTAGGGGAATCCATCCACAGGCTATCCAACCTCAAGCCTCCAGGCACATCCACACCCGACCATCACAAGGTACATACTGAGGCGGGCTACAGCCGGCTGACCTGCTCTCCCCGGTCATCACTCTCCCCGCTTTCACTGACTCACTGGAGACAATAAAACAGCACCTTACACTACCACAGCTTGGCTAAATTATTTTACCTTTGGTCCTGGAGTGTAAGGAGACTCTCTCTCTCTCTCTCTCTGACTCTCTCTGTCTCTCTCTGTCTACCATACAATGTCATCAGGTTGCTCCGAGGCCGAGGAATCATCGGACTTAGGTGGGAGCTGGCGGCGTCCTCCCAAGTGTACATTGCGTATGGGACCAGCCAGCCGAGGATTCATCGGACTTAGTCGGGAGCTTCTGGCATCCTCCCAAATGTGTATGCATGCCGGGCCAGCCAGTGCATATATGCAAATCTTACTCGCATATACACAAAAAGGTGCCGCATTTATTTCTACGCGTATAGGCAAATCCGTACTCGAGAAAGTCGTGTTCGGCAAGGGTTGACTGTAGTTTAAAAAGAAACACCCATGAAGTCCAAATTAATAACTTAAAATGATAAATGCAAAATTCCAACAGGAATTATACTCTGTCTTGCAACATTTCCACAGCAAGCTTAATCACACAATAAATCAATTGTGATTGTGGTTAACCTTCATGGATTCTTAATAGTGTTCTACAACATTTTTGCAGAGGTCACTTTTCACTCTCAAGCAGAAGTAACATTAGAGATACATTAGAAGTTCAAACAGGGTGGGGGGAAATAAAGTGGCAATTTTAAAGCCAATGGTATACCTAAAGAAAAGCAATAACCCTCTAGAGACCATTTGAATTCAGATGAGAACTCACTTACTGCCCTTAGTGGGGGAATCTGCGATCTTTGATTCTTAATCAATTCTTAGAAACTTCTATCTCAGTCCATGAGCTAGTTGAGAAACTCCATCCTGGAATCTTTCACCTCACATCTTACAGAGTTGCTCTCTGTAACTCCATCCTGGAGTCCCTTCACCACACTCTTTCCTCGCCCACTTCTAGGTCCATCTCAAGACATTCCTCTTTGCACCTTTGTTCATTTTTTTCTCCCCCACTCCCACCAACTTTGCTCCCACTCCTCCTGTTCCCACTCCTCCTGAATCTAACTCCCAGCTTGGGTACAAATCCTCTGCTGTCCAGCACCTTTGGATGCCCTTCCAATGTGGAAACTGCTATAATTAATGCAATTTGTTGTTGTAAGCGTCATACTCTTAAAAAACAATTCTAGAGGAAATACAGCAGATGATTGTTAATCAATTTTTTCCCTCATTGATCTCTTGGGGGCAGTTGTGGTTACGTCATTTATCCGTTCTGCCTGTTCCCTACATCGTTGTATTTGTTTGTCTAAGGGGGTCGGGACTTAAGTATTGCAATTAACTTGAGCATCTCGCTACCTCTGTGATTGTCCCCACTCTGTTCACCTCTTCTACTCAGCTTGGTTTGCTGCATCTTCCCTTCCCCCTCCTTACCACCATCGGCTGCCAAGCCTTCAGCTGCTAAACCCATAATCTTGTCCCTCCCTTCTATCTGTCAGTCTCCACCTGCCTTTAAAACCTACCCTTCGCCTATCTCCCTTGCATGGCACTGATTACTGTTACGGGCACTATATAAATATCATTTTTTAAAAACTACTTAATTTGTTTTAAACAACTGAACAATGACTATGAATCACAACAAAATAGTCTCCCACTCTGTCTTTTAAACAGGAACTATTTAGGTCCTGTTCCCGTAAAAGCACAAGGAAGTACTGCCCCACAAAAATCCAAAAGACAGGGCAAGGCAGAAGGTGGAACACATGGCAACATCCCAACTTCAGCCCCAGGCTCCTTTTTAGCAATGATCTTTTCAGAGCTGAAAGATGAGCTGGAATAGATTTAAGTGCTGCGTAGCTAACCATTGTATGAATCTTTTAAAGCAAGTCCTGTTACAGACCACTTACATATTTTAAAAAGAAGTCAGACTACAAAGATAAGCTATTCGCAGGCAAAATCCAAACTATCAGAGAAATAAAACATTCATATACTATATGAAAAATATTCAGGCTCTCAGAGCAAACTACAGTTTCTCCAGTCACTATTAATGACAATAAATTGTGTTCAATAAATCCAAGGAATTGTGTGATCAGATAAACTTTCAGTGCTTCATGTGTCCTAGAGCTTTTGGAGTTTATTTTTAAAGTGTTGACATCACTACCCGAGGTTTCACTCACGAGTCTTGGGACTATCATGTGCTTTTCCTTCCTGGTTCTGCAATAGGGCTCACATTTAATTCTTAACAACAACAACAACAATTTACATTTATATAGCGCCTTTCACGTCGGGAGGACGTCCCAAGGCGCTAAACAAGAGGCGTGTAACCCGAGCTGGGAGGGGAGTGTTTGGGAAGGGGTGAAACACGAAGGGGAGGTAAAAGAGTTCGGGGTGGAACAAAAGGCACGATGGAAGAGGAAAGTCTTCAGATCGGCCTTGAAAGAGGAAAGGGAAGAGGCGAAACGGAGGGATTGAGGGATGGCATTCCATAAGGTGGGAGCGGAGAAACTGAAGGCCCGGCCTCCGATGGTGGGGCGGTTCGGGCGGGGGGCTTGGAGCAGGCCAAGTCCTGTTGAACGGAGGGTCCGGGTGGGCGTGTAGGGGGAGAGTAGATCGGTTAGGTAGGATGGGGCAAGGCCGTGTAAGGCCTTGTAGGTGAGGACGAGGATCTTAAACATACTGTCTGCACTTTAATCTGGGGACAGTTAAACATTTGCAAAGAGGTTCACAACCATCAATCATTTGCTAAGAACAACTTGGTAAGATTAACATCAAAAAGTGAAATGTGTGTTTTTTTTTAAATGTGGAGTTCTTAATCCAGTAACATGACTGCATAATAAAGGCAGCTCTGCAAATCAGATTAATGGCTGTGAAAGTCCAGCACATGAAGTTCAACTGGCGTTTAAGAACTGCGACTAAGTCTGAGATAACGTCAACCAAAATTTGTTCACGTACTGGTCAAACCTGGAATGAATTTATTGGAACGTTTAATGATCTAAAGTCAGAAACAACCTTGATCCATAGGCTTACACACCCACTCCTACAATGGCCATTTACTGCAGGTATTTTTACAATACACATTCATATCTGGATGGATTTCCAGGGATTGGGGGCATTAGCCTGGTAATGATAGGACATGAAGTCCGCCAGTGCTCTATAAATGTAATTTGGTTGTTGTTCACTGAGTAAGGGGAGTAACCGGATGAGTTGTGCTGCAAGTGGTCTCAGAGGTAGGTTTAAGCAGGGATGTAAAGGGATTTGAAAACGAGTATAAGGTTCCTGAAATCTGCCGGGGAGTGGAAGTAAGACAAGCAAAGTGAAGAGCCTGGTGAAGAAGAGGAGTTAATGGGGCTCAAGTATCACTGTCCGTTCAACAACCCATTCTCACAGATTAAATTTTAACATTCCTGTATGAATTGCAATAGATTTTGGAAACTATACATTGAGCGATTAAGACAGTTTAATCTTAGTCTATTTATTTGTTTATACTGTTTAACTGAAATATGTTCTGCACATATTGCTCACTAAACAGTGCTGCTCATAGTGAAATACTAACTTTAGTAGATATAATCAGAAACATTCCTCCACATTGACTACGAATAAGAATCTATTCAATTTTCTGGACTCCTTTGCTCAAACTAGAAACTACAGTAGACGTTTTCTGACACTACAAGGTTTCATTTAAAGCAAAATCTTCATTTAAAGCCAAACTCACACAATTTATATGGAGTGATTGCAAGATAAGACAGAGTAGAATTTCAGCCATTTTACAATAAAGGAAAAAAAATTGGAGGAGTCCGGTAGCTCAGTGGTTAGAGCATTTGCCTTACAAATGTGAGACGTGTGTTTTGAATCCAGGCAGGTCAGGGCAAAGCCTTGGCCGAGTTTCCTTATTCCACACGCCTAATAATAATCTGTCCCCAAAAAACTTTTCGCGTTTCGCCCACAAATATACAGTTAATTCACTTTACAGTATATTCTGTGAAGCGCTTTGAGACGTCTAGAAGACATGAAAAGCACTATATCAAATGTAAGGATTATCATAGATTGAAATTGTACAAATAGTCAAAATACTGAAATTAAATAAATAAATTGATTCACTGTGAAATCGTTGGTAACTGTAAAATAAAAACAAGTTACAGTGCTACACAGAAACCAAAGTAATTCCAGCACCCATTAATAAAAATGTTACTTAACCAAACTTCATGGACTAGATTTTCTGGAGTTTAAACAGCAGGTCTTGTTGTGTATGCCCATGTGGAACAATTGCATTACAAAATGTAAAATGTTGTCTCTTTCACTCATTAAACAGCTTGAACTCAAACCTTCCACTTGCGTGATACTGCAATCCTCAAAGAGATACACTTAACTGAGGTTCGGCAATCCCACAAATTTTTGCTAGCACCTGCAAACACACCTGGTATTCAGGTTTCATATTTACACTCCTCCAATATCAAAAAATCTATCCCAGCAAGGGGCAAGTACAGTGATGCTGCCTTTATAAATAGCCTGTTGCCAAAGTAATTAATCACCTTGATAACACATTCAATACACCCATAAAGCATTAACACTCAAAAACTACAGAATATATCATTTAAAAAGCTTTCACTGTGCCGAAAGAACCACCCAGACAGTAACAGGACAGAGGATACTCACTCACTGTCTAAATTCACAAATGATGAATAGCCAGTTGGATTAGACACTGGTGCCTGTTGGAACCATACTCCATCAAGAGTCCACACCCTCAAAACCGGAGGAGAGGAGAATTGCCAAAAAAAACAAGGTTGGATTAGATATTAAAATATAAACATATATCTTACATCTTGTGGCAATGATGAACTTGGGAGGTATTTGACCATTAAGACTCCTGCAAATAACATTGGCTCAATAGCCTATACAGTCCTGGCAGATTCCCAATACAGTAAAAACTTGTGCTAGTTAATTAAATATGCCGGATATTCGAGCGGCAAGTTGCCGAAAATCCTACACAAAAAATTAACTTATTTTAAAATATACCAGATTAATAATAGACTAAATAATAACACAATATTGTATGGATGCTTACCAATAAAGCATTCCGGTATAAGATCAGTTTGCTGGAATGGTGAATTGTATTGGGAGGTACCGGTTGGGGTTGAGCATTCCGGTTGGTTGGGTGCCGGATAAATGAGCTTTTACTATACCTTCATTTGTGGACTGAAACTCATCATCTTCAATACTTAATTTCATATATTTATATCATAATACTTATATATTTATATCACAATACTATTTATATATAATATATATTTATATCATAATACTTATATATTTATATCACAATACTATTTATATATAATATATATATATTTATATCATAATACTTAATTTCATATATTCTGTTTCAATGACACCATATTTTCCCAGGACAACAATGGTCTATGCTGGATAAAATGATCAATAATCTTAATGGAACAAAATTGAGAAGGGTGGTCTACAAAAATTTAAACGGGTCACCAATTTTCATAATACAGTAAAAGCTCTTTTATACGGCACCCAACCAACCATAACACTCAACCAACCAGTATCTCCCAATACAATTCACCATTCCAGCAAATGGATCTCATACCGGAGCCATCCGGGACACTCTCGAGTATGCTCACTTTGCCCATGCATGCAATGCGTGTGCATGCGCACTTATTAAACTTAACAAACCCTGGAATTTTTATTTTACTGATCATTTTACCGAGTGTGCTGGAATGCTTTATTGGTAAGTATCCATACAATATTCTGTTATTATTTAGTATATTATTAATATGGTATGTTTTAAAATAAGTAATTTTGTGTAGGATTTTCGGCAACTCAAGGCTGAGACTGATAGATTTTTTTAAAATAGAGGGATTAGGGGATATGGGGATAGGGCAGATAATTAGAGTTAGGTCAGAAGATCAGCTATGATCTTATCAAATGGCGGGGCAGGATCAAGGGGAGGAATGGCCTATTCCTGCTCCTAATTCTTATGTTATTATGTAAAACGTCTGTTAATAGGTAACCACTTGCACTTTACAGCAAACAATGCAAACCAGGCATTCTTATCTTGTGTCACTGGGATAAAAAGTTAATCTAACCAGGAAACTAATGTACTGTAACTAACAGATATTACTTTCCTCTTGCCTAAGCTTTTATTACATGGTAAATTATGTAATCATCTAAATTTACTTGACATCTTTAGCTTCTTTTTCAGGCTATTTATATTAATAATAAATAATAATATTTATTCCTAGATTTGATTTTGAGAACATTTGTTTCCTGCTGCACTGCTGTAAGACTTGACGAGAAAAATGGAGAAAACACCAAATTGTTGCAAGGCAGGACAAAAGGTCTAAGCCTTTTAGGACTATAGTAAAAGCCTGTTTATCCGTGACCCGATCAACCGTAACTTCAGTATAACCAGCACCTCAAAAAAAAATCCCCATTCGAATAATCAGATCTTATCCGGAACAATCACGGTAGCGCATTTAATGAGTCGAATGTCGCACGAGAGCACAGTACGATTAGTTCTGAATGCTGTCGGTAGTGGCATTTACGGTTTTTCTTCTTAAAGCCGCACTGTCAGTTTTTCCTCTCCTTTTTCTCTCTCCCTCTCCTTCCTTCCTCTTTATCTCCCCCTCTCTCTTTCTATCCCTTCCCTTTTCTTTCTTTCCCTCTCTTACAGATACTACATTTCCTGTGTAGCCTGACTGTATCGTGGGTTTATACTAGAATCCGGCAATATATCGATGTATCGGTTATATCGGTATAATTTTTCATATCAATATGCCGATATCGGAAATTTTAATATATCAGTATATCGAAAAATTCGGTATAAAAAATATGTATCAATATATCAAAAATATTGGTATATCGTGTCCGGCGATATATCGGTTATATTGGTTTAATGTGAACTTTTTCAACTTATCTTGTCGCCGGCATTGTAAACCTCCTGGGCTTAGAGCACGGAATGCGCGCGCATGTCGGAATGCGCGAGCACACCGGAATGCGCGAGCACCTCCGAATGCGTGCGCAGTATAAAAAACCCCAGCGATATCGATATATTGGTAAAAATCTATATGAGCCAAACCGTTATATTGATATTGGAAAATTTACATATCGACGGACCCTAGTTTATACACTGTTTTAGTGGGGGTGGGTGGATTGGGAGAAGGAGAGAGAGGCAGGGAGAGAGCATGGGAGGGGGGGGGGGGTGGGGGAAGAGAGGAAAAGAGGGAGGGGGGAGAAAGAGAGAGGAGTGGAGGGGTGTTGGGTTTGGAGCCATTGAGATGCCAGATTGACTGAGTGTATGTCTGAGAGAGGGAAGGAGGGAGAGAAAGAAAAAGGAAAAAACGACAGTACAGCTTTAAGCCACTATAGTCCGCCATTGTAGAAGTTTGCTTTGTGATTGTGTGCTGTGTTTATAGACTGTAATCGATATTTATTGCTTTATTGTATCCATACAATATTCTGTTATTATTTAGTCTATTATTAATATGCTATGTTTTTTTTTTAATGTAAAAAATTGTATTGGGTTTTCGGCAGCTGGCCGCCTGAATATCTGGCATGTTGTTTAACCGGCACTGGCCAGGTCCCAAGGGTGCCGGACAATCAGGTTTTTACTGTACTTACAACATAATGGAAGCATGCCCTCTTAGGTAAGTATTTTATAATATCCCTCACCAAAGCACCCCTGATCAACAAGCAATTTTATCCGGTGAATAATGCAACCACAAAATGGCTCCAGTTTCAATGGCAAGGATAGATAAGCATTACATGTTAATACTTTCTGCTCATATGATGAGTCCATGTCACCATCCAGCATAGAGGGCGCAATAAGTTGTTGTTGTATCCAAATATTGCATTGTTTGCTGTTGCAGGTTTCACATTTGTTCTGAATAAAAAAAACTTGCATTTTGTATAATGCCTCAATACATTATCAAAACATTTATGTACTTCACAGGATTTTCTGTAAAATGCTGTAATAGTGCATTTGCGGACAAATGCGACAACCAATTTGTACCCAGCAATGTTCCATAGACAGCTATGAAGTTAATGACCAATTGTATCTGGAGATTGTTGGCCAGCACACTGAGAAAACTATTCTCTTTTCAACTAATGCCATGGGAACTTTAGCATCGAACAGACAGTTAACACCAACATGGATTGCTCTAACCTAATCCACACACCCCAGGGGACTGGGTGTAGGCATTTTAATAGGGCTGACCTGAAGCCTTATGTAGGCCCCACCCAGTGCTTTGATCAATCTCATGGTGAAACATTTATTTTTATAACATCTAAAATCGTAACTTATTTGAGATCAGTTTTATTAAACTTTGTACAGTAGGAATTCAATTACTTGAATAAAATCTAAGTTTACAGCTAAATTTAAATCTACAGCACAGAAGACAAATTATAGGGTACTCAAAACATTTCCCTAGTACTGTACACTGCTCTTACTTCAATTAAAGAACTATATTAGTGTTTAGATTAAGTCCTACACTGAGATTCTAACTTCAGCACTAAAAACATATTTTGTGTCAGGCATTTGGCAATCAGGTTGTATAGACTAATGAATGCTCATGTACCACTAATTTGGGATAACAGGTTGTAGAGGGTAAAATGGGGTTAATAACCAAATTTACATAACCAGCAATGGGCAAATTATATCAATTACTCTCAAAACAAGAACAAACTGGAAAAATCCGAGAAGGAACCTGTGAATAGATTTACAAGGCTCCAATCTTTCCTTATCACACAAATTTGACAAAAACAAATGTTTAAAATCTGATTTTGCTAGTTGTACATGGCTCTCACTGTACCTCTGCACACCTCCCCCTCATCAGGAATATTAGCTCACATTACAATCCACTCCTCCCAAAACCTCACCCAACAATCAGCACATTCTCACTTTGCCATATCCATTGACCATAAACACTTGTACAAATCATTTATTTTTCTACTTTTTGGTCTGTTTTTTACTGTAGTCATGCATTGGAATTAATTGTGGCAAAGGGGTGGAAGAGGCAGAAGAACTTAATCTGAAGTACAGGTATCCCTCCCCAACTGCGAGGGATACGTTCCTGTAAACCTTCATGGTTGGTAAAATCGCGTTTGGAAAATGCAGGGCCCTGTGGCAAACATGGGGATAGGGGGAGTACGTGCACTTTTTCGCGGTTGGAAAATGCAGGGCCCTATGGGAAACATGAGGGGAGTAAGTAAAACTAAACACAAAAAAATACGTTTATAACATACCTGGGGATAGGGGGAGTAAGTTTGGGCACACTGGCTGCCAGGATCTGCAGCAATCAGACAGGTAGGCTGTCTGACTTACAGAGAGAGAGAGAAGAGGGGGAGAGGATGGAGAAGGTGAGAGAGAAGGAGGGGTGGGGGAAAGAGAAGGTGAGTCAGAGAGAGAGGTGAGTGTGAGGGGGTGTAGAAGAAAATGTGAAATACAGAGAGAGAAGGGCGGTGGGAGAGTGGGGGGGGGGAAAGGCAATGCTCCCAAACTTACTAGCGTTATCGCTGGTTGATTGCAACATCGCAACTGGGTCCTAGTGCTGTACGCTAGCTGTTCGAAAATTTAAACCCGTTCGAAAATTTAAACCTAGCTGTTTGAAAATTTAAATAAAGATTATAACTTCACTGTATTTTATATATTATAACAATTCTGCTATTTCGACACTATCTCTCATACCTTTGCTTAAACTGAGCTGCATTTTGTACTACTCATGCTCATTCTCATCCTCTTTCGCAATGGTGATTGATTATTTTTCTCCACAGTGGGTAGGTGGTGGATAGGACTTAAGCAGGATGTTTTCTGGCTGTAAACGGACCTGCTTGATTGGTTGCCTAAGGAATAGGTACACATATCCCTGTAAAATGGGATACAAAACTAAATATTTTCTCTTTGAATAATGTTATTAAATCTTTACGGACACAGACCTGAACAGACAGACATTACTTTAATATTTATATCTCATCTGAATACAGCACTTTCAACAATGTGACACTCCTGTAGTACTGTAATGGAATGTCAATCAGCCTTACCTATGAACTCAATTTAGGACTTGACCTCACAAAATTCGAAACCCTAAGACAAGAGCACTACATGAAAAGGGTGTAAGGAATCTTGTAAGTAAAAGCTGTAGGTAAACCATGATCCTGTTTACTGCAACGGTTTGCCTTTTTTTAATCAGGAACTGCTCGAGCCTCATTCTTATTTATACCAAATAGGAAATAAAAGATCTGATCATGTCATGCATCCCAAATATCCCTCGAACAACGACATTTAATGGGAGAGTTCTGTGACCTATATAGGCTAGATAGTACAATTTTAAATGGTGTGAAGGAACAGAGAGACCTTGGGATTTGTGTTAGTGACTCGTTGAAGGTGGCAGGACAGGTAGACAAGGCTGTTAAGAAGGCATATGGGATACTAGGCTTTATAAATAGGGGTATAGAGTACAAAAGTCAGGAAGTGCTGACTAACCTCTATAGGACTTTGGTGAGGCCTCAGCTGGAATACTGTGTTCAATTCTGGTCACCACACTACAGAAAGGATGTGAAGGCATTGGAAAGGGTACAAAGAAGATTTACTAGGATGGTGCCAGGATTGAGGGACTTCAGCTATGAGGAGAGGCTAGATAGGCTAGGGTTATTCTCTCTGGAGCAGAGAAGATTGAGGGGAGACCTAATAGAAGTTTATAAGATCATGAGGGGTTTCGACAGGGCAAATAGAGAAAAACTATTTCCACTCGTGGGTGAATCTGTGACTCGTGGTCACAGATTTAAAATAGTTTCAAGGCGCAGTAGAGGGGAGCTGAGGAGAAATTTTTTCACTCAGCGAGTTGTTCGAATCTGGAATGCATTGCCTGAAAAGGTGGTGGAGGCTGATTCGATAACAACTTTTAAAAGGGAATTAGATCTTTATTTAGGGAGAACGGGTCTATTAGGCTATGGGGAGCGGGCAGGGCAGTGGGATTGAATCGCTCTTTTCAAAGAGCCGGCACAGACTAGATGGGCCGAATGGCCTCCTTTTGTGCCGTAAAATTCTATGATTCTATGATTCTATGATTCTATGACCTACACAACAGCTCCAAAGAGACCAACAGTAAATGTTTCAGTGGTTGTTTCGCACAATGGAGTCAAACAATCTATCTTTATATCATCTATCTATATATAAAAATTGTTTTCAACATAAGAGTGTATGTGGAGTAAACCTTCCCCAACGTTTCACCCTGCCTGGAATTGAACCCAGGTCTCGCTTGTAAGTCGAGTGCTCCAACCATTGAGCTACAGGACTCCACCAATAGAAAAGGCTGGTGATTATTTTATTTTGATTACTATTTATGCTGAATGAGAGATAGACACAGGTAAATTAAGACCAGCTAGAAGCATGGTGGTGTGTGTGTGTTGGGTGGGGGCTGGTTCATTGAGGGCAATAAGATCACCGTCCCCCAAACATAAGGATTACACAACCCAAAATTGACACTTTGTACTAACAAATAGGTTGGAAAAGTGTTGGAAATTCCATTTTTAAGAGCTGACATCACACAGAAAAGGCAAGGTTTGATCGAGCAAGAATGCTGTCAGAACAAACGTCACCCACCCCGTGTCCTGCATTTTTTTCTATTTGACATAACACCTTATCACACATCTCAGTGAGTCAAAACATCTCAGTGTTTCACAAGACAATAATCCTTGTATTTGATACAGTGCCTTATCACATCTTCAAGATGTCTCAAAGCATGCTGGACAGAATATATTGTAAAGTGAATCGACCGTAAAGTTTTGGCAAAGATATACTATTATGTGAATTGTGTATTTTGTGGGCTATTTGAGCACAGCAATGTCTCACAAACAGCCATGGGGCAAGTGACCAATATTATTTGGGGGATTGTTGGCCAGGACACTGGGAGAAAGAAACTCCCCTCATTTGAAAAGTGCCTTAGGATCCATAATGTTCACTGGAACAGGTAGATTAGACATCGGCTTAATTTCCTACCCGAAGGACAGCACATCTGAAAATGAAACAGCCCCCCCCTCCCCCCCGGGCTGCACTGTAGTGACATCTTAAGACAATGTGATTCCAAGTCACGACTTGTAGTTTGAACCTACGATGTTCTGACTCAGGGGTGAGAGAGTTTGCGACTAATTGAGCCAGGCTCTCTGGAATTGTCATTATTTCCCCCCTTCAAACCCTGGAATGTATTTATTTGGAGTCCTGTAGCTCAGTGGCGAGAGCGCTCGCCTTACAAGCGAGAGACCTGTATTCAATTCTAGGCAGTGCAAACCTTGGGCAAGTTTCCTTATTCCACACGCCCGATAATAATCCCTCAGAAAAACAATAATAAATCGGTCATTTCACTCCACGTCTGTTTGCGGGGACACTGTTGTGCGCAATCGGCTGCCGCGTTTCACCCACGTATATACAGTCAATTCACTTCACAGCATATGCTGCGAAACGCTTTGAGACGTCTAGAAGACGTCAAAATGCAAGGATTATTCTTATTCTTGTGATAATTTCTCTGTCCCACATCACTCCTCTGCGATGACTTTGCAGAATTAGGAGATGAAGCCTGGCGCAGGATCGGAAATAACGCGCTTTAGTGAACGCCCACGAACGAGTTTCAATGTCCATCGAGAAAAGCTGACACCCACACCCACATGTAGAGAGAGAGAGAGCGCCCGGGACTTGTGGGGGGAAGGCGTTCATCACATGTTCCATGACGGTAACACCCACTCACGCTGACAGCCGCCACCGGGGCTTATGTAACGACAGGAATAAAACCGTCATCGCACAGTAACACAGCAGCAGCCCAACTTAACAACATGACAACTCTAACTCCTGTCACATCCGCCGGTACAAGGAGAAGCGGCCAGTGAGGCGACATGTCTCATCAGCAGTCAGAAACTTCTAGAACCTCTCCATCCTGGCGCGGCCGAGCCACTAAGCCCGGGCCATGTATTGCCGTCATACCTGCTGACTCTGCTGCTGTACCGGGAGCCGAAGGATGTCAGTCATGTTGTCCGCCTTCAGCTCGGTGCCTGTCTTCTGTACAGCGTAAACAGACAGACGGACAGACACACACAGAGAGAGATCTCCCGCCTGGGCCTCTACCCTCGACCACACTCAACAGCTCGGATCACGGTTGTGCCGGACTGCGCGCATGCTCCTCCCACACGCCGGCGTCACACGTCACACGCCACTCACCCGCCCGTGCCACTCATTCCTAGCCCTCGCCCCCGACCATCCGCATTACCAGCCATTCGAGCTCGCGTTGGATTGATAACCCCGCCTATTCCCTCCCGTCAATCATTTTCACAGACACACCCCACCTGCAACAATCGCTCTCACCTCCCTCCCTCCCTCCCGCCTCCTCCCCGGGCAGGAGCTGTCAATCATCCTGCCACCACCTCATGGGATCAGTTGTATCACTGATCCCCACCCTGAGCTGTAGTGTTTGGCAAAGATTTAGCAAAACAAGATCTGCTCGACAGAGTTAATAAAAACTGTCTCAAACTACAGCATCTGCAGTGTTTCTGTTTAGAGATAATATGAGTGTTCTGAACTACTTTATCCATCCAATCCATCCATCTCTAATAGCGAAGGCAACAGTACCCATTGCCTTTGCTCCACTGGGTCTGGCCTCCTCCTTCTCCCCCGAATCCTCAGCTCCACCATTGGCGGCCGTGCCTTCAGCTACTATGCCCCGAGGCTCTGGAACTCCCTTCCTCATTCCCTTCACTTCCCCCTCTCTTCCTATCTTCAAGTCTCAGCTAACAACCTTTTGTTTTGACCGCGGTTTCAGCCACCTTCTTCCCCCTCCCCCTGGCTTGGCACTGGGATCCGTTATTGAGAAGCTCTCTGAGACGCCGTTTGACGTGGAGGGCGCTATATAAATCCAAGTTGTTGTTGTTGTTGTTGTAATAGTAATAATAATGAATGGTATGCTGCTGAATGGCTAATGCACAGGGTTGTGCTACTTCAATATGAAGTATATCTCCTCCCCTTCGGCCATCATTTAATTCTGCTGCAACCCTCTGTGAACCCATCAGGGTCAAACAAGTTTATAGAAGAAGTAAAATGCAGTTAAATGTAATTCTTGTGATGGCAATGCAGGATTTTTTTTCATATAAAATATATATTTATTATTTTGAAACATATATTTTCATCCCCGTGACAACATGCCAAAAAATATACAATCCCCATCATGACAAATGCGCAACTCCCCTGTCTTTATACTCTCGCAAAAAAAACACCAAATCAAAAACTTCTACCTGCTTTGTGGAAACAAAATTCTATTCGCGTTGCAAACATGACGGCAATGCAGGATTGCATTACACTTTCAAACAAATTGCTTTCATCAATGTCTTTGCCCATAATGATTTACCTTACCTTTGGGTTTAATAATACCACATCTTGTTGTACATGTATTTAAATTTGATACTATTAAAACAAAGTATGATCTAGTTTTAAAAATTATTTGAAGTATCTGTATTTTTAAGTCACCATGATAAAAGGTTCACAGTGAAACTAATTAATCCATTTTTTTTTAACATCACATTGAGTCTAGCTCACCCAGACAGAACAGTCTTGCATCTTTCACCGCAAACTATCTGAGCAAAAGTCCTCTATTACAGCACACAAATTACACAATGCTGGTGTTTCCACTAGTTTCAAATATTCTTTCATTTCAGTTTGGATAACATTGATTTTAAATCTCTGTACCATAGCTATTTTTACATAATTGTCCCCTATGCCCTTTATCAAAAAGATTAACAAGTTACAAGTTTCTTAGGACTTGATTTGCACTTCTTCTGGGACTTTTTTGTTATTACATTCACAGCAGCAAGAACAAAGCTTTGATTATTCTGCTTTGTCTTTACTCTTTAATACCCCTTGTAACTAAGAAAGAAGTAGGACAGACCATGATTCACAAAGATGGAAACATTGCATGTTGAAATATTTGTGCCCAACTACTTTCACAGCTCATTATTCCTGTACTTATTATTGGATTGCCAATAGTCTCTCACTCAGGACAGTGACTGACCAATCAATGTTGGCATCAACACTGGCTTCACCGCTGGTCCCCAGGTCCGTGGGCCTCCCTACCTGGCAGCCAGCGGCGGAGCCAGAGTTGATGCCAACATTGATTTGGAGCCGACTGACTCCACCGCTGGACGCCGAGGAGGGGTGGAGCCGACCGACCGAACAAACTCGCCCACAGATTAACCAGCCCCAAATTGAAGCAACCTTTGCTGGCATTGCCTCTGGGTAAATAACCGCAACCAACCTTCACACAGCTACTCTACATTCCCCAAGTTCAAACAGCTTCACTCTCTGATCTCAGCTCAAACTATTGTAACACAAATGATTAAACCTCATCTTACAGTGCCTACTACAGTGGATAACCTCAATCTCTATGTTATACAGTACTTTGAATAGCGGCGCCCCATGCCCTCCTTTCACACTCAGCTCCACACTCTCGGATCCTCCTCGGCTCCACTCGGGTCCTCGGCTCTGCCTCGGCTCCACTCGCACTCGGAGGCTCGAGACGCTAACGCTGCGCACCCCCCCCCCCCCCCCCCCAGCCAACGGTACGCGTCCCCCAAGCGAGGCGCGCTCCACAGTTTGGAAATGACTGGCCTGAAGTGTGTGTACTAATGTGCAATGTGACAGAGAACACTGATTCCTGTGCTATAGTGCACCCCCTTCTGGTACAAAGCTACTTTTACTAAACTACCTCAGAGTCACTGTCAGGCCAGCATTGAGCACATTTTAATGACATCTTCACACTCCAGTATTTTGTGCTATTTTATACAAACAAGTAACTATTTTAATTCTTATTATAACCTAAGCTCAGAACATAGAAATGTTATTGAACAGAGAAACTGGGGATGTTATAGGTTTGGGGTGCAAATGCTTTATACAGTTTATAGTGTCAGCGCCTAGGGACATCCTCCCAAAGTGAAAGACGCTCTATAAATGTGATTTTGTTGTTTTAAAAATCTTCCGTATCCAGGACCAATCTTCAAGTTGATCGCCAGAATTAACTTGTTACTTACAGAAACTCGCTGAATCTGTCTCAGCTCTGGTTTTCTGATCTCAGGATAATTCAATAACAGGTTTAATTTAAATTAGAACCTTACCTTAAATTTTGGCTGCAACCTGATTAGTATATTACATATGGTTTTGGACAATACTGGACAGACAGAAATCATGCAATGTACTGTGGTATCAGAAACTACAGCACAGAATGTGGTTGTCTGGCAATTCTTCACAACAAAAAAGGTGGAGATAACAAAGATTTAAGCCAAGGACTCATGCATGCAAAGAATTACCCATCCAAGCTGCTGCCTGCCATGGAAGTGTTAATAAGTTTGCAACAGGTGGCTAATAAATCACCCTGGTTCAATTGCAGGACTTGGAAAGGCAGACCAGTCACTGAGGGCAGGGAACCTTCCCACTTACATCCCATTAATTTAATCCTGCGAGCCAAAGCTGTAATGGGTAGCATGGTCTTAGCTGGACAAGCAGTAGGAAAATTTGCCAGGCAGTGATCATAGAATTATACAGCACAGAAGGAGGACATTCGCCCCATCATGTCGGCATCAGCTTTTTGAAAAGAGCAGATCACATAAGGCAATTTTGCTTAAGATGTACACAGAGTGCTTTAGGCACGTTAAATGGTTTGTGAGTGGTATCATATTTTACAATATATTCTGTGAAGCGCTTTGAGACGTCTAGAAGATGTAAAAGCACTATATCAAATGCAAGGATTATTTATTATTATTATCACTTAAATCTTCAACCAAAGGATCCAATGTGGAATGAAGATTTCCATAATACCACTCACAAACCATTCAACATGCCATAAACAATGGGTACAGCTAGTATAGAATATGACAAGACACCGTCACCAGTAGATATTCTGCCAGTAATGCTGGTCCAAATGGTTGCAAATCAGCTCGGGTTGCTGTCTGCCAATGCAAAAACTGTTCTATACCAAATTCATTATTCACCTATACAATGTGCTTTAGATATATTTTGCAATCAATGATACTGAGAATATTTATTCTTAATCTCTTTACTATCAGTGGATAAAATAAAATTGCAATATTTTTATTTAAAAATAAAATTGAAATTGCCAGCAAACAAATGGAAGCTTGAACCCGACTGAGTGTGAACATTGTTAAAATTGTTTATTGATTGTAAAAACAATCATTTTTGATTAGCTTACTATAGCGAAGAAATGAATGAATTTTGTTTTAATATGCTCTTTACACTTAGAATTACTATAATGCATCAGTGATAAATTTGGCATGGTAAGATCTGGTTTCAGTTCAGAGATTGGGTAACACTGTAAATTATGGAGTACTGCATTGCTATCGTCTGGTATTAATATGTCCTACATAATCACATTTCTGACTGTTTTAAGCAAAACCTGTGGAGATGCCGGGGATTGAACCCGGGGCCTCATACATGCGAAGCATGCGCTCTACCACTGAGCTACATCCCCAGTTGTTTTACTTTCACACAAAACACCCTCTTTGATCTCATTTGCTGCCTTTCTGTTTCCTTCCAAGCTTTGCACTCCTCACAAGAAAAAAATTGCAGAGGACGTTTGACGTATAAACGGAGCAAGACAAGCAGAAGCGATAACTGTGGGAATTGCATTACCGCAAAATGTAATCTCTCAGTGCATTGCAAGCGACAACCAGCTGGTTAAATCGGTTACCTACACAACAGATATAACTAGCCGCAGATGTTTCGGCCACAAAATACAGTCAATTCGCTTTACGGTACATTCCGCGGAGCGCTTCGAGGCGTCGAGAAGATGTGAAAAAGCGCGATGTCAAATCCAAGGATTACTAGTGGTATTACGGTGACAATATTGCAGCATAAACATAACGTGGAGATGCCGGGGATTGAACCCGGGGCCTCATACATGCAAAGCATGCGCTCTACCACTGAGCTACATCCCCCTCACAACAGGAATCAGCCACTGAGCCCATCAGCTGGTGACTGACTCTGCCTTTCATTGCTGGCTGACTGACTGACTGACAGTCTGTGCAATCTTTGCTCCATTGATGAGGAGGCTATTTCAAAGCCCTTTAAGAAGCCGGGAACCATGTTCTCTCTTCATGTGCCTGCGCTGGTTACAAACTGACCGACCCGAGGAAACTTTGTTACCAAATCACTGGCTTTTAGTCGCACGTTGCAGTTGACTGAAGACAAGTCAGTAATCGTTACAGCTCTCACTCACTCACTCTCACTCACTCACTCACTCACTCACTCTCACTCACTCACACACACAGAACCAAGGCAGCCAGTGATCATACCTAGTCCCTCACTCACTCTCTCTCTCACTCACTCACTCACATACAACACACACACACACAAAACAAGGAGAAACAGTAACCCCCCCCCCCCAAACAACAACAACAACAACAAACAAACACACACTTCTCCTGCTCACTCCTGGGTTGAAAGACAAAGGGGGCAAATTTGCAGCAGGAATCGCCTTGGCTAATATCATTAACGAATGGCTTTGCGCTGTTGCAAATTAAGCAGAATCGCTTCGAAACAGCGTGACGTGGAGCCATTTGTATTTTCTTGTATAAAAAATTCTTGAGCAAATTCACTAATTTCCCTCCCCTCACTTCCCTTCCCTTGCTGCTGTCTGCGCTTGCTCAACACACACACACACACTCTCTCTCTCTCTCTCTCTCTGGCAAGTCTCTGATAGCTCCACGTCGACACAAAGCTGCAGGTGAAGGAAAATATACTCTGAGCAAACAGGTGAGAGAGAGAGAGAGAGAGAGAGACAGACAGACAGAGTCAACCTTTCCCTCGATACTGACTCCTAACTTACACCGGTTCCCCTCTCCTGAAAAGGTAACTGCAGAAGGTAAGGGAGTTAAGTTATTCAGCTGTATGTAAATACTATATTGTAAAAATCAATCCTCCCCCCCCTCCCCATTTTATCCCCTCTCCTCCCTCCTCTCCCTCCCTCAAATCAGTTTCTGTCCCACACAAGTTTCTTCACTCGTCTTGTGGTGTTAATATAATAATAGATCGTCAGCAGCTGGTTGTGTTCGGGCTGTTGAGTGTGTGTATGTGTGTGTGTGTGTGTTAAAGAGAAAGAGTTGAGTGTGTGAGTCTGTTAGAGAGAGTGTGTGTCAGTGTTACAGTGTGTGTCTGAGTGTGTGTGTGAGAGAGTGTGTGTGTTAAGATGTTTCTGAGCTGCATAGTTATGATTAAATCAGCAATGAATAAATCTGTTTCTAGTACTACTAGAAATTTATTCATTGCTGATTTTTTTAAATCTGCTCTGTTGATGCTTTTGTCACTTAATATCGAAACAAGTTATTGACTTTGCTTTGCAGTGGCAATGTTTTTTTAATCAGAGGGAGTGGTGGGGAGATAACTTTTTGCAAACACGTTTTGCCTTGCTCACTGTCCTATTTTTCTTTTTAAAAAAACAAGTGATAGAGTATATGGATGGGTGGTGTAAGATGTGGGGTCAGTTAGAAGCTTTCCTGAAGGCATTTCCCACCCAATAAATATCGCCCAGAACCTTAAAATAATGAATATAGATTTTGAGAGTTTCATTACCAGATGGTCTATAACCACTGACTCAGTAAAGACTAACAATGATTTCCTTGCAACCCTGTGTAAATTATTGAAGATTATACAGGTAAACATCTAATCTGCCTGGTATAAGTGAGAATACTGTACTTTCTTGGCTCTGAAATATTAAATAAAATCCTTGCATTTGAGATAGCGCCTTATCACGTTTGAAGAGTTACGAAATATACTGTAAGGTAAATTGACTATTTTGTGGGCGAAACACTGCAGCGAATTGTGCACAGCAGTAAAACTCCACATCAAAGAGTCTGCTAGAACACACTGTTCAGATTAAATGAAAAGCAATTTGGGTGAGGTGCTGAGAGTCTCACAGCCTATTTGGAACTACAGTATAGTGTATATTCCAGCCTCAGTCTGTAAGAGAGCAAGGAATAGAGTTGAAAAGAAGTTAATTCAAACAGAGCACTTGTGGATGCAACATATGTTACTGTTAAGAGGCCTGTTCAAGAATAGGATAATCTGTTATCACTATTATTCAGTAAGTGATATTAAAAATATCTTGCAGAAATTTAACAGCGACATTGTATTTAAAAAATCTCAAACCCTCTTGCAGGTTGTAATTTAGTAAATTAGGTGAAAAAATTATCCTTGCGCTTGGGATGTCACCTGCTCTGTGGACTGGCAAGGCTCAAGATGGAGCAGGTGGGGACTGAATAATGTGGAAGCCTTAATAAAACTGATAATTTGGCAAACATTTGTTGCTGTTTTCATGTTGGATAGCAATTTCAGAAGGGCACTTAATTTGTAGTCAGACATTGCCAAGTTCCAACTAAGCACACTTAGTCCACTTTCAGTAAGATCCAAATCAGATGAGTGATCTGAGCTGAACAAACCAGCTTCAGGATAATAGCTACAGCTGGCACAATACCTCAGAAATGATGTACACTCGGACTCAACATTAATCTAAAAATTCATTGGCACTTACCTATGGCGAATGGACTCATGCCTATCCAGATTTAACATGGGACGTCACATACTGTAAGACTGGCTTCATCCAAAACTCAGGAGTGCTAATTGTAGGTGCAGCTTGAAGCTGTGTTGGGAAGTTGTTAAGTGGGTAGGCAAAAAAGAATGAAATCAAATGGGCTGAAGGACCCTCTTTGTTGAAACTGATCTTGTGAGAAGCATGCACGCCGATTGATATCTGCTCATGTGTTACAGCATACTGAGCTTGGGAGGAAATTTGGAATATTACCATGATTGCACTGTTAAATGCCGCTTTCCTTTTGCTGATTTCTTAGTTTAACAGAAGTATAAGATGGCCTTGATGAGAAATGGTCTCAATAATTTGTAATAAGCAAGTTTGAGTTTATACTTAACCATTCTATTCACTTTTTCTGTTAAAACTGCGGTGTTCTGGTTATTCATTAAATAAATTTTCTCTTCTCTCTCCATCCTCTGAAATATGCGTTGATTTTCTCAGAGTCTGAATACAAAAAAAAATCTTTGCATGTCATTCCCTGCATGAAACATGCATACTTTTGGACTAAGTTTTTTTTAAAAAAAACTTGTATTTGATTACAGTACAAAGATATTATATATTATCACATAGTTAACCACAGTTATCCTGGATCTGGTATATTCGAGACGTACTTTTTAAAATCTGAAATCTTTAGTTTGAAAAATGAACTTCTAAAGGTGTGAAGACGCTATTGCAGGTGAAGTTAGCACAATTGATTTTGACAACCAAATTAATGACTGCTGAATTTTATTTTCGTGTGGTGTTGGTCAAGGCAATTAAACTTCAACTTCTGTAATTAAATATGCTGCAAGCAATGAGATGTATATGATAGTTGTGTTAACTAACTGTGGTTTATATTCTAGTAGTTGCGTTCTTTGGACAGAGATGTTCAGCAAATTCTGCTCTGGAAACTTAAGAATCTCCATTTTATTATGTTAATCTTCACCATCAAGAATCACCCCAAATTGGCATATGTAGGAATTTATTAGTAAAAGAATGTTCTGCTTAACATGTAATAATACTGTAAAATTTAATTTGTGGAATTTTTATTTCTGGTGACCGGGTCACTGTACATTCACAATTTCTTTGAAAGCAGTTGTGGAAATATAAAATGCTGGTTTCAAATATATTCTTCATATTCTTACTCTAAAACAGACATTTATCTGCATCCACATTGGATTAACAATATTTATGTTATTCACATTTTTATACAAAATTACATTGAATTTTAACGCAAGGTTGAAACACATGATCTATTGGAAGGTAGATACAACCAAGCCTATATTAACCATACCAGCAAAGATTTCTTCCTATTCTCATAATCAAGTATGTGATGTCTTTTAAATCAATTGAATTTCACAGCAGAACAACAGCAAAAATAACAACAAGATTACATTTGTATACAGTAAAACCTTGATAATCTGGTATTCTGAAAGCCGGCAACGCCCTAAAACTGGCAAGATTTCAAAATACAACAGTATTAGATTATTTTCCCCATGTCTGGCAAATCTCTTGAAGTTTGGAACAGCTGTTTGTCGTTCACGGCGTGGCTGCTCTGTCATCCTACGCTGTGGGTGGAGCTCGGCTTCAGTGCTGTGTTTACAGCTCACGTGGTGTGTGCAGTGGCGCTTCCCCAACCATTTCCAGGTAGGTTTCTAAACACCAGCAAACTCCAAAATCTGGGAAGCCCAAACTGTGCCAGATTATCAAGGTTTTACTGTAGCACCTTTCACGTCGGAAGGATGTCCCAAGGTGCTAACTGGTGCACTGTTTACATTATATAATTAACTATGATTGTAAAAGAACAATTTGGCTTTTTATCAGGGTGCATTCTTGCACTCCTGTCAATCCTGCTATTACAACTGTTATAATAATACAGTGAAATCCTGTGGCCTACAGTATATATTAAAGTATTTATTCCAAATTGTATTTCTCTCAATGAGTCAATAAAAGGATACAGCTGTAAAATTGCTGCAGTGTCAAACCATCCAGTTCTTCCTTTGCTTTCATTGATCTGGATTGCATCACTTCCAATAGTTCACATTTTACAGTTATCTTACACGGTACATTTTTTTATTGAATAGTTGTGGAAATAGCGGCCATCGGTCAAAAACTCATTTTTGTTTCAAGATCATCAAGCATTCAAGCCTGAAGATTTGGAAGATGTTAAACGTAAGGAAAGACTTTCAAAGGAAAGTTCTCTGATACACTTGGACTCTCTATTTATTACAGTCAGTGCATCACAGAACTTTGTTTTGGTAGTTTCTACTCGTGCCTGAGCAAGTGAGCAATCGTACACCACCACTGGCACGATGCTTGATATAATGATTACGATAGAAATCATACCATTTTACTTTATATGTATTCAACCAAGGTCTTTTTAAACAATATTTTGTGTTCTAGGAACTTGTGTTGTAAGATCGATGCAATTTGTTTTTGCACAAAAGGCTGATTTGATTTTTGTTGTTGGCCAGTGATACTTAAGGATTGTAATTGTAATGGTAATGTTTTCGTTAACAATCAGAATTGTCAATTTGAAAGCATTCACAACTTCCTTTCCAATTTATATGATGCTAATTATAATATCACTTTCAACCACAACTGTAGATAATTTGGTTTCTCCACCACAGAGTTTCATCCCAAATCAATCCTCTTAGTAAGGTGATAAGGTAAGTGATACGCTATGTGACATAATTATCACTGTTTTATTTTGAAAATTCTGTCTTCTTTCTTTTACAAATCACAGGTGGAAGCCATTGAGTCCGTGAAGTCTAATAGTGAAGTCTATTTAGCCTATTATGCAATTTTATAAGATCATTGCAATCCTTTAATCCAATTTCCCTGCGTTATTCTAATACCTGTACATCCCAAGTATCCATCCATTTGACATTTTAAATAACCCAATTGTTTTTGTCTTTATTGCCTTCTGGGGTAGTTTATAAAATGGACATCAGGCTCTTTGTCAGAACTGATTCAAATTATGGTAATGGCGTAGATGTAAACCATAACATAAATTTGTCACTATTTGATCTGCACTGATTTTGAAGAGTCAAGATCAAAAGTGTGAAGAATGGAAATATTATGTTGCTGTGCACTTTTCAGGTTATAGAACGGGGTGCATGTCAGTTCAGTGCATTGTTTTAATAATGCATCGTCACAGAGTGGTAGGACATGAGCTGCATGTCATTATTCATCATGAGTTTCACCTTGATTAATGAACATTTGACAGCTGGGTATTAATGGGAGGTACTTCCTGAAAAGAAGACAGGAATAATTGAGGCAACACATGCCTTGTTGTGTATGTACACTACACACATAGTGTAGCCACTGATTCAAGTTCCTTGACTGAAGGTATAAGGCAAATTTTCTACCTACTCACAGCTGGGAAATGATACATGGCATGAGGATGATGAAATTGCTCTTCGACAAAACCAATGACAGCACTCGAAAGGTCTAAGAGAAGCCTTCTCTCAATTCACCATAGCAGCGTAAGCCAAATGCAAAATCTTTCTTGCGTTTTCGATCAAAGTAATTTACTATACTCATTATGTCTTGATATGTGTAATTAATTGTTCTGTGTAATAAATTGCAGGTGTCTATGATGTTGACTAAGATATCATTAGGATTTAAATTATGGATTCCTAAACACCAAGATTTCTTGACTGCCATTGCTAAGGACTTTAGAAGAAACTAAGTGTTACAGTGATGTTTAGGAAGGTCATTAATTAATTTGTTCATTAATTAAACTAAAGCTGTTTGTGCTGTCGAAGGTGTGTAGACATGAGCCTGTGACCTTACCAACATGTTGAATGCTATTTTTTAATTGATTAATATTCTTTGAACCTTGTTAAAATATTTAAATACAAGAGTATGTATTTAGAGATGAATGTAATACTGATGATTTCTTTGCATTGATGTTCCCCTTAATAAATGAAATAGGCCATTGCTAAAATGAAATGCTGCATGTGTCAAAAATTGACTTATAGTTATTTTTGTTTTGACCAGTTGCCTTCCACCACTGATATTCTGAGTGACAAACTATTGAATTCTGTATCAGTTCACCAGTTTTCAAAATTATGTTTGTGTTACTGATCATAATTTCAATCCTGACTAAAGGGGAATAGAACCCCAAAATGATGCTAGCCAATACTGGAGTACCTTACCTGTACTCCATAATACATATTTTTAAATTTATGTGCAAGTGATGTTGAGCTCTTGTAAAGGCGACCTACTTGAATATTGCAGGATTTAAAAATAAAGTTTTATTTATGCTTCATTTTATCATGCACATCTTTGCTAACTGCAAGATTGACCATCATAACTATGCTGACTGGAAAGATAAAATATTTATGAAAGATATTCTTCAAGTGTTCTTTGTCTGTTTAATCAAATCTTGATCCATAAAACAGAGTTAAAACATTTTCTTGGGTTCAACTTAGATATTGAAAAAAAATGATTGTGATGAAAATATGCTTTGCTGTCTTATTCTGTAGGAACAAAGAAATTGATTTTTCCAACTTATTGAAATAAAAAATATGCTGATTTAAGAATGAATTGTCAAACGTAGTAAACCAGTGTTTTTAATCTTTTTTAGTTTTAAGGTGTCTATTCTTGATTTGTTCACATAAGCAGCGGAAGATATTCCAGACCCCAAGTTAACTCAAACCTGCAAACTTGTAATCTTTGGACACTGTTCAAGTATTTTTATTTACATACAAATTACACACTTACTAATATTATTACTGTCTTTTGTGGCAATATATAGTTATCACTGAGGAGGAAAGGATTGTGCATACATTTCTTATGAACTTTTAACAAAGCTCAGTAAATACTTTTGGTATTTGATGCTGAAAGAGCTGCAATGCTTCCATTTTTCCCTGTCCCAAATACAAGTTCCCTGATCTTGATAGATTTTTGCAGATTCCATTCTGTTCACCTCAATCACCCCGTAGAAAGCAATGACATGACAAAGTTAAATTGTCAGCCTCTTTACATTGCTAAGTTTCAAGTTACTTTGAATTGACAAACTCTTTTAATCTTCCTCTGTTCTCCAGTAATCTTGTCCTGATAGGGATAGGCGATGAACATCAATCTGAAAATGATAGCAAAATACTGCATAAAAGGCTGTTTTCAACAGGTAAGATGGTTTAATGTGCATCAGCATTAAAATACTATTTTGATTTATTGTGATTTTTAACTTCAAAACATTTAAGTAATTTTCAATTAGATTAATTATTTTCAGAAATGTTGTATTCATAGACCGTGAATGGTTATGTGAATCATTGATGAGCTTGTTTCTAGGAATGAACTCAAAACACTAATTTATGGGAGCAGCATTGGACTTGTTGTCAATAAAAGAAACAAGATTGAGAGGGGTCATGAATGTTGAAAGGTATGGAAGCTGTAGATGTCAGGAGATTATTTAAGTTAAATTATGATCACAAACCGGAGCACATAAGCACAATAATGGCAACCACCACACAGGTTTAGAGATTTTAAAAAGATGGAAGGTATGTGTAATAGACTATCCTCAAAGTTAGTAGTAATTGTAGATAACTTTGGATAGATTAATATGTACATTAATCATTTTAAGGACTGGAAAGGATACCTGGCTATGAAACAAATTGCAGGTTTTAAGATTGCTACAGATATCGGAGATCAATCAATCTATGGAGCACTGGTTAATCGAAATAAATATCATCTGAAGTAGGCATAGGCATGAATAATGTTAGATCAATATCTTACTGGTTTAAACAAGGATTCATTTTGGAAATGTCAACTGTTTTTATTTAGACAGGTTAAATAATTCAGATGGGTGTGTGAGAGTGCAAAACCAGGTTAAAACAGGTTTACTTTCTGTAGCCCGTATACCTCTACAACTTGCTTCTCAAATGTCCCTTTTCAATACTCAAGAGGCCTAGTTGATCCAGTCATTCATCATATCTGATCCTCTGCATTAACCATTGAATGGATTTTCCCTTCTTGTTGCAATTGCAGAACAGCTCAGTGGCTGACCTTCCATACCACAATCCCACTTCAAGTAATAACTACTGTAACTTCCCTGAGGTATTCACCAAATACTGCCCTACACCTGTCCTCCTGGAATTCTGGGTAGGGCAGTGCCGTACTTGTCTCACCTGATGAGCTGCCACTAGCTAAAGGATAGTAACTTAATAGGATTATGCAACAACAACTTGCATTCATAAAGCAGCTTTGAAGTTGGATAATGTCTTGGAATGCATTACAGTGACAACCTGAGTCAGGGTGGGTGGGGTGGTGGAGATGTGATGATAAGCATGGCTTAATTATATGGGTTTTAAGGAAGGGCTTAAAGACAGATAGAGGAGATGAGATACAGGTCAAGTATCTCTAAATCTATCTCACTTATTTATCAGCAAAATATGTAAGTGGTAGTTAATACCAAAAGGGATCTGACAAACTTGACAAAGTACTCCCCTTATAATGTATCATTAACAGCATAGCATTATATTGGAGTTACAAGAAGCCAAGTAAAAACATTTGAGCATTTTAACTTCTGTTTTTGAGCATTTTAACTGTTAAACATAAATTAAATACTTTTAGAATACACCTTTGTATATACATTTCACATACATGTACATGGGGTACATGTTCATAGGGCATCTCCTGCCTTCCATACCTCACAAACCGGTCATCCTCCACACATAAGCGTAGATTCAAAAGGCAAGAGGTTAATTCTCACTAACTCAATTATATTGTCACTGTATATCCAGACACAAACACCTTGTAGCATTGGCCACTGAAGACCTTCCTCTTCGACCATGCCTTCTGCTTCCTCCTAAGGAAAGACACTCTATAAATGTAATTTTGTTACTGTTGGATGCAGTCAAAAGCAGGGCTTTTTGACAGTACTTTTTTTAAAACCTGAGAGGATCAAATGGATTCCAATCTTTGCAGTTTTTCATACATTACTATAGTGACTAAATTCGTGGAGCAAATATAACAGGGTTTTACTTTGTCCTAACCATCAATACTATAATACAACTGTTAATTACAAACTTCTGTGATGAGTTGAAGATGGTTCTGTCGTGGAATAACTCACAAAGAGATCAGGTTATTCGTTTAAAGCACAAACAGTCATTTAATATACTAACGGCCGAAAGGAGAAATCACAGTTCAGAGTTCAATGGACCTTAGAATAAAAATACACAACCTCTTACTATGTGCAAGGAATGAAAAACAGCCAACCCCTAAATGAGTTGTAAGCACATCAGAAGGAAGGAACGCTAGGATCAAAAACTGAGAGATGATTGGGGAAAAAAGCGATTTAAACCGATTTGAGGGAAATATTATTGAGAAAACAATGGGTTACAATTTGTTGAGAGAGAATGTCAGAATAATTTCTTCCGTTAATGATTTCTTCCATTACAAAATGAAATAAATGAATGGTAGGGGACGTGATCAAGCGATATATCAAACTGCAAGGATTACCAACGGAACAAACAAAAAGTGGAGAAGTGACTGTCATCATCATGTGGTGTGAAGCCATTTCGAGTCCTGCAGCTCAGGAGTTCGAGCACTTGCCTTACAAGCGTGAGACCCGCGTTCGATTCCAGGCGAAACCTTGGGCAAGTTTCCTTACTCCACACGCCTAATAATCCTTAAAAAAAAGGTTCATTTCAATCCACGACTGTTTGTGCTGCGTTCTGCCCACATATATACAGTCAGTTCACTTTAAAGTGTATTCTGTTAAGAGCTTTGAGACGTCAAGAAGACGTGATAAGGCGCTATATCAAATGCAAGGATTATTATTATAATTATCATGATGGGAGACACTGCCTGTGGTTTGCAGCCAAGGCGGCCCGGGGACAGCTCCACGTCACCTCAGCCCTCACCTCACCTCAGCCCTCACCTCACCTCAGCCCTCACCTCACCTGCGCCTGTTGGCAGTTGATCGCGCGCCGCTCACCCCGCCCCCTCCAACCCCCTCCTGCGCGCGCCGCGGTGGCTGCCGGTCCTCCATCCCTCCCTTCCACCCTCTCCCCCGCCTCCCTGACCTTTGACCCCCCCTCTCCCCAACCCTCCCGTCTCGCTTCCGACAGTCACAACACGGAAGAATGGCGTCAGAGGAGCGCGAGCTCCGTGCTCGCCAACGGCTGCGAGTCATCGCGAGGCACCTGCGGCGGCCCGAGCCCCAACTCCAGCACCGGCCCCAGCCTCAGCTCCAGCCCGAGCTGAGCCCCAGCCAATGCCGAGCCGCTCACAGTTCCGGCACCATCCCCCGGCGGAGGTGAGTCTGTGTCACACGGACTGACAGTTTGAATGGGCGCCTGAAGGACCCGGGACAGGGCAGGACCAGGGTTATTAATGCAGGAGAGAAAGTCACCCACCGACGTCCCCATTTCTCTGTGTTTCCCCCCCCCCCCCCCCCCCTTATCCCCACCCCCGGGTTGTGGTAGTGGAGAGAGGGAGGGAGGGATGGGAACGCAGCAGGCCTGGAGCCGGTGGCTTTGGGGTTCAGTTTAAAGAGAGTTTCCTCAATGGTGCGTTCTTGGGAAGTGAAGATGTGAGAGGGAGATGGAGGATGTGTGAGAGTGAAGGTGGGAGAGAGGGTGCGGGATGGGGAATTTGGAAAAGCAAGGAGGGAGGGGGATCGGGGAGAGGGGGGAATGGGGAGAGGGAGGGAGGGACAGGGAATTGGGACAGGGAGGAAGGGGGAATTGGGACAGGGAGAGAGCCAAATTGGGACAGGGGGAGAGGGAGGGGGATTTGGGACAGGGAGGAGGGAGGGGGAATTGGGAGTAGGAGAGAGTTTGCGGGTGTGGGGCTCAGTGTGACAGACCTTTGTTACCTATATTTCTACCTGGATCTGTCATGCTCATCCATACGCGATCTTCTCGTATTAAGGCAGCGAGAGAGAGAGAGAGAGAGTGAGGGATGGGGGTTGGAGTGCGGCACACTCTGCAGCAGCAGCTCTGGGAGTAAACCGGAAAGATCGTGAAAATCGTTCTGCAATCCTCCCTCTCTCTCTCTCTCTCTCTTTCGCCGACTCTCTCTCACGATTGAGTCGTTACGGTAAAATATAGAAGGAGATTTGGTTGTATTTCTGAAATCATTGGTGTCATTTGCTGGGGTTAACACAGAGAGCTTGGAGCCGCATGCTTTGGAACTCAAGATGTTGTGTGCGAATGAGTGCCAGCTAGTGCAGTGTTGTGCTGATGATAGGATGGGGTGACTGGTGGTCTGATTTCTCTCCAGCCTACGTGCGTAACTTTGTTTGCCTACCCTTTTCAATATCGCACTGTGACATCTAGTGGCACAATCTCTTTGGGGACTTTGTTTTCTTCTAACAAAAAACAATGGGACAGTGCTTGGTGCATTCAGCAGTTGACCTATGCTTCACGCCCACAACTGCAGTGTTTTTTTTGCATACACTGTATGTAGTACAGTATACATCCACTGCCCCCAGAGAATGAATGAGAGTTGCTTGTTAATCTCAACGATTTGATAGAGATGTAAAGCTGACTGAGTCTAGCATTTCAAAATTCTTACAAGCACAAAAAGAACTGTTCATAAAGATCTTTCACTTCAGATTATCCAAATCACAAGCGTGAAGGTTGAGCTGCTTACAACCCTAATCTGAATCCTGTGATGAAGTTGAACCTGGCAAACAGTCATGTAACCGATAATATATATATTGTGTATATAATATATGTATTCGCATAATGTATGGAAGCTCTCCTATTCTTAATCTGCACAAAACTGCAAATTCCAATCCTGGCATCACTTATTGTACTGGATCATGTGGTCTACAAGCAGATGACAAAAGTCATCATTCCATCTAACCCCTCACAATGGCAAATATCTGGAATGGGAGGAAAAGGATTTAATTTGTGTATCTATGTATGCAATACAAAATTATGAACCATCTGCTGCGCCTTACAAGGCAGTAAAATGTTTTATGATTTAAGTAATTTAGATTGTGCAAATCTCACTTCCTGAATCATTGCATCATTTTAATTCCTCAGTTTGGTAGTGTTTTAAAAAGCAGCGTTGGAGCCTGAAGCTTTGCTACCTTGGAAGGGTTGCTACAGTGTGAGTGTGCCATTGTGAAATACATAATTGATGTGGACAGTAAAGGTGTACACACTGAAAGACTGGTTATGGCTGTTAGTTTAAATGATAATGCACCATTGTTTGAAAAGGTTAGTACAGAAAGCAGCGTTTTATCTCCCATGTACACCTATTGGGTAAAAGGCAATGCAGAGAGAAGGCAGCATGTCGGAATAGCAAGTTAGATTATCCTAACCATAGCAATCATTTTGATGCTAGAGCTGGTGTCAGCACCTCTGGATTAAGGAGAGTACCCATTTCAAATGCAATCTATCAATCCCTAATGGATACTTTGAATGTGTGAGGATGGGATCATACTTGGTTATCAAACCTATCATGGTTGAATAACCTGCCTTTGGGAGGGAAATGGTGTAAAATTGAGAACAATTCTCCCCCTCCCTCAGTAATTTCATCCAGAAGAAAATTTGAGCAGTTTGCTATTGTGATATGAGTTCGAGATTAAATTATCGCCAGAGCAGTTTTCTGGAGTCCATATCTATGTTTTATGAAGTTGTGGAACCCTTTTGCAGTATGGTTCCACTATTGCTGGCAACTCTCCAGTACCTCAGTCATTCTATATGCAAGAGCCCAGATATTGAATGACAGCAGGCTGTTCAACAGTAGGTTCTATACCTTCACTATTGGCACTTTACGAAAATTTCCGTAAAGTACTAGATTATATCAAGATTTCTCTCAGTATGGGCAAGTTTCACAGCACTAAATTGTTCATAATATGGCAGATGCTTAGAGAAGCATTTTGAATGTTGATGTAAAACATGAAATTAGAATACCATATTGATCCAGTAGGCAGTACTCTTTTGGCAATGTTAAGGCATTTACTGGGATTTTATAGCTGCTGAACTTTGCATTTCATTTTTTGCTGCAATGGACGTGGACTGCTTGATTCTGATGGTTTGTCTGCCATATGGAAAAGTGTTGATATCAAAACTTTGAGCATAAATGAATCGGAAGTTGAATTCTTAATCAGTAATTTTCAGGTTTATTGTCTTTAAAAGGACCTTAGAAAATAGTTTTGATGCTGATGAAGAGAGTGGCACTTTGAAAATTATAACAAAGTTGAGCCATTTTGATTTAGTGGTTTCTGGTGTTTGGTATTTGATTTGGCCCTTGTAACTTTGTTCAAATTAGCTTTTCAGCTTCTGAGCAGTTTAGTAGTGGACATGGAGCATTGGTTACTCACAACAACAACAACAACAAATTACACTTATAAAGCGCCTTTCACGTCGGGAGGACGTCCCAAGGCGCTGCACAGGAGGCGTGTGACTCACCCTACCTGTTGTAAGGAAACTAAACTGTTCATTTAAAGGGGGGGGATTTATTGTGTCATGCACACTTTTATGTCTGGCATGAAGTTATACTAAAGAGCAAGGCCAGGGACAGGCATAATATAAATGAAATGCAGAGTAAATCCCATGTTCAGCTTCCACAATGCAATTCACCCCCGGCTTCAGTCAATTTTCCTAATTCTATTTCCTATGTGTTGCTGCTGTGGTTTTTACTGGGTAAAGTGTCCACTATTACTGCATTTTAGGATATATTGTGCTATCTTTTTTGCTTCTCTCACTTGAAGCTAGTGGCATGAGCTGTGGTACTGGTTTGAGGTCACTGGGAAACCTCTGCTGTTTCATCCAAGCAGCCATTCTTTCTATGGGAGCCTTTTCTGATAATTTGCCAGACTAAATTGCTGTGGTTAGGCACTGTCACACACCAGTGAAAATAAGTACCATTCCATCAGGGGAACGTATTTTAAAAATTAAATATATGTGAAGCTTGAGACGGTTGAATATTTTAAAAGTAATCGTCTTTCTCCATATATTTGCTTTTAATTTTCTAAAACAAATGTTCTGTGCATTGTGTAGTTGGCAGCTGTTTCTCTTAACACTGGTTTTCTATGTCAGCAAGACTTCCCGTATGCATGTAGTTCTTCCATTGTTCCCACTATCAGTTTCACCAGTGAATTAATATTTGATCAGTTTGAATTATTAATTTATCCAAACAGGGGTCTTTCCCACACTATTCAACATCCCACCATACGATGTATTATTCAAAACTTAGGGACAAATTATTTTGAAATTTGTAATCTAATTCCAAGGTTCCGAACAAGAGATTTGCAGCCTTGAGATTTCAGAATTGTACATACAGTATCTAGCAATTCAAGCCTTATTGAGTCTGGACCTTATGACTTGCTTAGGAAGGTAGCGATTTTTAGTTCTGGCAATAATAATACTTGCTTTTGCAAAAGCAACTTATGTTGTTGAAACATCTCAAAAAATTTCATAGAATATAATGTAAAGTGTATTCATTGTGTATCTTGTGGGCAAGCAAACTACAGGTACTGGAAAGATTGTTTATGTGTATTTATAAAATGTTGAGTACACATTATTAAGTAGCTTCTGTTGTGGTTGTTGTCATGGTGCTTTACAATGGATTAGCTTGGACATGGTCAGTCACGACACCGAGAAACTCTTTTTGGACAGTACTGTATGTTTAAAAAGAGAGGCATTGATGGAAGAAATGAATGTTGGAGATCTGCAAAGATTCTCTTTCAAATGCTGGGGTTCTCTTTCACCTACTGGGTATTCTCTTTCAATGGTTATCCTAAAACTTTTTCTGATGCCATTTAAAAAAAATTGTGGAGCCCTGTAGCTTACTGGTTAAAACACTCACCTCGCAAGCGAGAGTCCTGGGTTTGTTTTCTGGCAGGGTGAAACATTGGGAAAAGATTCCTTGCACCACACACCTCCAGTAAGCAGGAACCTGGTCATTAGTCGATTGGTGGATCGTTTTTCTGGGTGTAATAATTCTGTAACAAAAAAAATACTCACTCAACAAAAACAACAAAATTACAATTGTATAGCACCTTTCATGTCAGGAGGGCGTCTCAAGGTGCTGGACAGTCATTGTTTCAGACCGGAGCTCGGGTCAGGGACAATCCTCGACTGTTCATGCGTGCGCAATTGGCTGCTGTGTTTCGCCCCTATAATATGTAGTCAATTCACTTTACAGTATGTTCTGTGATGTACTTTGAGTTGTTTCAAAGATAAGGTGCTATATCAAATGCAAGGATTATTATTATTATAAATGGACATATTTATGGCCCAGAGAAGCATAATTGTTTTGTAATCTTCAGTCTTAATTCACAGTAGTCAGTTTATAGGAGAGTATATTGTGTGTGTGTTTGTTTGTTTAATAATTGAAAATACATTGTCTGAATTTTACACGGGTATTTCACTTGTCAAACCTTTTAGAGATGTTGGTAGGACAGGGTTAAGATGAAAGAATATCCTATGCTAAACTAAAAAGGTTGGTAAATTTATCGATTGGTAGAGTCTACTGACCATGATCATGGTCAAGTCTCTGTAAATAGACAGATTGTTTCCTCATCCAAATTCACTACCAAAAAGCTCAGGTGACGGTAGTTGGTTACTCATTGTTTATGAGATGTTGTTGATACATGTTAGCTCCTGTATTTGCTGACATAACACTAAACAGTATTTTTTTATCATAATATGTTTTAGCCTCAATAGTCATTAGTGGCAAAATATTCTTATCTATTCTAATTTTATCCCTGTTCTGAAAAGATTCTTCCAATGTATATCTTAACCCTTCTTGTCACCATTGATCCAAAGATACTTTAATGATCATGACATTTCAGCTCCCTAACACTGCTGGATGTCATAAATAATTTCAGTAAATTCTCGGATCATGTTATCATCCGTTAAGTTGATCACAATTAGCTTTATTAATTTGGGTAGGGTATTTTTAAACCAACACTGAGGAAAACTTTTTCTCCACTGCACACATTTCAATTTTAATCTATTGTAATTGTGAAGGTTCCTTTATACTGTTCAATATTATGTACTGTGTCTGTACTAAGTAATTATGATCTCATTGAGGTGAAGAAGGTTTGTGCTAAAGGTAGTTAGATGTAGAGCTCTTACCTATTCATAATAGAAATTGTGATAATTAATCCTATGGATGCATATCTTGCATATAAATTTTTAGTAAATAATAAATTTGATTAAATTTGGAGTTGTAGTGTAAATCAGGTTACTATCTTGTCTTGTTGGTAACATTTGCTTGTCTGGAGTTGCATAGTCAATATTGATTACATCTTTTGTATTTTATAGTAGCGATAAAATGCTAAGTCAAGATTGCCTCTTGAGACTTTTGTTTACTGTGGAAAGATAACATTCTTAAACACTATTAATGCCACTTTTTAAGATAGTAGCGTTCATCAACTTTACATGACTGTAGTAAATGTTAAAAGTTAAAATAAACGTGTTAATCTCTGAATTTGGAGGAATTGCAATGTGAATTGGTGCTGCAGTAGCACTCCATTGACAAAATTCAAACCTCTGCATTCTGGCATTATTAATTTATTACTCTGCCCACAACCTTTCCCTTCTTAACTTAGTTTCATGTATACACCTTTACATTTCAGACATTAAGCAGAATGATTGTTGTATTTTGTTATGTGGAATCCAGTTTTGTCCTGTAGATTTAGTATTCTCCCTGTATAGAAGTAAACTGTCAAGGTATAATCTGTTTTGGAATTGATCTTGCAATAATTGAGCATGGTTAGGAGCCATATATGGAATCAGAAAATTTAGAATGAAATTAAGAATCCAATAAACTACTCTAGTTAGTTGTAGGAGTGACTTATTTTAAGGAATTGGTAAACGACACTTCTGGAGAAATACAGTATTTCAGAAGCAATTAGTCATGCAGCAGTTTTCCTTAGGGCTGTAATATAAACTGCAGCTTTTAATAGCATTAAGAAAGAAGAGCGGAAAGATGCACGTCATTATAAATTCCAAAATCTGGGGCAGCATTGTTTTCTACAAGTTGGACATGTGTGCTATGTTTCCTGAATACTGTACATTGTTCAAGTTCAAGCAAAGTAGCATATGTTGTACAGCCTTTGTGTTTGTTCTGATCTTTCCATTTCTGCATTTACCCTTCTTGACTAATATTTAGAAAGTTTCCTCCCACCATTTCAATTGGTGCTCCCTGAGAAGGGAATGTGGTGGGTATTGCTTGCTTTCCTTGCAGCTTATTGATTTGTTGATGTCCTCTAGGTGACTTACCTGTATCGGGCTCAACTTACTATTGGGTAGTTTTCCATGGCCTCATCTGCCGTGCCACCATGGCTGCAAGAGAATGCTGGTTGCGGTGATTTGAACTCTAAAACACCAGATAAACTGAAATGCATAATTGTGTGAGATACTACAAATTGGTACAGATATTAGTAGTGTTTGAGACTGGTGTGCTGAAATCTGTGCAGATCAAAGATTCAGCATGGCCTACGATTTGTTTTCTGCTCGTTAATGGGCCATTTTCATGAAAGTGAATGTTGTACAAATTTTGCTCACTTCAACTGCTCAATGAGTTGTTAAAGTTAAACTCTCAACTGGCTCAGTCAATGATATGTGATATCTAATTATTGGTGATTCAAACAACTTTTCTAGTATGATTTGTGGAATAGTTCATAACTAATTTGAATTATCAGGAAGTTATAATGATCTGGAAGTAGTAGTTGATTGTCTGTTAATATTCAATATAATACAGTGCTTGTTCACTGTGTTAGAAGGGTTTTGTGCAGACCAATTTAGGAGACAAAACAACTTTTGTTTTCTTTGTTGTTTCAAAATATGCCAGATTTTGTTGTGATTTCATTTGTGTCAGTTTCAAGATAGATTCATAATAGGATGAAGGGAACTGAAAATAAACTGGAATGATAATTCTGAAAAAATAACCAACTTGTAAATATTTTAATGAAAAACATTGTGAATCTAATGTACACAAAGTGATGTACATGTATAAATATTTAGGAAATGTTAAAATGATCACATTATTGCCCTCAGTAAGATTCCTTGGTACTATTTACTCCAAAGTCTTGTTTGATGCTGTACTTTACTTGCAGAACTTGAACTTCTAATGAATGTTTGCTGAGACTCCCACAGCTCTGGGAAAATGCTGCATTGTTGGAGGTTCTCACTGTGGATCAGATGTTAAATTAAGACATTACAATCTGATGAAGCAGCGCATCCTGTAACTCAGTGGTTAGAGCACTCGCCTTACAAGAGACCTGTGATCGAATCCAGGCAGGTCAGGGCGAAACCTTGGGCAAGTTTCCCCACGCCTAATAATAATCCCTCCAAAAAAATACAATAATAAAATTGGTCATTTCAATCCATGACTGTTTGTGGAACACTGTTGTATGCAATTGACTGCCGTGTTTCGCCCACAAATATCTGTGAAGCGCTTTGAAACGTCTAGAAGACCTGAAACAAGTACAAATTTTGCTTTGAGTCTAGATGACTCAAAGTGCTTCACAGAATAAACTGTAAAGTGAATTGAGTGTATATTTTGTCCAAGACTTTGCCCTGACCTGCCTGGATTCGAACACAGGTCTCACACTTGTAAGGCTAATGCTCTAACCACTGAGCTACAGGACTCCACAATAAGCATATACTAATGGTTGAGGCATCATGATCCATACTATTCATTAAGTCTACAGTACGCAAGCTTCAGTGTATTACACAAGATTATTATTATATTACAGTAAAAGCTTGTTTATCCAGCACCCAATTAACCGTAACATCCACACATCAAAAAATGGTCCACATTCAATTAACCAAAATTTATCAAGAAAAATGCATTATTTAAAACAAATTGGTGTGTTTTCGGCCGAATATCCGGCATGTGCTTTCACCGGCATTGGCCAGGTCCTGAGGCTACCGCATAACCGGGCTTTTACTGTATTTGAATATTATTCAGGTCCTGTTGGCTGGGAGTCATGCAAATCAAAGTTTCTACATTACAGAAACGATTAAATGAGTAAGCTTCATTGTGATTCAGAAGACGCGATGTTCATGGTTTACAGTTGTACAGAATCATTTACCTTGCAGGCACTTTAAGCGTGGACTTAATGTTAGATCAGTAGTACTGTATATACCAGTTAGAAATTGGTTTTAATTGATACTTACATGAAACAGGGATTGAAAAGTATAGTTTATTCCTTGTTCTAGTTTCTGAACTGGGAAACTTCTAAAATGTATTAAGAAAGAGATACACATTTTATTTATAAACCACTTTGAACTAGGGTCCGGCGATATATCGATATATCGATAAAACCCAATATAATTTTCATATCGATATGCCGATATAGACATTTCAAAAATATCGATATATCGAAAAAACGGTATATCGAGGTAAAAAATCGGGATGCGAGCACACTGAACTACAATACCCAGAATGCTCATCTCTATACACAATGCACAGACCGAGGTGCAAAGCCGCCATATTGTATTCACAGTCCTCGAATACAATATACAGGTATGCAAGGGGTGGGGGGGTGAGAGAGACGGCTGGGGGTGAGGGGGAGAGAGACTGCTGGGGGGGGGATGAGGGGGAGAGAGACGGCTGGGGGGAGGGGGAGAGAGACGGCTGGGGGGAGGGGGAGAGAGACGGCTGGGGGGTGGGGAGAGGGGGAGAGAGACGGCTGGGGGGGGGGCGAGAGGGGGAGAGAGATGGCTGGGGGGGGGAGAGGGGGAGAGAGACGGCTGGGGGGGGAGAGGGTGAGAGAGACGGCTGGGGGGGGAGAGAGACGGCTGGGGGGTGGGGAGAGGGGGAGAGAGACGGCTGGGGGGTGGGGAGAGGGGGAGAGAGACGGCTGGGGGGGGCGGAGAGGGGGAGAGAGATGGCTGGGGGGGGAGAGGGGGAGAGAGACGGCTGGGGGGAGGGGGAGAGACGGCTGGGGGGGGAGGAGAGGGAGAGAGACGGCTGGGGGGAGGGGGAGAGAGACAGAGGGGGAGAGAGACGGCTGGGGAGAGGGGGAGAGAGACGGCTGGGGGGAGGGGGAGAGAGACGGCTGGGGGGGGGAGAGGGGGAGAGAGACGGCTGGGGGGGGGAGAGGGGGAGGGAAAAAGAGATGGCTGAGGGGGGGAGGAGAGGGGAAGAGAGACGGCTGGGGGGGGAGAGGGGGAGAGAGACGGCTGTGGGGGGAAGAGGGGGAGAGAGACGGCTGGGGGGGAGGAGAGGGGGAGAGAGACTGCTGGGGGGAGGGGGAGAGACCGCTGGGGGGGGAGGAGAGGGGGAGAGAGATGGCTGGGGGGAGGGGGAGAGAGACGGCTGGGGGGGGGAGATGGGGAGAGAGACGGCTGGGGGGGTGGTGGGGGAGAGAGACGACGGGGGTGGGGGGTGCGAGAGAGGGACGGCGGGTGGGGGGGTGGGGGGAGAAACGGGATGGATGTGATAATATACAGATAGATAGAGATGGGGGGATGTGAGAGAGGAGAGAGGGAGATTGACACAGAGACACACAGACAGAAAAACACAGAGATGGAGAGAGTGAGAGACACAGAGAGAGAAAGATATTTACCTCCTGAGAAGATAGGCCCCGAATGCGCGCGCACCCGGGATGCGCGCGCACTCCGAATGCGCACGCACTCCGAATGCGCGCGCGCATGCGCAGTACGAAAAAACTGAAAATATCGATATTTCGGTATATCTCGATGTGAGCCCATCGATATATCTAATCGGAAAAATTTCCATATCGACGGACCCTACTTTGAACATATATGTGTAGTTTAGTTATTTTGCATTCCTTTTGAATGTGATATCAATGGCACTTTCTACAAACAGCCAGATGTGCTGCAAGTCCAAGATTCAAAATGTTTAAATGGCTCTCTATACCTTTAGAGCCAAGTAGCCCTTAAATGACATGATACAACAGTGAAAGGATTTAGAGCAATTGGTATTCATCTGATATTTTTCCCATGTACAAATCCGTAACTAAATTTATAAATAAACATAGTTATTTTTGGAAAAAAAATCAACGGTACTTTTCAAAATGACTAGTTTAAAGGTTTTTTAAAAAAAAGTTCCATCAGATTATAAATGACTGAACAAAGCATTAAAAATGCCAAGAACCTATTCACTGTTGCTCATACTGTTGCTCGTAAATTCCATTTTTACTATTGCTTACTATTATAAATGTACTTCTTACCATTCAGTTGTTTATTTGCAGTGGTATTTGGCTGATCTGTTCTGACTTTATTTGCATAGAAGAGTAAATCTGATGTTTTTATGTTTTATATGTCATGTAGTGCAGCAAACCATCAAAAATCTTCTAAGGCAATTTTACTGAGATGGCAGTAACAAATAGTACAACACTGCCACCACCTGGATAATAAAAGTGACACAACCACTTTGAGTGCCAAGTCCTCTTTTCTATTTTCCTTACATTTTAAGCATAATAATCCTTGAATTTGATGTAATGTATTAGCTTGTCGAAACACCTCAATTGCTTCACCGAGTTTTTTGTTAAGTATTGTGACTTTATAGGTAACCGAATTTCTGCACACAATGTACCAACAACAACAACTTGCATTTATATAGCGCTGTCCACGCCGGGTGGTGTCTTAGAGCACTTTGTGCAGAACAGTCCTTAAGTGAATGGCATTTTTGAATAAAGTATAATTAATAGGTTTTGAAGGCTGAACAGTTGCCATTTATAGAGTTATGTGTTGAGTTGAGTTTTAAGATAGCTGAAACCTTGGTCCATTGCCTTTGTCACCTCTCGGCTGGACTACAGCAACACCCTCCTCGCCGGTCTCCCCACCACCACAATCCACAAAATCCAGCTAATTCAAAACTCTACTGCCCGCATACTCACCCGCACCAAGCTTCGCTCCCTCATTACCAGACTTCACTGGCTCCCTATCCCTGAGAGGTTCGACTTCAAGATCCTCACCCTTGTTTTCAAGTCCCTCTACTCCTCTAAACCCCTCTACCTCTCTGATCTTCTCTCTCCCCAAACCAGCACCCACTGCCTTCGCTCCACCGGGTCTGGCCTCCTCCATGTCCCCCGAATCCTCCGCTTCACCCTCGGCGACCGTGCTTTCAGCCACTACGTCCCAAGGCTCTGGAACTCCCTTCCTCACTCCTTTCGCCTTGCCCCCTCTCTTCCCAGTTTCAGGTCACAGTTAAAGACCTTTCTGTTCGACCGCGCCTTTGGTCACCTTTCTACCCCTGCCCCGGCTCGGTCCTGGGATCCGCTATTGTGAAGCGCTCTGAGACGCTGTCCGGTGTTGAGAGCACTATATAAATCAAAGTTGTTGTTGTTATCTTGCATGTGAGTGCTTTGCTGTAATTGGGCATTGAGGTAAGAGAGAGATAAAGCTTGCACAGTCAAGTACCTTCTCTCTCCTACCTTAAATTGGTCATAAAAAGATCCTAAGTGTGGTTATCACATTGTTGAGATGTCTCACATGAATGGATCATTCTCCGACAGTTCTATTATTCTGTATTCTGTTTTCAAGACTGAAGAGTCAGGTGAAACATGCAAGGTTATCTTATTACAAAAATTCACCTTAACTCAGAAGAGTACATCCTATACTGTGTTGTTTAATATTTCAATTTACCAAAGCAGTTGTGATTCTTAAATGAGACTGCTCATTCGACCTGAATAATAGGCAGTTTCTGCTGTGGACTCCTGCCCAGCAGAGGATTTGTGCTCAGAAAGACATCACAGGCGTTTAATGATTGGAATCACATTAATTGGCATTGGTTCTTTGTTACTACTTCTGTGGCCAACTAACTTTTAAAACTATTCACAATCACAACCTCTATTTCTAATATCTTTTAGTATTGGATTTGTTTAATCTGATTGTTTTACAAACATTCAAATACAGCACTTAATTATTTTGTTGTTGACCACTAACCTTTCAACTGTGGTTTCTCTATCCCCTTTGGTTAAGGCCAAATGTGTTTATAGCGTTTGCAATAATTCTGATTGATGAAATGCATAAAAAGTTCTGTCAAATATTTAGGCAATTTGAATTGTCGAGTTTCTTAACAAATTTAGCTTGTTCAATTTACCTTCTAATTCCTTTGCCTTAATATCCATCTAAATTCATTTTCAACTCCCAAGATACTATATGGTTGTACACATATTTTGTTTATTTCAGTTAAAAACATTTTTGCTAAAGCTTACATCCTTTTGGTTTCTAGTGTTTTGCAGAGGTGTTTTGGGCATTGAGTCATCTAATTTAGTTACAAAAGTAAATTTCACCAAAGTATATATGGGCAAATGGATGCCAGGTTTGGTTTAATTGAGTTAAGGTCAAATTTAACGTTTCTGTGTTAGAAACTGATTGAACAGACAATCTGGTCATTGATGTGTTTTTACTTAAGTATGATAATTTTATATTGGGATGCATTTATTGTTGCAGTGCTTCGACATCACCACTGAATGAATACAATACATAATTTGATTTTACAAATGGATAAGGTTTCTACAAATGAAATGAGACTTTGAACAAATAGTTGGACAATTTTGAAATGCCTGATGGCTTCCAAATCCATGACAGCTAGTAGTGTGTTTTTTTTAAGAAATGTTTTAGTTCTATCATACTAATTACTTGATGTAATAGGATTTTAACTTCCTGTATTTGTCTTGCTTGCATTGTTTTACTTCTTCACAGCATGCATCTGTGCTTGTTTTAAACGTAAACCGTTTGAAGAGAATAACAACAAAACAAAATTACATTTGTGTAACAAATGCTTTGTAGTGAATTTAAGTAAAAAATTAATTCACTGTGTTTGGTGTTCATAAAAATTGTTTTCTTGTGGCTTCATTGTATCAGAAACAGTTATTTACTATAAAAACTATTCATGTACTAAAACAATTCCTTGGCACTATTTGAAAAGTGAAGGGAAATTCTCTTGGTTTCTTGGTGAATAATCCTTCATACAAGTTAGCCATTTCCTTTAAGGATCTCTGTGGGACAGTTGCTGTGCTTGGATTGGCTACTGTGTTCATCTTCAGATAAGAAACACTGCACTTTGTAAGGAATCATAACAAATGCAAGAATTATTAAAACTGAAGCACTTCGAGAAATTTTGATGCGAATAGGTATTTTTATTAAAATGCAAAGAATGTCATTATTTCTAAAGATGAGCTTTTGTATTGTGTTTCAAGAAGGGATATGCTGAATGTGGAAGATCTATGTGTGTTAGTGTAGTGAGCCCATCAAAAGTTAATTGTGCAGTTCTAACATTCATGGTGAAGTAAGTATCCACTGCCTGCTTTAGACTTCCTCAGATCCAGCTGCACTAATTATCTAAGAGTGATCATTTGGATTTGTCAACGGAGATCTCATGGTTTCATTCTGCTGGCGTAACACAAAATCATGGGACACTGCAGCAGTTTTTTGATGGAAAAGTGTAACCTATTTTAGTTATTGCTTATCTTGTATTTTGTTGAAGCACATACACATTCTAGCATATTATCAAGGGAAAAACTGTCATTGTTCATACATTCCTAAGCAGAAAATGTGTCAACTGTTCATTTATAAAATATTGTACTGCAGGTAGTACAGTTATCACCAAATGGTTTCAATGCAAGTTTATTCACTGCTACTGAAACTTTGCTGTATTTAAAAGTGTGCAATGTGATGTAGAAGCGGCCTCTTTTCAAATATCTGCTGCAATAAATAAGTTAATGTTCAAACAACAACATTTTCGTGGAGTTAAATTATCTGGTAAATGTTTTGATCATTCCAGCTGTGGTTTTATTATTGATATGGTATTGAATGACCTTTGAAAAAATATGCAGAAAGTAATTCTGCAGATTCTATATTTTCTATAGCTTTCCATTGCTCTTGGTTTTGAAGTTCTCTGAGCTAGAATGTTTTTTTCACTTTGTATGTGCTGTTGTCACAGTAATTTAAAATGAAGTACTGTAGCTTGTCAACCATACATCACAAAATCATGAGAGGTATGGATGACCCATTCAGTCTCATCCAACAGAACACAAACATTACCATCCTCACACTACTTCACTATCAAGCTGCTTCCCAAATTAGATCAGCATCCTGGCTTCTTTCAGAAAATCAGTATCTCACACAATTTCTAGCAACAATCTGTTAAAACGATTTGTGTACCGAGGTTGCTATTGAAATTTAGTGTCTTCATTTTCAGGAAGGCATGGTGTGTTAGTTTTGTAATGCATTTAGCAATGACCACTGTTAGGCTGTTAGGACATAAGAATTGTGGTTTAGTTTGTGGCAACACACAGCATGCTGGACTGCAGCAGAGATATCAACCCACGAAAATGAATTTGGCTCAGCATCTCAACTAGCCCTAAGTAAATTATACATAGGTTCATTAAAGAATGCAAATTATGTATCAGGTCAAATGTCATTTTTGATCAGTGGAATAACAATGAAACAAAAATGATTGTTGCATTTGAACTAAGATGTTTTACTTAATCTGTTTCCTTCTCTCTCCCCATTCCTCTTTTCCCTACTGAAAAAGATCAGATCGGGTCATTATTACAAATTGCTCTATCTTGCTTGGTTACAGAGGTTCACTGTTTAAATCAAAATATGGGTTTACTTGAGTGATGTGTTTTGAGGAAGTTTTGTATGACCATTGCCACATACTGCAGTTTGGTTTAAGCAGAACATGTACTAACTGGCAAACAAACCAATGAATAAATCCATTAACTGTCATGATCCATAATAGGCAACTGTGCAGTGTATGCTTGAAACTATGCAGCAAGTCATTTGGCACAGTGCCATGAATTTAGTGGTGTTCAGGGCTGAGGTAACTCTAGCACTAGATGGGGCTATTGTGGGTCAATATGAATGATTTACAGTTGCTATGGACACTGAGTATTGAAAGATGAGATGGTACTGTATTCGCAAATACAAGTATACAGTAGTTGGCCTATAAATTCCAAGTTTGAAAAAGCTTGCGTATTATTATTTAATCTAATTATTTTTCATTCGAAATGTAACATACTTGATGTTGTGCATGCAATCTGCTTTTGTTTTTCGAGCCACATTTAAGATTTTGTTTTACCTTTTAAGGCAGGAGATCCTCAAATGGAATGGATGGGGATACAGTGATTCCAAATTTACTTTCAATAAGAAGGGACAAGGTGAATTTACAGGCAAACGGTAAGGATTATCTTTTGTGCTTTGCATTCCAATATTATGAACCCTATTCCAAAAATTGTGAACACATATGCAGTTGTCTCAATTATGTGGTTTTAGATGTTCATCTTAGTTCTGACTGAACTTTCCAACATTGTTTCTGTATATATACTCTTTTACAATATCCAGGCCTGCATACATATTCTATCAAGAATAATAACTGCAACATGTATAAAAAAAGTTGCTAATTTATGCACTGTAGACCAAAATAATAATAATAATAATATTTGCATTTTATTTAGTATCTCTTTTTATTTAGTATCTCCTGTGTGGCTCAGTGGTTAGAGCACTTGTCTTGCAAACTGGGGAAACCAAGCTGGGGAAACTTGGGTTCGAATCCAGGCAGGTCAGGGCGAAACCTTGGGCAAGTTTCCTTACTCCACATGCCTAATAATAATCCCTCCCAAAAAACCCCCCACAATAATAAAATCCACGATTGTTTCAATCCACTGCTGTGCGCAATTGGCTGCTGCGATTCGCCCACAAATATATACAGTCAATTCACTTTACAGTATATACTGTGAAGCGCTTTGGGATGTTGATAAGGTGTGGAAAGCGCTATATCAAATGCAAGGATTATTATATTATTATAGTATATCACATCTTTGAAATGTCTCAGTGCTTCACAGGGCAAACTGTAAAGTGAATACTTTGTGGCTACCCCCCCTTTCCCCCCCTCCCCCCCACCCCTTCCCCCCCGAAAACAATGTGTATACGGAAAGAATATAGGAGAGCATGTCAGAAAGTTGTCTGGAGTGATTGAGTTACATAGAATAATGATAGAAAACGGGAACCATTGGCCCTTGTTATAACAAATTCCACACTCTACCCACCTCCAAATAAAGTAACATTAGCAACTGTAGAATCCCTGACCAGAGTGCCAACATTTTTACTTTGTTTTTGCCTGGGCTATCTGTGTTTGCTAAGTTTATGTTCCCAGATTGCTCCACTGTTACTTTTAAATGATCAACTAGGAGATGTGCACATCAACCTAATACTGAAGTTACTTTGTTTGTGCTTTGCACCACTCTGCCCTTTTTTCTTTTTATGTCCTTTCTCATTTTATTCTGCTCATACCTCTCTCCTTCTTTTAATCTCTGAAACCATACCGTGATTTGAGATCTGGAATTTGATATAAGGTGAACTGGGTTACAGGTTTGTACTTTACCATTCTATCTTTTTGTACAATCTTGAATTACTTCTTATGGTTTGACTTTTTTTTTAAAAAGCCCCAAATCCCATTGTAATAAAGTTAATATACTACTGTACAATTCCACATAAAGACATTTATTGATTACATTTGTGTATTTTATTGAAATAAAAATCTCCATAATAGCATTGCTTCAAAACAGAAAAATGTGTGATAATTTCACATATTGCGATATAAAATGCAAGCCTTCCTTTGGGCTGGAAACATTTAGTTTAAAGCAATTGTTTTTTCCACGGGAAATTTTCTGGTGTGTTTGACAGCTGTTTTCCTTGACATAGAACAGATACCAGGTTCTCTTCTGATGCCTTCAGAAGATGACCTCAAGGCACTGATTTCTGCAGTGTTAACATGTAGTGAAAAAACTAAATGGAATAGTGATGACTGGAGTCTTGAGCTGAAGCAATGCCTGGTGTGATGCTGTTTGGCTAGAGTCATAGTGATTGATTGCAATGTTTAGAACTGCTGTCCTGCAAAATATACACATGAGAATAGTGTATTTTTTCTATGTAAACTTGAAACTTTGGATTGTTTTCTTAAAGCTAGAGTAAAATAATTGTTTCCTGTCACCTCGATCATAGAGAGTATGCATTGTGTTGCTTGTAACTGTAGGAGAGGTCCCTGGCTGGATAAATTAATTCTATCAATGACTGCAGGGAGAAGGATAAATCTTAAAATAAGAAACTACATTAGGTTGTAAGTGATCCCTTCATACATCTCTAGTGATAAACTTGAGTTCTGGCAGAGACCAAGATACACAAAATACACAACTATTTAACTAATCATATATGATTAGTTCTTATATATTCCAAGGGCGTAATTAAACTGTTCAGTATACAATGTGAAGAAGCAGCAATCCAATTATAAATTGCTCATTCGATAATCCAAGATCATTGAAGCATTGGAAAGGAAACCTATTTTGATCAGTTGGTTCCTGCTGTATATTGTATGCTTTGTGTTCTAGCATATCACCTTACAATCTTTTGGATAAATACCTCTTCTCAGTTAGAGGGAGCTGCAACATCTATTTATTTTGGAGCCCCTTCAGTCAGAAAGCATACTTTATTTTGGATTCAAAGCAGGCTCTCTGTTAGCGAGGCAGTACTTTAGAATAGCGGTCTGTTCTCTGCATGGATGATTTTTAGGAGTAGATGATTCACCTTATAAATTTAGTTGTCTCATTGTTCCTTTTATATATTTTGTTCTCTATCCTTGTCCAATTTTGGCTGCCTAGTATATTATTATTATAGTGTATAACTGGTACACAATTTACACAATGAAGCACATGTACAACGTTTTATGCTACTTTAAGCTAAGGACTAGCTTACATGTTGTGACCTCAAACAAGACTATAAAAAGTTATCTTATGTCATCCTTAGATATCATTTACCCATGATCTAAATTTTAATACTGCTATTGCACATCTGTATTGCCTTATTATGACCAAATATTGACATTGCTTTTCAAAAGCAGCATTTAAAACACTGTTGTGTCATTTTTGATTAAGTAGTAGATCGGTAGGGATGAATTTTTATTAGAGAGCTTTTTTGATGGGAACTAGGAACCTATATACAGTACTGTATATGCATTTGTAACTTATATTGATAGAAATGTTTCATTTGATTTTCTGACTGTAAAATCATTCACTATTATAAATTCCCCTGAATATTGTGCAATTCTAGTTATGCCGCTACTTTGATTCTAGAAAAGAAAATTGTATAAAAGGTTTGAAAAACAGTTAATTGTTCTCACCATTTTATCCCATCTATCATGATTATAGTGATTTATGAAGAAAATAAATGGATTCTTTTGGGATTTTATATATTGTAATATACAGTATTTATGTTCAAGGTGTCAGAAATATATCACCTGGAGTCATAGGTCTATAGTTCTCCTCCCTCGCTCTCTTAGACACATCAACCAGGTGCTCGTCCCTGACTATCAGTCAAGTGTTTTGCAATATGTTAGTGTTTGGTTTTATTTGTTTAACTACACATATGAAGGGCTTTTATTATGAAAACTACCTAGAGGAAATGGGTACCCTTGGCAGGAAATGCTTCAGTGCAATATAAATATATAAATGATTCTGGCAAAAAGGAATGGCAGTATTTTTAAGAACTAGATTAATTTATATACACTGCAAGTGGTCTTCTATGGGCTGTTGTTTTGTTTATTGTATGCGTGTGTAATTTTTAAAATAATCTCTGTATCCTTTAACAGAGTTACTATGACTGTATACAAGTCTCTTTTGATAATAATAATTATTGCATTTCATATAGCTTCTCACATTGGGAGGATGTCACAAAGCATTTCACAGCATTTACTGTAAAGTGTGATGATTGCATTTTATAGGCAGATAGGATACAGCAATGTCGCACAAATAGTCATGAAGTGGACGACCAATTCTATCTGATGGTTTTTTGGTTAGGACACCAGGAGAACCTTCCTTAACTCTTTGAATAGTGCCATGGAATCTATAAGATTCATTTTAGCATGCAGATGGGAACCTCAATTAACATCTCATCTGAAGGATGGCACCTCTGACAATGCAATGCATCCAAAGTACTGCATTGGAGTGCCAGCCTAGTCTATTGATGATTATTATTAAGTTATGAGTTCAAAGTCCTGATTTGTGGCTTGAACCCACAGCCTTCTGAAATACCAAAATGCCTATTTACTTGCCAAACATTTTAACTTTAAAATGATTTGACTAAAATACATGCTTGCCATGTATTCTGTTTATTTAAGAGCACAAAATTTGTATTGAAGCTGATCAAAATTAAATTGAAACCGAGAAAGTTAGAACTTACAATCCTTCCATATTAATTTTCAAATGAACATCATAATTAGATTCAAGATTTAGTTTTAAACAACACTGCAAAATCATAAAAGCATAAAAATGTAACAAATTTGTGAAGAACTTGGCCTGATTTATTTTTTGCTTATTTTTTTCATGTATCATCAAGAAACATTGTTGCAGTGACCATTATCTGTTCTCACAAGCTGTTAAAATTTTGCTTGGAACAATAGGCTTCTTAGTTAAATAGAAGGATGTGAGTCAAAGCAATGAACTGCAAAATGCATCAGACAGCATTCAGGGGAACTGATGACTAAACGTTTTGTGTTCAGGTATCGACATAGTGGGATGATCTTGCCAGGTTTGAAGGAGTGGATGGAAAAATCCTTTGGAGCCAGCTTGGAGCACAGAACAACTCCAAGGGTAAGAAATTTACGCACAGCCATTCTGTAATGGAATTTCTTTGATGTCACTGCTCTGTAGATTCTAAGCAACAGATTTCTCATGATTTATTGACTCCTGAAAAAGCAAAGGAAATGTCCAGTCACGTCTCAAGATTTTTTTAAAAAGAGAAAAAAAAAGTGGCTCATTTTAACAACTTCCCATTCGTCACTTAGTCAAGTACTCTTCTGAAATTATTAAACATTTAACAAAACAGGGTAATTCATATCGGCTTGTAAAAACATGACTTGTTGCAGTGGACCAATGAATAGTTTATTTTAGAATGCCCAGAAAGAAACGCATTCATTAAATAGATATAAAATGAGAAATTATAATTGCGCTCGGAAATTATTTTAAGCTTTGATGGGGAAACAGTGACTTATTTATGTGCCAGCAAGCCAAACAAGGAATTCGTAGAAACTGGGTTTAATTAATAACTTTTTATTTCCTCTGTAGACGACGCCAAATGTAGATGATCTGCCATTACCTATTCTAAATGAACAGTATCTCAAGGATCTTAAAGAAGTAGGTGTGCCCTTCTCGCATGATCCAGAGGACAGGCTAATAAGAGCTCATGGTAAGATATTTTACTTTTTTTTAGGTGAGAGAATACTCAAATTGATTCTGTCTTCTAAACTGATGATTGATTTTTATTTTTTTAAATAAAATGTAGGTCATTGCTTACATGAGATTTTTTCTCTACGTGAAGGGAAATTTGAACGTATTCCAGATGTAGTTGTCTGGCCAAGTAAGTACATTGCAAGTTCAATTTTATTTGTGTGACTTATTATTTTATTCATTAAAGCTGGTGAGGGAGAAAAATTTAAGTGAGAGAACATATCCAAGACATATAGCTGTGCTTATCTGTTGCACAAGGCCTGTCCAAATCTCTTCTGTGCTTTTGGCATAATGTGAAATGGTGCTGCTTTTTTGCTGAAAAATTTGTGTCAAAAGCTGTTGAAACCCTGGTCCATGCCTTTGTCACCTCTCGGCTGGACTATTCCAGTGCCCTCCTCGCTGGTCTCCCCTCCACCACAATCCATAAAATCCAACTCATTCAAAACTCTGCCGCCCACATTCTCACTCACACCAAACTTTGCTCCCCCATTACCCTAGTCCTTGCCAGAATTCACTGGCTCCCTATCCCAGAGAAGATCGATTTCAAGAACCTCACCCTTGTTTTCAAATCCCTCCACTCCTCTGCACCCTCCTATCTCTCCGACCTCTCTTCTCAAAACAGCACCCGTTGCTTTTGCTCCACCGGGTCTGGCCTCCTCCATGTCCTCCGAATCCTCCGCTCCACCACCGGCGGCCGTGCCTTCAGCCACTATGCCCCGAGGCTCTGGAACTCCCTTCCTCACTCCCTTCACCTCATCCCCTCTCTTCCCAGTTTCAGGTCACAGTTAAAGACCTTTCTCTTCAACCACGCCTTTGGTCATCTTTCTACCCCTGCCCCTGGCTTGGTTCCAGGATCCGTTATTGTGAAGCACTCTGAGACGCTGTCTGGCGTGGAGGGCGCTATATAAATTGAAGTTGTTGTATGCAGTAATATATTTTCTTTCTAATGTGGTCCTCTGCAAGCTGAAATCAGCATTATGTGTCCTTTAGCTTCTTCCTAAAGCCTTCCTCTCCTATTGGCTAAAGCAATAAAATGTGTTCTAAACATCAAAACCACAATTATTTTGGAACCATCAAGTATCTCCTCTTCTCCCCCCACCACCCTTTGCCCACCAATTATTACAACACAGTGAGTTTGCTCTGGCTATTCTTCTCTTGTCTATCTGTGTTATCTACATCTGTCACTTAGGAGGAATAGACAGACTTCACAACTGAAATAGGGAATAAATTTGGAAGGGAAGGGATGTGAAGAACAATATTTTTTATTGTTGACTATGTTCCAGACTGCCATTCCGATGTGTTGAAGATAGTTGAGCTGGCTACCAAGCACAATGTTTGCATCATTCCATTCGGTGGTAAGTATTTCTGACTCTTTGTTGTCTTGGGATGTCCTCCTGATGTGAAAGGCGCGATACAAATATAATGTTGTTATTGTTGTCTTGGTTGGTGGTAAACGGATAACACTTTGAACACTTTTTAAAATTGCACTGTAGCTAGATTTTCAACATTTTGGTCAAAATGTATCCATGCACAGTATTAATTTGCTCTTGTCAGTATATCGCTTCAAAGAACAATTAGCTGCCACCTACTCTTAGAGAGGCAATTAATAATTGAATTTTCATTACATTGCATGTTCTGAATAAGATCGTATGGGGTAAATTGTCTGTGGAATATGTACAATTTTACTGCTACAGTATGGAAGAGAAAAATATGAAAACCTTTTTACAATGGGTAGCTATAAATATGACATTTATCAGTTTGTGCATGCATACTAACTTGCCTCACCGGTTTTATTTCATCAGGCATCTGGTGGTTAGGTATTGTACCTGTTTAGAAAGTAGTATAGTGCATGATCTTGTGAATATTAATTGTACTTTATAAAAGTGAAGGATGCATTCATTTTATAGCAATAATCATGGTTTCTCCTATACATTAAGAGATTATTTAAGTGAGTTGGGAAAGTTGCCTGGCTCAGACCAGTGTGTGTTGCAACACTCTTGTTAGTGACGTGACTTAATCAAGCCCTTTATTGCTTTTCCTGAATCTACATCCTTTCACCTTGCAGTCAAGGTGAAAATTTGGTTCTATTTTTCCAAATGTATATGCGCAAAGTTTGTAATGGTCTTGTACTATTTACAATTCCTCCTGGCTTGGCTTTGGGCTCCGCCACTTTTATGCGCTCTGAGACGCCGTCAGTTGAAGCTGTATAAATGCAAGTAACAACAACTCTGATGCCTTGGGACCAGCGCCTCCCAGCATCTTAGGATATTCTCCCGACGTGAAAGATACTATGCAAATATAATTTTATCTTGTTTAATGGGTGTTCTACTATAGTAATCCTGCCTTATGAAGAGATTTATAGACATGTCTAGAGTCTGGTCTAATGATAATATATGGGAGTTTTACTTTTCTGTTATGCTACAGTTGGATTTAGAATTCTGCAGGTTCTCCCTTTGCTCTTGTCTAATTGCACACAAATATATTTTCAGTTAAATGTTAATGCAATTAGTCCCAGATTTGGGGAAAATGCCCAAATTGTGCATTGTAGTGTGCTGCCATCTGTTTGTTTTAATTAGGGTATCCTTTCAAACTTTGGTCGTCAATTTTGCCACCCACAGTAAAAGAACATTCCAGCAGTCTGTAAAATACTGCTGCCATGCAATAAGCAAAATCTTTGCATCTGTAGTCAAAGTGCGAATTAAGCGAACTTACTGTGATTGATAGAGCCTGCAGGGCAAAGTTTATGCAAGCTTGTGGAGAATTCTGACCTGGTGTTCAAAAAGGTCTCTGTAGTTGCTATTTAAAAGAAAATGTTCCAGCAGGTTTATGTAAGTGCTATAAATATGGAAACCCTCAAACACAGGTTTTATTAAATAGCCAGAGAACGCCCCTGGATTTAATTTTCAGTGGTATCCATTTTCTCCCCCTTTATGCGTTCTCCTGAATAAATCTTTCTGCTTTGTCCTTATGACAGCTTTAATTTGCAATAGGCAACAACTTACCAGTCGTTGGAATATTATTCAGAGTTGATAGCAATTGCAAGGCTGTTTCAGCAGGGAGGCAGAGTGCATAGGGGTGGATGTTTTCATGTTCCATCAGTGTTATGTTGACTAATAGTAACTCTACTAGTTGGGAAAGTATTCCCATGTATTCTCTGAATAGAGCCTCAACATAATGAGTAACTCCTTCCAGCATTCTGGAAGGAAACTAAATTTGCATCTTTACAGTAATGGAAAGCAATGTGCCTGAAGCATTGCTGATTACTGCATGCACCGGTTTGGCTGCAGATTATTTTAGATTTCAATGGAGCTCTCTGCATACATTACTTTTAAGTAAGTACAGTGCAAACAGTTTGCAGTTTTAAACCTGAATTCAGATGGAACTTTGCAGTAAAGTGATTTCAATGTTTGCCCTTCCGTTCTGAAAATGTAAATGCGAATGCAAAGATTATTAATTTATATATTCTTTTTCTTGTCATTTTGTGTCTGAAAGTCACCCAAAAGCGCTACTTGAGTTGGATAATAGAGTCGTATAATGTTCAATGACTGAGTCCAATGATCAGCATTTTGGGGGGTTGGGAGATCCCAGTGATTTGTAATAATCTTTACAAATGTGTCCATTAGCAAGCACCTTGCCATTCGTGAATTTGAAAAATGCAGACATTTCCCACTGAGCAAGTAGAGCAAAAAATGGATGCTAATTTTGCTGTCTATGGACTTACTGGTGCCAGCCAAGCAATTATTTGCTTATTATTTTCTTGCTAAGTAAACTTCTATAGCAATGTTCTTCTTCAAATAATTGGAGATAATAACAAAAAAATCATTATTTATGTGTTAAGTATCTAATTGAAATCAAACTATCAATGAATGCAAAGGATTTGGGGTTAATAGTTTCCAATAAATGTTCTCAATGCTCTTACTAAACCATACAAGTTTGGAAGAATCATTTTCTTACAATAAATGAAACTTTGTGTTAGTCCACCTGTTAATATAGTTTAATTGGACTACTTATTTTGGAAGAAAAGACCAGTGAATGCTGCCCTTTAAAATCCAGTCCAGGAATCTGTACTCATCTGGTTTTTGTGTCTCTGCTGGATACTGAAGTAACAAGTCTGCTTCCTGCAGGCAGTTTAGAATCTGTTTTTCATTAACTGTTAAAAGATTTTGGCTTGCATGCTTTGTTAATAATGTCTGCAGTTTGCCAGTGCAGTTCTGGTCTGTCTAGTTGTGCTGCAGCAGTAAGCTCGGTATCAGTGAATCATATTAGAGTTGTTGAAGTCTGATTCACTATTTGAAAAATCTTTGTTTTGGTTACCAGCGAGGTAGTTATAAGGCTATTTCATCTTCATTTATCTCCATGTCCCTCGGCTTATTTGATATACCTATCAGACTGGAACGCTAGCATCCTATTACAGATGGATTCACTCAATCTGTGACGCCATTGAGTTGCACTGCTATGCTCCAATTGAGTCCTGCCGGTGATTACTATTACTGCTCCATTAGCATTTATTTTTCAAACTTGTTCATATGTTTGGAAGTAACAAGTGGGTGGCTTAGTAATGGTTGGTAAAAGACCTACTCCCTCCTAATTAAAACGTTTGTAGGTTTGAGAGTAAGGACTACATATTTTATATCAATTAAGGTTGCTTATCACTTGTTTTGAGAGTCACTTTGGCTAGTTCTCAGCTAGGCTTGTTAAGTAGCTCAGCATTGTAGCACGCAGAACAGTATTTACCAACACAGAATAGCCAACAACTGGACAGTCATGACAGGTCAGTCCCAATCTGAAGGAAAGTATGAGATAAGTTGACCATTTGGAGAAGTGTAGGAGGATATTTATATTGTTAATATTTATAGTTTTGATAATGTGGTTATGTTTTAATTATGTTAAAATTTAATTTATGTGTTACATGAATATTTCCAGATCTATATTACCTGCTCCTTCCCTCCTGACAACTTAATCACTTTGGCTTTGGACGTGTTGGCATTCCAGTATGCTGAACCACCACTAAACATTTATAATTGCACAATCATCATTTTATATTTTTATGAATTTATATTTCTAGTTTGGCTTTCAGAGGTCTAAGAGTAAATAATTTATAAAAAATCTTTAAAGAATTCACAGCAAGTTATTGTATTTGCATACGTCACTGAGCATCTGTGTTTTTTAAGATGCATTTTAATAAAGTGAGTAACATTGGTACTTCGTATACAGCAGAAATTGCTGCAGCTTGCAGTTCTATTAACACTTTCCCAATATTTCACACGGTGTAGTCGGCAGTCCACGTCCTGCTGAGAACATCTGCACAGAGTTGCCTGGAGACCATCACTGTTAGATGTGTATGAAAGAAGGAAAGGCACAACTACTATAAAATCAGTCAGTCATTTAATTTCCTTTATTTGCAGGAGGGACAAGTGTTTCCAATGCTCTTGAGTGTCCTGCAGATGAAAACCGAAGCATAATTTCTTTGGATACTTCACAGATGGTATGTAATAAAGTCTGTAGGAAAAAACTCCTGGTAGCAATAAAAACTACAAAAAAAACGTTTTAAGTCCAACTGCAATTATGCTTATTTGACCAAAGTATCCACAAGGTTTTTCTACCTGTGTGTACAGCTGTTCAGATCACATCGTAGGTACCATTATAAGTAGTTATAGCTTGTCTAGATTGATCACCACATTCAGATTTTTGTACCTCATTCTGGTGTTTTTCCAATGTTTTTAAACATAAGAATAAGGAGCAGGAGTAGGCTGAAATGGCTAATAAATGCTAACTTTAATAATTATCCACTTTTGTACCAAATGTACCTATGTGTTGATCAGAAACAAGTCATGTAGTGTCACTTTCTGCAGGTTTCATCTCTTAAATTCATTCAACATTACATCTGAAGTAGTTTTAGTTCAGTTTAGATGGTCATGGTATGTAAACATGAGGTTTGTTGCTGGATTAAATTGAAAGTTGAAACTAGAAATGCTGCTTTCTATTTTACGATGCTTCCACTGAGTAAATTTGAGAAGGAGTGCACAGAAGCTGCTGTAGATGTAATATCCCTAGACAAATACAGAAAATTTTAATCACTTGCATCACTGCCTCATCTTTAATTTTCATTTCTTGCACTTAAGCCCCCTGATTGCAACTATCTAACCTATCTATTGAGCTTGTGAGATTTCATAAGTTTACATATGCTATGAAAATATTACTGTTAATATTTGGATTGACTAACTGGTGTGCTGTTGAATCTTAGGAAATAACTCTGTGATTCTGTTGCAGTACGCTTGGTGAATTCCTGACGTTAAGCACAATATTGTTAATCATGTCATAAGAAACTCTCATTGAAGCAGCGTGGACAAGAATGTTTAATTTGGAAAAAAATAGAATTGAGTAATCTGCTTCACCACCTGAGGTGGAAGAACCTTTTATTGACGAGATTGATGAGGGATCATAAAAAGGTTTATGGTAGTTGAGCAAAGCTTTTCTTAAATAATTGTCTTTCCGAAATGCTTAAACTGCTCTCAGAACTCAGCTATGTGAATGCTGTCACTTTTACATTCCAACCCATAAATCTTTCTCGAAAAAAAAATCAGGACACGGTTTGGTGAGCAGTTTCAAAAGTTAATTAAACAACCCGAAATGCACTGCAGGGTCACGTGTATTCTAGCTGGTCTTAAATTATATATGAGAAACATTTTGACATAATTCTTTTAAAAAATAACAACCTAATTCTTCCCAGAAAGGGTATTTTATTTAAAGTATAAAATATACATATATCATGATCCACCTCCAGTAATGTCTCTGTTGATTTCTGATGCCGTGTAGCTTGAAGTAGAATCAGAGAAATTTAGGAAGTCTTATTATTGCCAATCCTAGAACATACCTTTGTCTTGTAATATTATATTTGAATACTAAAATCTGGAGTTAGCAGAACACAGAGCACTGAAGGGGAAATTGAAGAGCAAACTACTATATCTAACGTGACTAATCATTGAGAGGTATAGGTGATTACTCATCCTCTTGGATGGCAATTCATACACAATGTGGAATGCCTTGAAGAAAAAATTGTGTTTGCTCTCTTTGAAAGTAAATAGGCTACAGAGGAAGCCGAAGACATCTAAAAGACGTGAAAAGTGCTATATCAAATGCAAGGATTATAGTAATGTAGTACAGAGGGCATTCTAAAATCTGAAAAAGGACAAATAAAGCAAATTCTAACACATTCCCCTTCTAAGATTTTGTTTTATGGAGCATTCTTATTAAATTGTATTGCAGATGAATCAAATTGCAAAGCTTTTGGTGTTGGAAGAAATACTCCCTCTCGGAATACTATATCTGATTCTGGAATACAGTCCAAATTTTATTTAAAAAAATTCTGAGTTTATTTATTGGTTAGACATCATACAGTAGAAGCCCGTTTATCCGTGACCCGATCAACCGTAACTTCCGTATAACCGGCACTGCAAAAAAAAAGGTCCGCATTCGATAAACTGGAGTTTATCCAGAAAAATGCATTTTTGGGGTGTTTTGCGTTGAGTCAGTATTTTGGAATGCTACTACTAGGTGCCTGATGGTGGTGCTAGCTCAGAATGCTGCCAGTACAGCATTCTGCAGAGTGTACAGAGGGTTTGAGAGAGAAGGGAGAGTGAGGGTGAGTTCATTAATTTAGCCACAAGCAAAACATACACACACAAGCAAAGCTTGCAGATCAATGATGCATATCACAGCCTTAGCTTTTATTTTAATAAATGTAACAAATTAAATAAAAAACACAAACCCCTACAACAAGTCTGGTTTATTTTACAAATACTTTTAAGCTTGGGAAGCCGCATTGTATATCAGAAACACACTCAGCGCCTCCCCTTACCCCAGTCCGATGTTAAAAACAAATCTAACTTTAAAAGTGAAATGAAACGTTTGCTTTCAATGCCGATCCTTGAATCATTTGGAAGGAAAGTAAACTGAACAGTGACAGCGGCAGCTGCTTTCTCAATAACACGTTTGCTTTCCTCTCCTGCCCCCAATGAGAACAGTGTCATTCAGACGTGTACCTTTTGCACTAGTTTAAAGATCTCTCTGAATTGCCTAGTTGCTGTGTGTAAAATTATTATTTATATATTATATTATCATATAAATGATTATTTAGTGTATTATTAATATGCTATGTTTTAAAAAAATTGAATTAAAAAATGTAATTTTGGGGGGGTTGGGTTTTCTGCCGAATATTCGGCAGGCGCTTTAACCGGCACTGGCCAGGTCCCGAGGGTGCCGGATAAACGGGCTTCTACTATACTAAGTGGAAATTCACAAATATTAAAAAATTCAAAATCAACAGCTTTCACTTCCTTTATTCTTTAAGTTGAAAGTCTAATATCACTAAACTAATTATATCAGCAAAAATAAATGTAAGCCTGATGTTTTAAATGTCTGTTAAAGTGTAATTAAAACAATATATTACAGGAATAGGTTAACATAAGGCTAGGTGGGTAATGATTATGTGGTGGGCAAAGGCACACATGTATTTTATTTTATAATGACATATATCATAGGTAAGCAGATTGATCTAATTTTTGTGCCAGTTGGCAAGAATTAAGGTGAGACTGACCAAGACTCGGGGTTGCTATTCAGGTGGTTAAGTAGTGAAGATGGTATACACGTTATTAAAGACAGGCTTGTTCCATCAAATTAACAAGTCAATTGGCTAATTAATTTTTTAAAAATCAGTTAATCTGTCATTCTGGTGGAATTGCACAGCTGAGCTCTCCCATGGAGAGTGAGAAAAATAAATCTGAGGGTTAGTCAACCTTGACTTTGTTTCCACCTTATATTGAATGATTAGAGAGCAGGATTGGCAGCTTGCTTAGGCCAGCTTCTATTCCACCTCTGATCCTGAGGATGGGCACAGTAATATGCAGGCAGCATAAACAAGAGGAGGAAAGGAGGGTAAAATGACATAGCTGAGATCCCTTTTCCTTTAAAACATTCCATTTCAATAATAAAATAATAATAATCCTTGCATTTGATGCAGTGCTTTTCACATCTTATCAATGTCTCAAAGCACTTCTCGGTCTATACTGTAATGTATATTTATGTCTGAAGTTGTGTTCTGTGGCTTCAAAACGTACTACCTCTAATTGATGACTAATGAATTTATATTAAATAATACAATTAAAGAATGAGAGAGGGATGTGTATTGCTTACTTTCCAGTCAGTCTTGAATTTTCTGCATTGAATTGGTTGCATTCACTCACAAAACACCCAGTTACTCTTTATCCTGTGAAATACTTTAGGATGTCCTTACTTGAAAGGCCTTACAGCATAAACTATTATTAATATTATTATTGTTACTGCTTATTGACATAGAGATGTTTCCTTAATCTTTTTGTAAAAAACAGAATAGAATATTATGGGTTGATGAAAAGAACTTGACAGCTCATGTGGAGGCTGGAATCACTGGGCAGGATCTTGAAAGACAGGTAAGATCAAATAGTCTGGCTGACTTTATATAATTAAATGATGCATAAGAAGCCGTGGGAGACTTCTAAAAGATGTTGAGATACTCTTCCCCAATACCTCCGCCTTGCCCCCTCCCTCCCTACTTTCAAATCCCACCTAAATACCTTCCTGTTTGATCATGCTTATGGTCACCTCCCCCTTCCCTTTCCCTCTGGCTCGGGGTCAGACTCTGCCACTGTTGAGCCCTCCGGAACGCTACCAGGCGTCAAGGGCACTATATAGATGCAAGAAGTTGTGTTCCACAAGGGATAGGTCAGGGTTTTGCTCGCTAGCTGGCTCTGAATCAAGACACTACTTAAGAGAATTTACTGTGAGCCATTTACAAATCTATTCTGCAAGTCTATTGCAGTAAATTGAACTTGATTGCAAAGCATGATATTAAACTAAATGCTAAGTGCTTTGGAATTATAAACTAGAAATATTGTGATGCTTTCAATTCAATTCAAAGCAAGAATTATGGGGGTTTTCTGCAAAACGTACCAGATCAGATCTTGCTAAAGTAACATTTATGTACATTTGGCTTAACATTTTCATCCGCAACTGTTTTTGTATTTTGATGTTTTGTGTTTTTGGTAATCCTAATTAATAGTGATGTGCGAATCCAAGAATCTCATAAAGACCTAAAAAATTTTAATGTAAATTTCAGGAAGTTTGATTCTGTAGATTAAACTTTTTCGTTCATTAAATACCCAGCAGTATGGCTGGAAAATAACCAGCAGCTTGGATCTGTGAATTTTAATTGCAATAATCTTGGAATGTTTCCAACTGTTCTAGTGAGAACATTTAGCACATTTTTTATAGTCCGTCTTCACATCTGTTACAAGTGCGAATGATTTTTTTCCCCAAAAAATCTTTTTAGGAATTGGATGCTGATTATATAAATTATGTAGCCAAGAATAGTCTGAATATTTCCTCACTTATGAAACCATAATTATTCAGCCCTGGATTTGGACAACTTAGCTGCTCGTCTCCTGGTCCCTGTAACTAAAGCACCTCTCCCTGCTCTGTAGCATCTATAATAGATGGAATGTCTTACCTCAAATACCACTTATTTCAGAAGTGAGTAATGGAGCTCATATAATTATTTTTTTAAGCTGTTTAACTCCTATAAACACTCAGAAGGGGGCGAAATGATTGAAATTCACCATTCATATCCATAGGTGAAAAAAACATTTCCCTACCGCAGATTGTAAGGGTAATATGGCTACTGAAAGTGGTCTGAATCCTCGGTTCAATTGATAGAGATTTCCAATAGGACTGTTTTTAAAAAAAATCTATGTTAAACCAAATCCATGAGGCAACCGTTTCCATGATGTGATGGTAAATTGTGGTTGGAGCTGAATAGGACTTGAAATCCATTGACCAATTTCTGCTTGGGGCATTTTAAGATGCAGCCTTGTATTTAGAGGTAGCTTATTTGATGTGGAATATATTAAAATGCTTTCTTAGTCCCATAAATATTAATTCCTTTATTGTCTCAATTATGCCTGGTCAGCCATAAAATGTATTTGTATTTCAAGTAGAAATACACAGTTGCTTACACAAATACACAATCGACGTGTGTCCTGTTTTTCTGAATGAGTTGAATAGTAGTAATTGTTGCAACAATTGAACATGCATCTCACTGAATATGGTTTCATCTGGAGTTTGACAATAATTAAAATTGTTTGTGAAAATTAATGCTCCTTTTATATTACGCTTTTAGTAGTACTAGAAGTGGATATCTTAAGTGGATATTATTCAGCTCTTGAACTCTTCTGAAACTACCAATTAGTGGTTTTGGAGTTGATTCGATGCAGTTTCGAACACAAGTCTCTCTAGCTCCAGGTAAGAGTGATTTGGAGAGGGTTACATGGTTTCTCACTCTAAATCGCTCTCTATGACTCTGATGGTACAAAAGGGGTACAAGATTGAACTAAGTGGAACTAATAATGTAAGTTGTGTGAGATATTTGTGAGGTTCTTGACTGGTTTAGTGCCTGTACGAGCATAAGGAAATAAATTCTTAATTTCTTAATACATTTACCATACCCACCCCTAACATTCTGAGGTACTTTATTGACCTGACATTCGGAAGATCATTCTAGTACAGGAGACGGGTTTTGAAAAGCACAATTGTAAATTGTACTTTTTTTTGTTATTCAAGCTTGGTGACCAGGGTTATTGCACAGGACATGAACCAGATTCCATGGAGTTCAGCAGCCTGGGAGGCTGGGTAGCTACCAGGGCATCGGGCATGAAAAAGAATATTTATGGTAACATTGAAGATCTGGTGAGTATTTAAAATACTACAAATTGTATTGCGGTGCTGAACTCCACATAATCCATACATGGACTTGCACATTCCTCACATTCTAGCATCACAAGAGTCATAAGCTGGTCTGACAACAATTTCAGTAGTCATTTAAATGACACTACTTTTTCAATATAAAAACATTGTGAAAAGGGAACAATAAAGCTGAAATTATTTGAAAAATATGTAGGATTTCTTTTCACTCCAATCTGAGTATGTAATTTGTGTACTTTAATGTTTAACAGATTGTGCATATAAAAATGATTACACCAAGAGGCATAGTAGAGAAAAGCTGTCAAGGTCCACGAATGTCGACTGGTCCCGATATCTACCACTTCATTATGGGATCTGAAGGTGCAGTTTCTCTGCTATGTATTTTTCAGTTCTACAGTAATCTGTAACAAAAAAGAATACTTAATGTGTAGTGAGCATATTTTTTTCAATGATCATTTAGATTTCACAATTTATTTTCCTTGTTCTTCCGTTTTTTTAAACAAAACTCTCCTCCACCATATTTGTTTCCTTACAATCTTTTCAAAAGCACTGTGTCTCTTTACCCTGCAGTTCTTTCCCCCCCCCCCACCACCCCAGCTAGATCAGACTCTTAAGGTAACAAACAACAGTAATCACGGCATTCATACCACAATCTTAATTGCATGTATTGGTGCTTGCAATGTGATCACTGCACCCTCCTTGAATTATATTATAAATTCATAATGTTCCTGGGAAAACGTACATTTTTAACTCCAAAAAATGGTTGCTTCTTAATTCTGTTTCTAACAGTATTTTCATAAGTTATGTCAGCATCATTTTTCTGTAAACAACATCATTTGTCACATTTGTCAACTTTATTATCAAACTTCATACTGATTTCCTCCCATTAGATACAAGGCTCCATTTGAAAGTAGTTGCACAGAAGAGTGCTATTTGTGTGTCTTGTGTAAACACTGATGTAGCACCACTACTTAAAATGACTTCCTCAGTCTGTCGCTTTCAGTCCATTTGGCTGCATCTGTAAATACTTTGCCACTGAATTTCCCTTTGTTCAGTAACATAGCCCACTTTCCGCCACTTCAGTTACACAAACTACACTTTTTAGACTTCTCTTTAAAATGCCACAGTGTATACATTTGAAATGATGTTCACAATGAACAATTTAGCATGCTGGTTTAATTTATATAATAATTCTTGTATATAGGTGGCCTTTGATCATTATTTGTTGTTTGATGCTAAGTTTAACACCCTTTGCCGATGTGCTGCTTCACTCTGCTTAATTAGTAGTCCATGTAAATTCTAATGTAGTGAAAAGTAAAGAAGTTAAGTTACGCAGCTCTGTTTTAATGGCAGTGGCTGGGAAGTTGCTTAGGCAATAAATTGCTTTCTGGCTTTAAAGCTAACCAAGTACAGTGTAAGTTTGAAACAGCAAAGGGAACAAAGATTTGAGTAATTTGCCTTCTCTTTTTGATTAATTTCTGTATTGTTTTTTCAACATACTTAGCTGCTGTTTGGCTGACTTTCACAAGCACTCTTATCTACCCTCTTGTAAGACTAAGACATTAATAAATTGGAAGTTTTTTTTTGTTAGCTTTTGTTCAGTACTTTTCCCTGCAGTGTAAAACTACTGTTATACATGTCGGAATTTTCCTCAATTGAAAACAAATCATCTTCCAAGCACTCCGATCAAACAACTTTAAAATGCTTTACTATTTTGTTTATATTCGAATTACAATGACATATTGAGTGAAATAAAATGCATTCTGAGGCAAACTTAAGTGTTGGGAAGATGTACTGAATTTATGTTGTTGCTGATAGTATTTTTATTGTTAGATTTTAAATGCACGAATAACCTCTTTTGTATCTGACGTGCGCCTGTAATTCATACTGGTTGGAATACAAGTGAATGTATTGCTGTAGATGAATGTGGGTGGTATGGTTATTCCCTAGTGACCATCTGTGCAGAAGTGGCACAAAATAGATTCAGCATCTGTCAATGCAATTTGCTGAATTTTTGTGTCGTAGGTAGTGAAATAGAAATTGATATACTCTTTTGAATTGCTTTCATAATCCTTCAGTAAACTTTTAAATACAATATTTGTCTTTAGTGGCATTCACGTAAGGAGTACAGTGAGACTATAAACACTTTGAGGAAAACATAGACAGAGTAGCAGAATGGGCTGAGATGGCAAATGAAATTGAATGCAGGAATGTGTGAGCTTATATATTTTGGCATTGCTCTGTGCTGCAAAGTTCCATGTGACACATAGACAGCTCATTTTAAAATATTTTGACTAGAATGTGCACATGTAAGCTGCACATTCATTGTTAAATCCAAGACCAGATTTTTTGTGAGAACATTGTTATTGTACTGTATTTTGAAATAGGTTGTAAATTCAACATGAATTCCAGGATTCCAAATGTGTGCTCTGTAACTGCTTTTGTATATAGAACTTGGATTTGAGCTGGGCTGGATATTATTGAACCAAGATCCTGAACTCCCACCACCCGTGCCAGTTATTTTCTGTATTTATCTGCCACCTCTGCTCAGACCAGCTTCCCTCTGTTTTGGCTGCTTCCAGTTTTTTTTTATCAATGACCTCTCTCTAGCATTTCAGCTTCTGCTAAATTTCTTGACATTCATTCCCTGTTATGTTTGCAATAGAAATCCAAATAAAGCTACAATTAAAGAAACGAGAGGGGAAACTCTTGAGTTCTCACTATTGGAGATTTATTTTAAAAACACGATATGAATTAACTTGCGTATGTTTAGTTCTAGTTTTAAAACATAGGTTTTGATTAATGTGTTGACACACGATGAAAGGAGTGTAAAAGCACAGTGACAGTGCTATCTCCAGTCATTTGATGTTGTTCAAAGTAATTTGGGCTGATTTGTTGTTGCTGATTTTATGCACATGCTGTACTGGCAATGGGAGAAAGATGCAATATGAGCAGAATTGATGTTAAGTTCAGCAAAATGCTCTACATAAAAAACATATAGTTTTACTTGTGAGCAATCATGGTCTGTGAAACAGTTTTGTGATAACATTGATAGTTTATTTATAAGCTTTGGATGGTATATAATAGATTGAAGTCTTGATTTTCCATTTCATTTTCCATATGATGTATTTATTGTGTTTTCTTAAATTTGACTATAATTTCCACCTGTCCCATTTTCTTGTTTTTCCTCCTCTAAAGATGCTAGCTTGTGCTCCACTACCATTCCCCATTTTATAAGACGACTTTGATAAATTGCTGCTGTGATTATTCTAATGCCTAAGCCTAGATAGTGAGTGCTGGCAGGGTATTCAACCATCAAGGGCATCACAGGCAAACCCCTCCCTATTTCTACCCGATCTATACCATTTCCCAACAGGTCACTGGGTAGTGGGATGCTATACCTAGCGGAATATTTGAGCTCTTTCTCCTTTTCTATTCCTGAGGTTTAATAACTTCTCCCCATTATATTCTACAAGCTACCGGAAGTAACAGTTTGGAAGGTTTAAAGGTGCATGTTAATGACCTTTTGCATGAGTAAATTATCCAGATGGTGATTCAGTTGTGGGTACTATTTTAAAAAGTGATTCTGACCAATTTAAAAAATGAGTTGTTTGTAAGATGCTGGTAACTACCACAATAAAACAATTTGCATTTTGTTTTAATACAAAGCTACACCTAGAATTTTCATCTTTCAACCTCCAATATTGAGCTACGACAGGAATTTCTGAACCTGAATTTCTGTCTGTAATAAATTAGGAGTTTTGTGTGGTGTCTTTTTAACCATACGTACAGTTTTATTATGTGTATAATTGTTAACAAAATTCTAGATGCAGTTTTTTATTAAAACATAGGCAAAGTTGTTTTATTGTCGTAATTTCCAGCATTTTACTGCAAGATCTGTTGAAGATTACAGATTTTGTCAATCAGAACTCTCTTTGAGAATCAGTTTGAAACTGGAAGCTGCGTCCTTTACTCCGAATAACCCAAAGAGCAACACCACAAAATGCTGTTTATTTTCACAAGGGTAGAGGTCTGCTTTTGTTGGCACTTTCACCACAGAGTAGTTGCACAAATAGCCATCAATCTATTGTGATGTCAGGGTGATTCTAAAGATTTGTTTTGACAATTAAAACAAATTATTTCCAGAGCCTTGGAGGGAATTTTAGTTTGTTAGGAATTAAAAGTCCTTTTCTGTTCCAGTGTAACTTTGACTGCGGTTGCTTTTTTTGGCGCTAAAGCCGTTTAAAAATAAACTTCAGGTTAGAAAGTATATTGTTCTCATATTTTACATCTGGTACCCATATGCTCTGTGTTTGGCATGATCATTCCTTCAACAGGTAATTAGAATTCTAGGCCATAGGCTTTTAGGGAAGTCTGACTTTTCATGCTGGTTTGTTACTTCTATGCAATTTTCACTGCAGAAAACATCACACACAACTTTTATATGACTATGCTGATGATGCATTTCAATTCATTGAAATGGCTATATTTTTGAAGTTGTAGAATGTAATTCATTTGCTCGAATGTATTAAAACTGAATAAGTTATACGTTTGAATATCATTTCGTCTTACATCTATGAAAAACTAATTTACGTAGATTATGTGGTTTCCATTTGCTACAAGCTATCAAATGGTATATATAATATAAATATATAATATAAATATAAGCAAGAGGAGGAAAACAAATTGAAAAGCTCTCATATAACAACAAAAATACTGCAAAATTACATTTATAGAGCACCTTTCACATCGGGAGGACGTCCTAAGGCGTTGGGAGCTCAATACAGTAAAAGCCCATTTATCAGGCATCCTGCGGGGGTCGACTAATTGACTGCTGGATAATCCGGTGGCAGTTGCCAAAAACCCAACACAAAAAAATTACTTCTTTTAAAGCATACCATATTAATAATACACTAAACAGTAACAGAATATTGTATGGATACTTACCAATAAAGATTCCAGCACACTCGGTAAAATGATCAGTAAAACTGCATTTTTTACCGATCGGTAAAAACCCCAACTTCGTAAGTTTAATAAGTGCGCATGCGCACGCATTATACGCATGTACAAAGTGAGCATACTCACGATTGCTGGAATGGGGAATTGCCCCAGGAGGTGGTCGAGCAATCCGGTTGATCGGGTCATGGATAAACAGGCTTTTACTATATATGGAAGCTTAAAAATACTTATGGATCAGATGAGTTCACTTGATACAAATTTGCGGCATTATTAGCTCAAGTTAATTTAAATAAGTCAGCAATTAGAATATATGTGCTAAACGGTTTGAACATAAGAAGGCATTATATACTAATTTTACAGGAATAGAGGTTAATATCTGATATAAAATAATTATGTAGCAACCTAATGTATAATTAAGTTTAGTATTGATTAAATCTTTGATTTACCTGACTACAGTTCAGTAGAAAAATATTATTTTCTTTTTTTGCTTTATGCTGCCAACTTTCCTGTTAAGCAAGTGAAAGGTGGTAGATCAGATGATCCCGGTAAATGTTAAAGATTGTTGAGTTATGACTACTTCAAATGTCTGCCCCTTATCGTTGACCATTTTCAGAACAATTACTGATGGCTGGATAGCAACCTTTCCTACATTCTTTCAGAGTCTCAAGGGAATCCCCGAAGGCATGTGAGGTCCAGGGACCTCTCCCTTGTTGACTGCCTACAAAATGGCATCCAATATTTTAGACACCTCTCTGGGGGAGTTCATCTGGTCATATTAATGCTACATTTAAATTGCTTTCAGTAAAGAGGTAGTGGTCATCTTTTTTAAATACAGTACTAAAGTTGGGGTAAAACTTTGTGTCTAAATATTTAAATATATTTTTTAAATCCTGTCAGTCAACTGTATGTGATACAAAATGTTGCTCTCAAGGTCAAGATCCAAAAGGAACCGAGAAATCTGTTTAAGGGCAACATTCTCTGATAGCTGGCCTGATCGCATAACAGGTTAGGTCTACCTGTGGTTCATAGATGTACTAGAGTCCAACCATATACTATTCATTTTGCGGATGACAAAAGCTGCTAGATATTTTTTTTTGATTTCCATGATGAAATATGAGAGTAACATTTCCTGAGCTATTCCATGTTCATGAAAATTTACTAAACTGTTGGCGAGGTGAATGATAAAGCTTCTACTTGACTGTTTTAACACTATTGTAAAGTGGGATGGAGAGCTTGAGGCCCTGGGTGCATTTCTTTTTATAATTATGGGCTTTTGACAGGTCCTCAATTCTTGGAAATATCACTGTTAAATGTGTTTCCTTTCTACACCTTAATGTGTGTATTCTTTATAGTCTCTGTACTTATTAACTGAGTAACATGGAGGTATTCAACAACATATGTTAAACTACAACAAATGTGCTGTCGCCTTCCTTCTCAACCTTATTTTCAAAACTTGGCTTGACACACAGATGTGTATTAAGGTTTTTGAAACTTTTGTTAGTCTCATGGGAAGTTCAAATAATAAAAATCTTGCATTGACTTCCTATACCCCCCTTAAAAAGAAGTCTCTAGTTTTTTCAGTGCAAGATGAAATTGCTGAAGAATTACAACTGTATACTTTAGCTAACTGAATTGATTATTCTAGAATGGTTTTATTGTGCACACTAGAGGGCAGTACTAAATAGTTTCACTAGATCTGCAGTTCTCAGTAGTTTTACTTCAAAGTATAAAAAACATAGACAGTGAATTCATTGTTAAAATATTTTTCTTCAGAATTGATCATTACAATTTGAATTGTCAAATATTAGCTGTGCTCTTAATTAAATTATCAATATTGTGGTATTCTTGATATTCAGCGCTTTGGGATGTCCTCCTGACATGAGCAGTGTCATCAAATAATAACAATAATCCTTGCATTTGATAATAGCGCTTTTCATGTCTTCAAGACGTTTCAAAGCGTTTCACAGAATATACTGTAAAGTAAATTGACTGTATATTTGTGAGCAAAACGCGACAACCAATTGTGCCCACCAGTGTCCCACAAACAGCTATGAAGATGAAATAATCATTTCTTGAATGATTATTATCAGGCATGTGGAGTAATGAAACTTGCCCAAGGTTTTGCTCTGCCTGGAATGAAACCCCGATTTCCCGCTTGCGAGTGCTCTTAACCACTGAGCTACATATAAATGCAATTTGTTGTTGTATGTAAAGACTTAGGCAGTAACATTTCAATATGAGACTAATAAATAATAGGATGTGAAGTTATACTCAGTATAAATACAGTACATGCAAGGGATTGTTATTTTTTTTTAATTTTAAGGTATACCAGGAACAACATAGTTAAATGGCTTGTTTAGTTTCCCCTTTCCCACACTTTAAATTGCACCACTAATATAAGTAGGAACTATAAGGTTGGTGTAAGTTGGTGTATGATTAAAATTGCAAGTATTTGCAGGCTTCTAAGTTTTCAAACAATTTCTCATGTTTCAGAAAGGATTACTAGTTATGTGAACTGTAGCTGCATTGACATTGAAATGTATCAAATGTTTTTTCAATCGACAACTTGCCAATGTTTTAGATCACGTTAACTTCACCCTCAGACGTCATATGTTTGGTCTAATGTCTAGACTCTGGCATTTTACAGGTCAGTTGCTGCTTAATACCATGAAAGATTACAAAATAATCATTTCATAAGAAAAAGAACAAAAGGGAAAGAAGTAGTTGCCTGACATATTCCAAATATGACGCACTTTGCAAGAACCCAGGGGCATTTCTTTTAACATTGCTAGATTTTATGTTTTGTCTTCAGAGATATTGCAGTTCAGTATTGTGTCTATTATTGAATCACTTGGACTAATTGGTTGCTATTTCCTGGCAATATTCTCACACATGTTCACTGTGACCACCTAACCACTTTGGGCTATGAACATTATAGTGTTGGTTCTGCTCCATGCGATTCAACGATTTTAAAGTGAATTAAAAATGATGGCTGATCAATAGAAATCAAATTTAATAGATGAAATGATGAGTAATCTAGAGAATCGCAAATACAAAAACTAGAATTTACATTTATATGGTGCCTTTCTTCTGGGAAGACAATGTTTCACATGGCTAACTAGGAGCCTGAATTGGGAATGGGGTAAAGGTGGTTGATAGTGCAGCCAACAAGATGGGTCATAAGATGGGCTTCAAGTAAGGGGACGAGGTGAAGTGAGGGCAAAATAAAATGGTCATTAGAATGACCATGTTTTTATTAAACTCTTCATAATCTTGATTAATGTATAGATCTTAAAGTAACTCTGCTTGCAGTTTAGAGTTGACGTTTATAATGTTTTTTTCAAAACGGACTATGCTAACTGCATGATTGTACATGCACTATGATGATTCTAACTGCTCAAATTTTGCATTTTCCTTTTTTTTTATTTAAGGAACCCTGGGTGTAATTACTGAGGTCACGATCAAAATCAGAACATTGCCTGAATATCAGAAATATGGTTCTGTGGTTTTTCCAGATTTTGAACAGGGTGTGGCCTGTTTACGGGAGGTAGCACGACAGGTATTTGTTATTCTTAAATAAAATACCACATTCATTTATTCCTGCTTCTGTTTTCTGCCTTTCTGCGCAACAACTATGTTGCTATTTTACCATTGACATTGTGGGCCATACCTTTGTAAAAAGGCTTTCATTTGACCTCTTATCAAATTCTTGTGGAAGTCCATGTACAGTAAAAGCCAGTTTATCCGGCACCCTCGGGACATTGCCAATTAAAGCATGTGCCAGATATTCGGCCGAAAACACACCAAATGTTTTTTAAAAATTTAATACAGTGTGCCAGATAAATTCTGGTTAATCGAATGGGGACCTTTTTTTTTGCGGTACCGGTTACATAGAAGTTATGATTGATCGGGTCACGGATAAACAGGCTTTTACTGTACATCACATCCATTCTGTTACCTTCTTTAGCTACAATATAATGGCTACATTTTATCACTACAGTAAATTCCATCAAGTGCTTTGAGAAGTCCTCCTGACATGAAAGGTGCTATATCAAATTAAGGATCATATTATTTATCAATATATTTAGTAATTTGCTAAAAATATTTAGAGATTGGTGAAACAAGATCATTCCTTTATAAATCCATGTTGTTATTAGCTGTTTCCCCCCCTCTCCTCACCACCCCATCCAGTAGAACATAAAATACAGTACAACAAAAAATAATTGGACTCGTCCTTTCATACATAGGAGCCTACATCATGCAGCCTGACTTACCTATCTTTGAAAACTGCTTGTTTGGTGATCATAACCTCCAGCAAAAGATTATGCGACCATAATCGTCTTATTATTGATCTGCTGTATAAGCTTTTCTGCAGTTAAAAGTGAATTGTAAACCTTATCCTAGCTTTGCGTGGTTTCAAACTTTCCTCTTAAGCTATTATCTTTTAACCTCCCTTTACCTGTAATATATTGAGTAATGAGAATGTTGAATATATTACCTGAATATGATTAAGATTTGACTTGCATTTCTATTTTTATGCATAGATATTACATTTATATTTCAGCAAATTATAATATAGATTAGTGAATATGTATGTAAAAAAAAGCTTTCATTTAGAATAGGAGGAATTATTTGGTTAAAGTGGTTTTATTTTGCTTGGCAACAATAAAATCAAATATTGTTGCATTAAGAATGCTAATTTTTCATTTTCAGTTTGCTTGGTTATTTGTGTTTAAGATGTGAAAAGCACTACATCAAATGCAAGGATTATTATTATTATTATTGTCCTCTTTAAAATTTATGTTATCAATTTCTCCTCATAGAGATGTGCTCCAGCATCAATTCGATTAATGGACAATACGCAGTTCCAGTTTGGTAAGCAAATATCTATTTTGGAAGATTTCCCAGTTAATACAATGCATATATGTGAACAGAATTCAATAAGTGTTTACTTCTGTACCGCATGAATTGGCATTGATATAGCACCAAACAAAGGCCACAGGCTAATGACAAACTATCATAGATAGCAATCACAGTAGACCATTATCAGGGTCTTTATTTGTTTCCCTTTTTTATTGCAGCTGTGAGGTAAAATTAGGACGACTATCCAGTTAATTGCATCAGAAGGTAAAAGAATACATATCTCTTCAGAGATCCTGCTAGGGTGTTTTAAATAACTTTTGATTTCAATACAGTCTCTTATCCCCAAATGTAAGACCAACCTAAAATATTCAGCAAATAACTTTGCAAGTGACCAAGTATGTTGCACTAAAACCAGTCTTCAGGGCCGTCTTTGTACTATCATAATCTTTGAGATAGAGTTTTAGATAATCATATTCCATGTCAAGCTTGTGATAATACAAAGCTGTTGAGAGCAATCCACACCATCCAGCTGATAATGAAAATTGAGATCAGACTGTTTGAATCCCTTTTGGAATGAGTAGTAGATCTTTCATGGTGTTTTACTGTTTGGGACTAATAAGGACTGGAAAAGAAATCAATAAAAGAATGTACAGTCTGGGAGGAGAAATAGATTGATATTTGTGCAACCTCACACACAGGGACAAAGTAAAAAATGGTTTTCCAGAAATGTGCGCTGCTATATTGTGCCTTTCCCCAAGGCATTTCTAACAGGATACTCAGCAATCACTTGCAGCACCAAATGCCCTGTAGTTTGCCAGGTTGAATCCTCAGGATGATAGAGAACCTTGAGAGAAACTCCTGCATGTTACAGAGCATTCGGATTCAGACTAAGCTTGTTGGTTTTGCCCGAGGCCATGTCATGGGATATAATGTGCAAGAGGAATTTAGAAAGGAAATCTTTTGTAGGATTTCGAAAGATAATTAAAAAGGTTATGTCCATAATGAACCTAACTCATTTCAGCATCCCCTAGCACTGCATTACTAGTTTTCATGCACGTTACAGGATTTTTAATTAATAATCCTTGCATTTGATATAGCGTTTTTCACATCGTATCGACGTCCCAAAGCGCTTCACAGAATATACAGAAAAAGTGAATTGACTGTATATTTGTGGGCGAATCGCAGCAGTGTCCCACAAACAGTCGTGGATTGAAATGACCAATTTTATTATTGTGTTTTTTTTGGAGGGATTATTATTAGGCGTGTGGAGTAAGGAAACTTGCCCAAGGTTTCACCCTGACCTGCGTGGATTCGAATACAGATCTCCCCAACTTGGTCTCTCCAGCTTGCAAGACAAGTGCTCTAACCACTAACCACTAAGGTTAATTGCTCCTTATAGAAATGTTATTGGCAGCAAAGTGTGTGATTATTCCATTGCTCCTTATCAAACTGTTGCTGTTATAATGAATATGTCAACCTGGCTCAATTGGTAGCACTCTTGCCTTTGGGCTAGATGGTGGTGGGTTCAAGCCCCATGTTGGGATTTGGTACATACATAAATAATGCTCCAATACAGTGCTGGGAGGGGTGTGTTACATTGTCCTGGGTGCCATCCTTTAGATGATATGTTAAACCAATGAGGTCCTGTCTGCCTGAGACGGTGGACCTTAAAAATGCCCTGGCACAATTCAAAAAGAGGAGGAAGTTTATCCTGGAGTCCTGGTTAGCAGACCTCCAAATAAAATTGGTAGTTAAGTTCTTGGCTGTCTGTGGGACCTGGTTGTACTGTTCGCTCACAAAATAACATAGTCACATCCTTTGCAGTATATCTTTGAGCCATCTCGACAATCTGATAAGCTCCAATAGCTAGGCTGATGATCAGTCACAGTAATGCAGCTCTATAAAACTGAAGTAATGTGCATCAAATCATCATGAAAAATTAGATGCAATAGCCCGATTTATTGTTGACGGGCATCTCTCTGCTGCCTGTACATTTTGACAATGATGGTAAAGTGCTCCTCTTAGAGGTACCTTCACCCATTCACATTTATCCTCATTTTAAAAATTCTAATTATATTACATCCTAATTATATTATAGCTCAACTTCAGGTTCTGGTACTGGGCAATAAATAGTACTTGAAGATGACGATTACAGTATATTACTTAAAGAGATCGGCTGTTGTAGAACATTACTCTGGATTTTGAATAAAATAAAAAGTTAATGAGGTAGACTTGGGATATCTTTAGTTATCATGGGTAGTGAATAGCAAGTCATTTTAATGAGGTACTGGCTAGTGGAAGGTGAAATGCAGTCGAGTCAGTTGATCAAGCCAAGCTCAGAAAACGCTTCATTCCTCAGAGACTTCATTACTCTGAGTAGATTCCAAGATTTCTTTTTACAATGTTTGCACACATTGGAGCTGAACAAAATAACTGAATTGTCTGGAGGGTTCACACCAACAATTAAGAAGCAAAGAAAGTCATAGCTCATATTCTAATGGTTCATTGTATTTGACGTTACATTCACTAATTATGTTGCTCTTGCCCGTTTGTATCTCTAGTACAGCAATCTGCAAACCAGAATGTTGTAGATCACAGAATCCAAGTGTTAAAAAAAAATGTGACAAATGTATTCATGCAAAACCTTTTGATTCTTACTTGAGTAACAACTGCACATAAATGGAAATGGAAAATGTAAGTGAACTCTGTCTTCACAATAGTAAAATTGCACACACAATCTCAATTGTTTGTATTCTTTTTACAAATAATGGATAAGATAATACAGTTTTAAGCACGGTTTTGTTCTGTAATCCAGTACAAATGACAAGTTTGCCTACGCTTTTTATTATGTTTTTATCTGTCAATATATGAATGTCAGAATCTGCAAGTTGCTCACCCAGTGCTTCAATGTCTGGGTAATTTCATTAACCTTTTCTCCAGAGATGGTTGAATGTGGTATTGATGTAATTAATTTTAGTGTAGCCTCCAAATCTCATATTGATATGGATATTGGATATGGATTTAATTGGATTGTTTGGATCTCTATTCTTATAGAAGAATGCTGACAATATCACAAAACCTATAGACATGGCCTTTAATGTTACCACTTTATTGATATAAATTCCTACCAAATATCTGGTATAAACGTGGGCTCGGCCATTCAATTGCACTGGAGCTCAGCTCCTTATACCACATGTATAAGGTGGTGTCACGGTGAGGTGATTTGCAACAAATAGTAAACTGTTCTGTCTGACAAATCATGTAGTCATCCAGACTGAATTATCATTGAAACCTGGCAAATACACTTGTAATGGGATTTCTAAAGAAGAATTTGTAAAATACATTTTTCAAAATGTTTTCCATAGGCCATGCACTCAAACCTCAAGTGGCCTCCATTTTCACTTCTTTTTTGGATGGATTGAAGAAATTCTACATTACCAAGGTGTGTTCTTCATTATTGTTCAGCCAGTGTTTTACCTAACACCAGATATGGTGTAAGATAATTCTATAATATTGTGATCACCTGAATTTTACACATCCCAATTTCAGATGTTCCATTTAGTATATCAGCTATTCTTTGATATGAGAATTTCTAGTGGGATTTCTTAATATGGAAATCGAAAGTCTGAAATGTGATACCAAACTCACATAAATTCAACTGTGGTATAATTAATCTTTGGAGCAGAATTCTTGTTGACACGCCTTGGTTACTGGAAGAAATCTTAATTAAAATGTTGCAGTAGTATTTTTGATTTCAGATTAGAATATTTCATGCATAATATGACATTGTAACTATATTCGTTTCAAACTTACTACTGTAATATGATGTTTATAATGGAGGGGACAGCGATAATACTGTGATTAAACCCCCAAATTCTTCATCATGTAGGAAATCTTTCTCTACTAAACAGACAGGATTTTTGAATAACTATGTCTTGAATGCATTTCTTTCACATAATGTTTAGCAGAAGCTGTTTATTGCACCAAATAAGGTAATATTTAGTTCACAAGTGTCCCATCTATGCCTTTTATTTTTAATCACTTCTTTCAACTTTTTCAAGAAGTGCTTTAATTTATCGAGTCCTGCTTTATATAATCCATAACTGCAGTGCTCATCATCAAAGTGAGTGGAACGAATTATTTGCACATGCATAATTTAATTTGTTTCATCAGCAGCTATAAATACACTTTAACTTGTGTTTACAGCAGTTCTGTGAGGGAGGAAAAATGCATTTTAGCAATGTGATGTTTTAAAAGACCAGGATTGAATTAAGCAACATGTTACGAGTTAATAGTTACAAATTCTATCTAAAACTGAACTGTTGCACATTATGTTAAAATTCTAAACTATTATCAATGTATTTATGGCAATTGTTTTAGTTCTAAGATTAGTGCACTGGTATGCTGTCACATAAAGTAAACTAATGCTTTCAATTTCCACCTAAATGTCTTAATTTGCCATTTTTTACTTTTACTTTTACAGTTCAAGGGGTTCGATCCCAATGTGTTGTGTGTGGCCACACTACTCTTTGAGGGTAGCAGAGAGAAGGTTCTTCAACAGGAAAAACATGTCTATGATATTGCTGCTAAATTTGGGTAAGAATTACTAAGGTATCATAAACCTACCCCAAACAGAGATTTTCCCCAATCCTTCCACAGTGACCTGCTTAGTCCTCAGAATTTGCAATGCCTCTCCAAATCAGAGTTAGCAGGATGCGACCATGAGTTCTGTAATCAATAATCTCTTTTCAACAATAATTAGTTTGAAACCAATTTATGTTTTTAAAAATTAAAAGATAAATTACTAGAAGCCAAAATCAGCCCCTTGAGGCATTCGGAATGATTGTCTTTTTCCAGCCGCCTTGTTTCTGCATGATTTAATTGTTACACTGCTAAGAGCAACATTACTGTCCAATCTGGCCTTTACTGTTTGGGGATGAGTAACCATGTGTATAAAGGCTATCTTCTGTAAAGGAATTGGGAAATTGATAAGTGGACGCAAGGGGATGCAGGGCGATGCAATGAAGAAACATGCTATCATTTCTGAGGAACATTATATTAAACAAAATTAACTGTAAAATCTTATACCACATGATTTGGCAATCCAGTCTAGATGTTGTGTGTGAACAGAGTATAACATTTTCTATTTATAGACTATATGCTTGTTTTAGAGATTAATTAATTCATTTAAAAATGCACTAAAATTGTATCACTTATTCAGGTGTTACAAACTATGACTCATTTCAGGATTAAATAGACTGCAAGCAGGCTGTGTTGCATGAAGAATTTTAAATAATCTGTATTATATAGTGGTCTGTCAGTAATACATTAACAAATAAATTATCTGTACTTGAAGTAATCATCTCCAATGGAAGTTTGATCAATAATCCATCATCTTCTTATCACTAAATGTAATCTTTGAAAGAGTTTGAAAGCCATTAGGAAAGGAATGGTACTTTAATTTTAAACAAACACTTTCACCTGGTTTCATTATGAGGCATATTGGCTTATTTTGAACTCCACTTCTAATCATACTAATTGTAATATGCTACCACTCTTTAATCCAACACACTGCTCAGGTGTAACCCTCAACAGTCCAGCGCCTTGGGACATCTGCTGTATAAATGCAACTGATTGTTGTTATTTGTCAAGCCCTGGGAACTTTATGGGAGTGGGCAATTATGTGTTTTTTGTTCTTTGTGGTTTATACATTAACTTCAACTTTTTTTTAAATGTGTGAATGTATTTGCATTGCTTTAGTGATATCATTTTAAGTAAATAGGTACAAATGTGTTTATCATACCACTACAGACATTTTAAATATGGATGCCTTCATAAATTGTTCTGAGAAATACAAGAAATGCATAGCTCTGCTTGGCTCAATTTGTCGGTTAGATTTTTGTAGTGAGTTAAGATGAACAGTGTAGAATTAAGTTGATTTTAGAATGCCCCAGGTCTGATTATGCCTGACAGGCTGCTGGAGAATAACTATTTTATAAAGATTGGAGGTTTTATACAGACAAGATAGGAACAATACTCAACTATATTATTGCAGTTTTAGATTTTTCTTTCCAATTTCTTCATCCAATCAAATTTTCAGGACTGAGTTGGACGGATATGTGTTAGGTAAAGGTACAGTAAAAGCCCGTTTATCCAGCACCCGATCAATCGTAACTTCTGTAAAACCGCTTCGCAAAAAAAAAGTCTGCGTTACATTAACCGGAATTTATCCAGAAATATGCACTACATTTTTTTAATTTTACATTTTTTTTGCGTTTTTGGTCGAATATCCGGCATGCGCTTTAACCAGCATTGGCCTGGTCCCAAGGGTGCCGGATAAATGGTATTTTACTGTACTAAGGGATGTGGGGCAAGGGCAAGTAATTGGAATTGAAATACAGATCAGGCATGTTCTTAAACAATGGAGGAACCGGCTTGAGGGGCTGAATGGCGTATTCGTTCCTATAAAATAAACATTTGAAACATACCTATTGTCACAATACATATACCTGTATGCCTAGGTATTTGAAGTGATGCCACCATTACCAAGTTGTGGGGCTTCATTATGTAACTGCTTAGAACCAACAGACTGGGCAAGCTTCGATAAATGTTAGCGTTCTCATTAGTTTATTTCAGTGTTCATGAAGCACTGCACTGTGCATTTGCTGAAGGAAAAGGGAAAAACAAATATTACGTCCAATTTTTAATGACTTGGTGTTTTTTCTTTTGTACTGAGTAACGTTAGGGATGTCAATGCTGAGGAATGGCATATGTTGTATATTTGGCATTCAGTGCCAAATGTCATTTAAATATTTAATGGCTAGCTCTGAAGCAACAAACCCTAACCCTGTTGCATCAATACTACTTTGTAACATCAACCATCTTTAATGCACTCTTTAAGTGATGCTGCTAGTTTATGCTAAATTGTCAGCGGATTTTGTGTTCTGATCTTGTATCTGATCAGAGTCTTGTTCAGATGGCTGAAACTCCTATGTTTGCAGACGCAGAAAGGCAATGTTGTCAGATTTGATAGCATTCAAACACAATTTCTAAACTGGTGACAAGACTAAGCTAATTCACTGATTCATTCAATTCATGGTGATTAACTGTTTGATGAACTAAAATATAGATACTTAATTGAATAGCTTTTGCAAATGAATTTGTTGGACACAGCTGTGTAGAATGCGGTGTTTTTATAGGTAAAATTATTTATGGTGTATGTCCATTTTGAAGTACTGTATTTCTCTATTGCATGAAAGTATTGATGTACAATATTTTGTAGACAATTGTCTACATTTCATTTTGATATTAAAATAAATCTATTTTAGGAGAAAAGTGGTTGCTGTTTCACAGGTCATTAATGAAGTATTTTACTATTACAGGGGCCTGGCAGCTGGTGAAGATAATGGACAGCGGGGATATATGCTAACATTTGTGATTGCTTACATTCGGGTACAGTGCTTCTAGATGTTTCCTTTTTTCTCATTTTAACCTAGCAATTAGTTGCATGTTTCTTATGTGCAGTAAAATGTTTTTTTTGGGTGGGGTAAGGGGGAAAAGAAGAGAGTTAGAAAAGGTAAACTGGTCGAGAATTAATTCTGAAGAAATCATACCAGAAATATTCAGCCGCCTTTCTCTTTCAGGTACTAATTAAACTGCTTTGATTTTTTGGGTCATTTTCTAATTTTAGCTCAGTTATATAGCAATCGTGAGTTTCAGTTTAAGCTTGTTCAGTTGTGCAGTGCAATTCTTAAAAGCTGTGGAACCATTAATAATGTGTTTGGTGTTGCTCTGTCAATGTCTCCTTGTTACATGGCAGAGGTTTGGAGTTCAGGGGATTATTGAGCTGATATCCAGCCTATGCTGTGTTCTGTTGCTCCAATGTGTTGACAGTACTCTGCCTTTGTTATGTAATAGTGGAGTTGCTTTCAGCAAATTAGTAAAATATGCTTTATCTATGGTATAATATTCCATAATTAGTATTCCAATAAACATTTTCTCTTTTTTAATGATGTAAAGTGTTATTTTTAATGGTCCTCCCAACATGAAAGGTGCTATATAAATGCAATTTATTGTTTTTAATATTATACTTCTTTAGGACTTGGGCATGGATTATTACATCATAGGAGAATCATTTGAGACCTCTGTTCCTTGGGACCGGTAAATAACTAGCTATTCTTTCCTTTGTTTGTACTTTTTATGGCATTTTAATCATTAATTTCATTCATGTGTATTATAATCGTTCACAGAGTATTGTCCTTTCCCCTTTAATATATAGTGTAGGCATCTGTCTCTTAATTGGAAAAGCTTTTTAATAAAAATACATTTTTCGACTGGAAGTATTGTAAATAGCCATTGAATAAGTAGTTTCCTTCCTTAATTTTGTTGTGGTTATCTCCTTACAGCTTGAGCCATCAGCTTAAGGAAGGGCACTCTCCATTCTAGCAGATATTCAAGCTTCATCTCAAAATAAGAGAATTAAAAAAAAATAAAAGATAACAGATAACAAAAATTCAATTGGCCAAAGCCGTGAGCTTTTGCTTGAATACTAATACGTACAGCAGCTTAAGTAAGCATGATTGGCTTTGTCGTCAGATGTTACTAAGAATTATGGGGCATGTGCAGCTATTTTGTATATACAGTAATTGCAAGTTTCTGTTTGTAGGGAATATCTAGGTCAATTCTAACGATGTTTCTCTCGTGAAGCAAGGCTGTTATTTTTGTGTTTTAGATGGCTGCAGGTTAATACGGTTGTTTTTATTTTGAGGGTAAATTGTTTGCATTATGCTTTTATGTAATGAAGAGATTCTTGCATATTATCACTTTTAATGAAGCTAATGTCAGAAAGTAACATTATGGGAAAGTAAAAATGTTATTGTGCAGCTTTGTTCAGATTTACTGATCTGTTTTTTTAAAAAAAGCTTAATCATAAAGCAGCAATAGTCAATTGATAAGGTTTGAAATAGTTACACATTTGAGTGGAAAAAATACCTGAGATATTTAATGGTTAAGGCCTATCAATAGTACTAACATTTTAATCTAAATGTGTTATTTTTAGGGTGCTTGATCTCTGCAGGAATGTGAAGGAGAAACTAGTAAGAGAGTGTAAAGAAAGAGGTGTCCAGTTTCCTCCCCTTGCTACATGCCGGTAAATTTTTATCTGCCTCATAAAGTCCAGATCAGATTGTCACAGGAAGCATTAAGGAGAGATTAGATAAAAGGTTTTCACATGGAGAGTAGTTAAAAGTGAATGCTTTGCCTCAAGAAGCTACTGGAACTGGGAACGCAACACTGAGTTTGAAACACATTCCAAGAGGAACAATCTGAATGGGAAGGGAGCAGTGATGTGGATAGTGATAGTGGAGTAGCTGGCATCAATGTAAGCCCAATGGGCCAAATTGCCACCTCCTGTGCTGTGATACCCATATTCCTGTGCAATTTACCATTGTTGGAATGTCCAAGCATATCATTCAGTGAATTCATCTGTTTTGTGGGTTATCCTTTGAAATTTACAATTGGGAATCCCAACCTGGGAATTCTTTGTGATGCCGGTTAAACGGAAGTTGAGGTTGATCGGGTGCCGGATAAGCGGGCTTTTACTGTTTTATTAATATTGTGCATTTCAGGTTGTTCACTTTTGCTACCAATATCACGTCCTATACACTCCAGGTGCACAGAGTGAGGGTATGACTTTGGTGTCAAAGTAATGAACTGGGAGTCAGACATTTTTAGCACGGGAGAAGCATTGTAAACTAATCAGAACTATAACAGAGTGTCATAACGTGACTACAGTCTCTTTGCTCATATTGGTAGAGTTTCCAGTAGCACTTCATTTTTTGGCCAAAACTTGAAAATTAAAATGTAGGAAGTGTTGTTGGAGGTTGTGGGAAGAAAACTTATCATTTAAGGTGGAAAATAAATCTCATTGGGTGTCACGTATAACTTCTGCCATCAGATTTTCTGTATTTGAAAGGCTGCTTCTATTCTCCCTTTTCGATATTTCCCTGTGTAGCAAATTTCAGATGACACATATCTATTAAACGTAGAGACAGAATCAAGTCAAAATAAGTTATGGGTGAGACAGTCAGAGGCATCATTTGTTTTTCATCTTTCTCTTCCAGAGTTACACAAACATACGATGCTGGAGCATGTGTGTATTTCTACTTCGCTTTTAATTACAGAGGTTTAAGTGACCCAATTCATGTATATGATCAAATTGAGGTAATTCTGTTCAAGTGCTTTTTTCTTGTTGGCGTATTTGTTCTTAACACAATTATAAATAAACTTTCTTTAAATATTATGGATTGTAAATTTAAGATGTTAACTTGTAAACTGAGAACAGCAAAGAAGTGATTTGTTTTGATTTTCCAGGTTCCATATACATTTAAACAAAAGTCAAGAATGTTCAAATGTTCAGTGGTAGAGAACAAATTTTATAGAAGGCTATAACTGATGATAAAACATTCAGAAAGGATTGCACAAATGTCCGTTTTTCAGAATCAAAACTGGCTTGTGTTTTTTTCTATGTTGATTTACATCTGTTGATTAGTGTTAATTTGTTTTAATCGCTGTTTAATCAGGTTGCAGCCAGAGAAGAGATACTTGAGAATGGAGGAAGTCTTTCCCATCACCATGGAGGTGAGCACCATTTTCTTTCTTCTCTCTATTGTTCCAAGGTCACAAGAAGTCTTTCAGTACCTTATGGAATGCCATCCCTCAATCCCTCCGTTTCGTCTCTTCCCTTTCCTCTTTCAAGGCCGGTTTGAAGACTTTCCTCTTCGATCGTGCCTTTTGTTCCACCCTGAACTCTTTTACCTCCCCTTCGTGTTTCACCCCTTCCCAAACACTCCCCTCCCAGCTCGGGTCACACGCCTCCTGTTCAGCGCCTTGGGACGTCCTCCCGACGTGAAAGGTGCTCTATAAATGTAAATTGTTGTTGTTGTTGTTCAAGTGGCCTGTCAAATTTGAGATGGGATAAGGGTCTATGAGGCTTAGGCAGCCAAGCCAGACCCTATCCTTACCACATCTTGATACCTACTAATTCATTGTGATCTACTGAATTGGAATGAGCAGCTGGAATCCTGACATATTGTTATTCTTCCCACTCCCTCAGCCCATTTGAACCTACGTTATACCACCTAATTGCCCCTCTAACTGAAACTGGTTAGCTCCACACAGACCAGTGATTGAATCTGGATCTTTTGAGATCTGCACAGCTCTGCAATATTACCCTCTGATGAACATGCACAATTTTTTATGTTGGAACAATTATGAGAACCACTTGTTTTTGCTAAGCTAGATGGGTGGTAAGTACAGTAATATCAATGTTTTCATGCCATAAAAGCTTACCATTTGGAAATGACTTTGAATTGGGTTGTAATTAGGTAGGTTTAGTCAGATATTGATTAACTTTACAGCAGCGATATTTGATTAGAATTCTTCAGGCATCTAACATTTCTGGTGTTCTTTTTGTGTCTTGATTAACTTAGCAATATCTCATCTTTATGATTTATCAATCATTTTTCTTTTTCAAAATCCCAAGTTACTTTTTTTGAACATTGGAAGTTTCTGGTTGCTGATATTGGCTATTTTCTTACAAGCTGTCAACATCACAACCCAGTGGAATTGTTTCAATTGACACTGAGTGAATAAGTGCAGCAGAAGCAATGCATTTGTCTGGTAGGCTTAGCAAAGTATATGGATGAATAATACTTAGCACTGCTCCCAATTCGAATTGGGAGCAGTGCAGTTAAATGAATGGCTGCCTTGATTTGATTTGAAGGGATCAAGAGTAGAAATGACCACACCATCTGTTTTCATCCATACCCTTAATTATGTTTAGACATGGTGATTACAGCCGGTTTTAGACCTGTGGTTGAAGTAGAAGCTTTTATGTAAATCTTGGCAATCTGCAAAAAAGTTGAATGTATTTAAATAGTAACTGATGTAACCCAATTTGAAATCCACGTGTACTAAATATATTGATGAATTACAAGTACTAAATGATCAAATTGTATTAATTTAACCAATCTATATCAATTATATCTTTGAATTTGCACTATAGGAATCCACTGATGAATGCAATGATATGGTATTCTGTTTTAAACTAAATTGTATGGTTTAAGTCAAATTCTCAACTGATTTACAGTTCAGCAAAAGCATTTGACTTGCATTTAATAGCCAATTTGCCAGTAAGTACACTCATTTTTTTCTTTTCGCGTAAAGATTTTCATTGAAATTGACTAGATTGATTACTAAACCTAAATGATACATGTAAACTTGTTTTTTTAAAAAAACCTATTTAAATGTAAATTTGTTTAAATTCACATTGCTTGAACATTACAACAATAGCGCTCCCCATGCCGGGCGGCATTTCAGAGCACTTAAGATTACTGCACATACAATTTCCTGGTTGTAAAGTCAACATGCCAGTTGCTTGCTCCACAGATCCTACTCTGAATTATCCTTCATGGCAGTGCATAGGTAGGCAAGCCATGCTGCCTTGATTTTTCACTTTCCTCCATTGGGACTTGTAAGCAATAGCAATTATGGGGATATGGGTTGTGAGGATAGGTTTGAAAAATTGGGGTCATTTTCACTGGAACAGTGAAGGTAAAGGAAAGGAAAAGACTTGCATTTTTGTAAGAATTTGTCATGTTTGAAGTCTTGAGAATGATTCACCGATAAATATTCTGATGACACCAGGTGTGTTAGAGTGGTCCCCAAACAGCCAGGAAGGTGGCTTGTCAACTAGAAAATCAGGAAAGCTCCCTTCTCTTTTCAAATAGTTTTCATGAGACCTTTGTCTAATTGAACAGGGAGGCAGACTTTGGCTTAATGTCTCCTTGAAAAGATGGCACCTTGAACAATGTAGTACTGCCCCAGTACTGTGCTGGGGTGTGTTGAACACACAACCGTCTGAACTAAGAACCAAGCCTTAAAGTGTCACATTTCTTTTAAAAACCCTAAAATATTGTACCTTGTATTGTTTTAATCACAGCTAGATTAAGCGCTCTGAACAGCTACCCTGCATGGAGGGTAGTATGTATATAAGTGCAAGATGGTGTAGATTAAATCCACTGCAAGCATGATATAAAAATGACTGGAACATGGGCGTTCAACATGTGGTCATAAGTCAACAAATAGTCACCCTAGAATTGTATGTGAGACCAAATAATGGAAAAAATATATATTCAGGGGTGATGTACTCTGCTGAATGTTATTGTTATCCACTTTATTTACTGACCTTGAGGCTTGCTCTGGTATTCTCTGTTGAGTATTTAACTGTCACTTATTTTCAAAAAAAAATGATGCAGTTTCCCTTGCACTGGCTGGCTGTAATTGTGATTAATAATGTCTCTATTTACTATCAGGAAAGAGGCAGTTTGGTTTGTCTGCTTACAGTTACAAATTGATAAATCAACCTTTTTTAACTGGTCGTTTGAGCATCAAACATGTCATTAAGGACGGAACACTATCGAAAGTACAAGGTTCACTCCACTACCACAGGCATTGTATAGTTTCAGTTGAGAATGTTTTATGTTTTTCTGTTAAGTTTGGACATGTTGGCGTTTCCATAATTGATATACAATAGAATTAAAGGAGAAATGCTTTGTGCAACAACATTTGATTTGATTGACACAATTATAATCTGAAAAAGTCGCTGTAAAGTTCAATTGAAAGTTTGAAACCGACCTGGAGAAAGGTGGTAACTATTTATCCCTTTTGTAATTCTTGCTACAAATTTGGATAGAGAGCAGAAAATCCTAATTGTCTCCTTCCTCTAGAGAGTTTCTGAAAACATACAGTTTTCTTGTCGCCATCACTGGTGTGTTGAAATGTCAAAGAGCCATTACTTCTGCATACCACTGATAGAATGAGTTATGAAGTTTCTTATATGTTGAAGGACCAGTAAGATGAAGTAGTAGATTAGTCTGGTGGAAAGCCATGTGGTATTGGTGCTGCTAATCATTGTGGGCTGTTAAGTGGTGTTTATTTTGCACATGTGAAATAAAACATTTATGGAACAACACGGCGATCAAGGCTATATGATGGATGTTTTAAAAAAATTCTTAATTCAAATTCAGTTGTGAAAAATTGTGAAAACTGTTATTGTGGATGTTTTTCAGTTGGGAATTTGGTCACAATTAGTTAATTTGGGAGATTTTCAGTTTCAAATGCAAAATTCCTTTTATATTTGTGGTTCAGGGAAGTGCTTTCATTTAAAAGTTTTGTTTAACCAACGTTAGCTGCATCCTGTATATTCAATTAATTCTCATAATTAAATATAATAGAAACATTAGTTTGCATTTTGATCACTTCTCGGGTTATTGTTTATTTCCTGTTGTTTTCAGTGAAATTGGATGTGACTTTCAAAGGTGAAACATTAAAAGAAAATTTAAGCAAGATTGCAAACATGGTAGCCACGTGACCTGTTTCTTTCAGCTCACTAGTCAAATGAATATTGGATTTACTGTGATAAAAATATAAACTGAGGAAATATGACAAGATGGATGGGTCAATTAGCACTCTGACAAAGCTAATGATCCACTCCAAGTACCTTCTGTTTTCAGAACTATGTGAGCAGCTTCAGCTTGTGTGCAGAGATGTTTATTTCTTGGCTACTCAAACGTCAGTGCAATTCCATATGGAGTTAAATACACTGGAGATGGTTAGTCAGACATGCAAGTTAGCAGTTTGTACACCCTACATTGGTGATAATATGTTCCACCTAGACAGCCACTGTTCGCAGCCTTTTCTGGACAATTACCTCCAACCAACATACTTATCGTTAGGTACGTGCCTGTGACAAGAGCAAAATGATCATCGTTCATTACCCTGACCTGTCGAGCTCCTCTAAGGATAGGTTTGTGCAATGAATGGAATGATTTTGTATGTGTCTTGTAAAGCAAATCCTCTGTGAGGTGTCGCTATCTGGATAAAAATATGGAAGATTTTACTGAATAAAGTATCTACAATTCAGAAATTATCTGCCAGCTACGTTGGTGTCACATTTATCATAACTATGCAAAATATCACATAGAATTTTTTTCTAGGGTGGTGGGGCGGTGGCTAAGAGCATTCAAATAAATTGAGCATCAAATACTTAGATTTGTTTGATAAGTATACTTGCTGGTTTGCGAAGGCGATATGAGCATAAATAATTGGACCCTTTTTATAATGTTAAAATTACCTCAGGCAGAGATCTAACACTGCTGATCAAAGAGCACAGCTCCCAGAAATATCAGCAGCACTGTTGTAAGCAGTCGATTAAGATGCTGGTTTGATTCAGGTCCATTTTTTAAAATTGAAACCTTTTGGTCTGTCTGTTTTCTACATGCAAATTCTCCTGTTTGCACAGAACCTCTGCGGCTCTCCTTTGGGGAGCGCTGAGCTTAATGAGCTTGAGCATCTGGCGAGCTCAATAAATCATCAACACAAAACATTTCTCTTCTTTTGAATCAAAACATTTATCACGCAGTATTTATTTGCCACTTGCAAAAGATTGATTTGCTCTCAACGTACCAGTGTGTGCTCAAGCATTCTGTGTCCCTATTTGTTTCTAGTTGGCAAGTTACGGAAGCGCTGGATGAGGGAGAGCATTTCTGATGTCGGAGTGGGGATGCTAAAATCCGTCAAGAATTTTGTGGACCCCGACAACATCTTCGGAAACAGGAACCTTCTGTAAAGCAAATGAACTCATCCACAAGCTGGAGCTTAGAATTTTGGAAGATCAGCAAATCACGCCACCTTAAAAGACGGACTATCAAAGAAAAGTAACACCTTACATTTTGTGCACAAAAAACACTCACAGTAGAATTTGTTGACTGATAGTAATTTCTTTAATATGGGATACAGAAGACATTTTTTGTGGAAAGGATGTAACACTGTTACTGTGTAAACCACTGTCCTGTTCCATTAAAGCTTGGGAATGTTAAATACAACCTTGCTTTCAGCAGTAAGCAGAACAAGAAGCCGTTAGTAAAAAAAACTGATGCTTGGGGTTTACTATATTTATCTCGTAGTTGTTAAAAACCTGGGTGATTGTAATTTCTGCATATTTGAGTCCTTCAGAAATCTTTGCTGAAATGATTACATAGCCATACCTGCTTGTTACTGGTAACTTTTTTGCATGTTGTTTTCCTTCGATAAGCAAATGTTACTAAATGTTAAAATATCATCCTTTGTAAAATGTTCTGCTAATTCAGTGTTTTTATTTCTGTATTCCTCCTAAACGGGGGGGGAAAAACACATAATTGTACAGAAAACATACTATATCGCACCCCTTTTATGAATGATGGATTTCTGATTATTAAATTGTTACAAAGCACCACCTGTTCCAGGAAGTGAAAAAAATTGGTAAAATGCCCTGGGAAGTAAAGGAAAGAGCTACTATTTACAGATTAGAGATACAGTACATGGAGAATGTTACTTGCATCATCCATATTAAAATATTTTTTTGGATCCTTTAAATATTACAATATTTTGGTCGTCTTCTTTCCCCTTTAATGTGCATGTGCTCAATTCAACTTGTATAATATTAAATTGCATACTTTTTGTATAGCAGTCTGAAATCACTTTATCCACAAGACAAATATAAGTTGCATGAAATGAAATACTAGAAATGAATTTTACTATCCAGTTGATTGATTTTCTTTTATTGTATCAGGGATAACTTCTCATTTTATTACGAAAAGAATGAATAATAATAATCCTTACATTTAGTATAGCGCTTTTCACGTCTTCTAGGCGTCTCAAAGCACTTCACAGAATATATTGTAAAGTGAATTGACTGTATTTTGTGGGTGAAACGCGGCAGCCAATTGTGCAAGGCAGCGTCCCACAAATAGTCGTGAATTGAAATGACCAATTTTAGTATTTTTTTAAGAGGGATTATTATCAAGCGTGTGGAGTAAGAAAACTTGCCCAAGGTTTCGCCCTGACGTGCCTGGAGTCAAACTTAGGTCTCTTGTAAGGCAAGTGGTCTAACCACTGAGGTATAGGACTCCACAATGAGAAGGATGGAGGGGTGGAACCAGGAGATATTAATGTTCGCCTTGAATGTAATTTACTTGTGCAAACATTTGAGCATGTCAATGGCATGCAGTGTTTATCAAAATAATTTGAAGATGCTCTGAAGTTCTTCCAAAAGCTGTGTCCATTTACAATAAATTATATTTCACTGATGACTTGAATTTTTGGCATCATCACAGAGGTGAAACTAGTGTCATAACTCAGGCATTTGTAATTATGCTAATGGCAGGCTATTGTAATTGAGTATTTGATTATTTCTGTTTTCAGTTGTTTCAGATTCCTTCTTCCTCTTGGAAAGAAAACTTGATCAGCAAGTTATGTCATGTTCCTTCATCCAAGATGATGAATTGTCATTTCATACGTCAATACATCACTGGGTTGAAACTTTGAGTTAAAACACAGCAATGCACATATCAGTCATTTAGTAGAAGTAATGCCAGCTCTAACATCAACAGTTTTTAAGCCAGCTTCTATGCTGGTTCTTGTTCATGCTCTAATTGCTGAGCTCATTTTAAAAATAATGTGCAAAGGTGGAACTTGTCATTCATTTTACATTGTCTGCGCTGCTAGACTTAGGCAAGTTTCTCTCGAGAGCAAAAGAGACAGTTTCTACTCGCATTATGTGATCCTCAGCAAAGCAGGAGGAGATCATTCCATTTTGCAGATTAGATAACTCAACAAAAATTCCTCAAAAAGCAAAAGTTTAAGATGCCGACATTTGGCTCTTCCAATGTGTAAGTGGATAAGTGGGTGGGCGGGTGGGTGAAAATCAGCCTGAAAACTTCACTGCTGGTGAATCATAGAATCTTACGTCACAAAAGGAGGCTATTCGGCCCATCAAGTCTGCCAGCTCTTTGAAAAGAGCAATTGAATCCTACTCCCCACGCGTAACCATAACCACGCAAACCCGTCCTCCCAAATAAATGTCTACCTCGCTTAGAAGTTGTCGAATCGTTTAAAAGTTGTTATCGAATCAGGATCAAATTTGAAGATGGGATCGAATTGTAATGATATTTACAGTCAAATTTCATGGCAATACTGTCTGGATTCAAACGTGAAGGAAGGTTATATACAGAGTGTACCCGTGAAACTGCAGGAAAATAGAGCCTTCAGGAAAGGTGACAAAGGGGAGAAAATGAGCGGAGGATTCTCCCAGTTTTTATTCTGTTATAAATGTTAGTGTGAAATCCAGATTTCTAAAAAGAATAATGCCAAAAGGCATAAAAATAAAGGTACAAAAATACATTTGTATAGCATGTGTTTTCTGATCTGATTGGAGTCTGTGGTCCGTCTCCACTGGTTCCCCATCCTCCAGAGGATCGAATTTAAGATCCTCGTCCTCACCTACAAGGCCTTGCACGGCCTTGCCCCATCCTACCTAGCCGATCTACTCTCCCCCTACACGCCCACCCGGACCCTCCGTTCAACAGGACTTGGCCTGCTCCAAGCCCCCCGCCCGAACCGCCCCACCATCGGAGGCCGGGCCTTCAGTTTCTCTGCTCCCACCTTATGGAATGCCATCCCTCAATCCCTCCGTTTCGCCTCTTCCCTTTCCTCTTTCAAGGCCGATTTGAAGACTTTCCTTTTCGATCGTGCCTTTTGTTCCACCCCGAACTCTTTTACCTCCCTTTCGTGTTTCACCCCTTCCCAAACACTCCCCTCCCAGCTCGGGTCACACGCCTCTTGTTTAGCGCCTTGGGACGTCCTCCCGATGTGAAAGGCGCTATATAAATGTAAATTGTTGTTGTTGTTGTTACCTTGAAACATGCAGGGAACAAATTGCCTGTTTGCATTCTTAGTTGAGCAGAGGTTACATAGTACAACACAGAAATGGTTCATTCAGCCCAACATGCTGATGTTTATTCTCCACATAACAGACATTTGGGGCTAATCATTTCTGTTTATTGATGGATATATATGAGGAACTGAGGTAACATCGATCTTATAGCCTCTGGTGAGAGAATTGATTTTTGGATCAAGTAGAGTGGGACTTATACGTGGATTTTTGTATCGAATTTTGGCCCATAATATAAATAACATACAACACAATTTACGCACAGGGGGATAACAAAGCTGCAAAACTCAATTCATTGAGACTATTTATTGACTTGCACAACATATTACTCCCACTCTCCGTATAAGTAGACCGTCCTCTTCGGCCATGCCCTTGTTCACCCTCCTAGCCTCCCCTCGTGATCCCAACTACCAGCTCAGGTGCAGATCCCTGACTGTTCAGACCCTTGGGGTGTCCTGACATGAAAGGCACTTTACAAATGTAATGTGTTGTTGTATGTAGGTTTAAACATATGCTCAAGAGTGAAGGCACCTTGTGGAATGCAGCTTCCTCTGAAATCAAGTGCATATTGTGGGGAGTTTCTCTGGATAACGCCTTCCATTATGATGAGATGAGTTTACTCAATGGTCTCACCTGTGCTGGCTTCCCATTAGCTCCAGATCAAATTGGACTACAACAACAACAACAACAACAAATTACATTTATAGAGCGCCTTTCACGTCGGGAGGACATCCCAAGGCGCTGCACAGGAGGCGTGTGACCCGAGCTGAGAGGGTAGTGGTTGGGAAGGGGTGAAACACGAAGGGGAGGTAAAAGAGTTCGGGGTGGAACAAAAGGCACGATCGAAGAGGAAAGTCTTCAAACCGGCCTTGAAAGAGGAAAGGGAAGAAACGAAACGGAGGGATTGGGGGATGGCATTCCATAGGGTGGGAGCGGAGAAACTGAAGGCCCGGCCTCCGATGGTGGGGCGGTTCGGGCGGGGGGCTTGGAGCAGGCCAAGTCCTGTTGAACGGAGGGTCCGGGTGGGCGTGTAGGGGGAGAGTAGATCGGTTAAATAGGGCGGGGCAAGGCTGTGTAAGGCCTTGTAGGTGAGGACGAGGATCTTGAACTCGATCCTCTGGAGGATGGGGAGCCAGTGGAGACGGGCGAGGGTGGGGGTTATGTGATCGCGGAGGCGGGTGCGGGATAATAATTGTGAAGTGAAGCTGCTTCCACTGATTTAATCCCTTGATTAAAAGGGATTTGAAACCTTGAAAAAGTGATCCATGCTGCCTTCCCCAACCAGCCATCCCGTGAACCTGGAATCTTGTAAGTTAATTCTGAATTATTGGTGATTATTGATTTTGCTGAGGGAAATGAGGGAGTTGTAACTATACTATTCACCCAACTCAGATAACTTTAAACCTAGATACAGTAACTTGCGTTAGGAAATTGTCCCACGGCAATACCATTATAACACAGCTTCTGACTGTCCCAAATTCAACCTGTTTACAAACTCGGATAGTCTCCTAACTTGCTCCAAGATCTATGTAATGAGTTAAAGAAAATCTGAATCTAAAAGTAACTCTGAAGTAGTTTCATTAAACCTATTGATGTGATCCAGCCAGAGGCATTTAATTGCTGTTTACATAAAGGCAAACTTACTGCTTGGTGCTCAATAATCCTATGATACTGTGCATACAGTATATTGATACAAGGTGATCAAAAAGTTGTGATACCATTACAATGTCTCATAAATCTTAAAGAAATTATGATTTTTTTAGATAATAGGGAAGAGGCTAGCTAAGAAACAAGAAACTTGATTTAGTCACGGGGAAATTAGGTTTGATTTTTTTGCACTGGCCATTTGTCTGTGACGAAACAAAGTATTATTAAAATAAACGGTATAGTTTATTTTTGGTCACTCTATATAAGGTGCCCAATGACATCTGATGAAATAATCCATTCGAAAGAAAGTTGAGTATGATGGATTAATTGAGCCGTTATAAATTATTTGTTTCCATTCTACCCCCTTTGGTTGCAGGTTAGAGGAGATTGGAATAAAGAATTTATACCCTGGACTTTTCTGTGAATGTTTTATTTAATTTCACAAAGATGCTATGATTAGATAATTTGGCTGATGTAGCTACCTGTATTAATGGAAACTTTGAATCAATCATTTAAACTTCCCTGTAAGCTTGGGCGCCTTGTGCGTTTAACACTAATCTATAAATAACTTGATTTGTAGAATATTGGCACTTGCTACATTTTTTAGAAAACATTTCCACGCTGGTGAAGTGAATGACAAATTGATGACATGAACAGATTCAACCTTGATCAGATTTGGAACATTATTGCTGCAGATTACATACGCTGTTTACATACAAAATGGCCATTGCACTCATTGTATTTGATGCTTTCAAACTGCAATACTGTATACCAAATGCAAGGATTATTATTATAGATATGATAAAGCATTTTACCAAACCAAATGTTCATTGCCAGGTATTTATTCACAATCAGGATTTGGAGACTGCCATGGGCTTGAGTCTGTTTTGTCATTTGTTCAAACATCTTTGACTGTGCCTTCTGCTCCCCTCCTAACTCGTCCACCTCTCCTACTCCCCTTCCCCTTCCCCCTACCCCGACCCTTCCCTCCGTGGTTGGGTCCCGACCTGACTGTTCAGTGTTTTGGGATGTCCTCCCGACGTGAAAGGCGCTCTATAAATGTAATTTTGTTGTTGTTGTTGATATCAAATAAAAATCCAGCAGCTGCACCCAATATGTACGTCTTCAGACCTTTCCAAACAGAGGAAATCGATGCGCAGTAAAAATGTACCCAATGGATTAGGTATAATAAAATGCATATACCCTGCTGCTGTCCTCTGGAACTGCAATATCATCCATATTTTTAGTCTGATTGAATTGGAGTGCCAATTACCGCAAACTATTTGGGAAACAGATTTTGAGATCGCAACTGTGAAACTTAACTTCCCAAAGCTTCCCAACTTCCCCAAACTATTCACAAAATTGAACCTTCCCGTGCTTGAAATGGACTGAAGATTATTATCTGGAAGCCATACGGAATAGCGTTTGAGATTAATCTTTTAATTCATTTGCCATGAATCTTGTAAAACGAGATGGTAGAGAGAGATTGAAACACAGGTAGCTTGGATTTAGATCATGTTAGCACTGGAGTACAGGAAGATCCAGAGAAACATGAAGAGAAAAGAGCAGAAATGACTGGAAATAGAGGGTTCAGTGGTTAGAGCACTCTCCTTACAAGTGAAAGAATCAATTCCAGGCAGGGCGAAACCTTGGGCAAGTTTCTTACTTCACACACTCAATAATAATCCCTCAAAAAAAAAATTGGTAATTTCAATCCAATACTATTTGTGGGACACTGCTTGCAAAATTGGCTGCTGCGTTTCGCCCACAAATGTACAGTCAATTCACTTTACAGTACATTCTGTGAAGCGCTTTGAGACGTGAGAAGCACTATATCAAATGGAAGGATTATTGTTATTGTTACATCTGCTGGTGGGTGCAGTAGTGAAGATACAGTATTTCATTTGCAAAAGAGTGTGGAAATCACAGTTGATTCCTCTTTTGACGTTTGATATCCGTTACCTAATTTTGATTTAAGGGCAGCAATTGAACTTTTCTCGTAAAGCATATCCTACCATCCAGATTTGTAGGGTTTCCCCACTCCTCCAGGGCTAAAACTGTGACCAAATGATTGTCCTCGAAGCATTTAATTGCTTTATCCTGTGTGGCAAACATGTATGTACTTCACATATTGATCTCTGCAGCAACGTTTCAAACTAAAAGGTATTAGTTCCTCCTAGAATAGTTAATTTCTATGCGGTTTAGAAAATTCCTATGCGTGTGAACTGTAAAAGTTGGCAGTTTGTCCAGAAATGAATGGAAATTAGATATATTTGTAAGATGATTCAAATTGTTTTTTTTAATCAATGACTTCTATATAACAGCAGACTAAGGAATGGGTGAAGACTTGTGGCGTTTAAGCACTATCACATTTATTAACCACTTCTTTTTCACAGGCTTGCCTGAAGCATTCTAAGGAGACTTATCATTGGAAATGCTTTTTGACATTGAAACTCACACTCAGTAAGGAAGTGTCTGAACCACAAAATGTGCAAAATATAGATAGGCAGCCCCTGGGGAAATTCCAGAGTTCATTCATTTCAACTTTAATAATTGAGCAAATTCTTCTTTCATAGGAAGATGAAAACAGTTAATCATTCAATTGTGGGCTGCTTGGCATTTCTCATTTGAGCTGTAATTTCTGTTGCTATTAGCCTAACATGGGAGGACATTACCTTTAACAGTCTTATTTGAGTGTTAATTGGCTTTTGTGTGCGTTGGAAAATATCTTGGACCTGATTTAAGGTTTGGGACATCCTCCCGATGTGAAAGGCTATTGCAAGGCACAATCACAAATGTTATTTTGTTCTGACAATGGGTCGTGGACCCAAAACGTTGACTCACTTTCCTTTCTCCATAGATGCTGCCTGACATGTTGAGGCAGTGTCTTCTGTTTTTGTTTCAGATTTCCTGCTCCTGTAGTGTTTTGTGTTCTGTTAATGTTGTTCTGGTTGAACTTACTTAGGTAGCATTGAAGAAACAAAGCTGGCTTTAGTCTTGAAAGAGTAAGATTGGGTTGTGCTTTGTTCATTATTACCCCATGTCCTGCTTTAATGTTTCTCAAGTGATATGGGGGCACCTAATTCTAGCTGAGGTGAAGTTGTGCTTGACTAACATCTGTTTGGAGAAGTAAAGATGAGTCAAAGTTAATACGTTTCTTGGAATGTTTATGACATTGCAGCTATTGCCACCAATTTAAACTTGTAAAACTA